>SJYV01025334.1:865183-914233 GCA_006410875.1 Neotragus pygmaeus
TAAAGTGATATATTAATAATAATTATCCTTATAGCCAAAGAGGAGAGCTGACTAGATAAACTCATCCATCACTTCTTGGGAGAGGAAAGCTTTAGTTGACTTGCCAAATTACAATAAAATCCTAATAATTAATAACACTTTTAACCAAACTAATAGATTAAACAACTATATCTTTGTGATAGAACAACTGATCATGTGATATTGGCCAAAAAACATTTAAAAAAGTAAATCACTTTAGAGAAAAATGCCAGGTACCAAAATGTGAAAATTTAAGTAAAACATATGAATTTAGAAAAGCTTTTAATGTCATAGGGAATGTCTTATAATGTCATTAACTCTATAAGAAAAATTCAACCAGATGCCTAGAGGACTGGGTTCCAATTCACCCGGTGAAAAGGACTATATTTCAAGCAAATTCAGTTTATTAAAAACCTAAATTCTGGTTCTATGTCAGCTTGTCTAAGATGAAATTGTTTGTCTGTTGGTTCTGGTAAGATTACAGAAGTTCTAGGGAAGTACCAAAATAAATAACTCTAAAGAGCTCTGTAAACAACTATAAAAATAATGAAAAAGTAAACTAATCATGATGTTGATATCTACAATTGGCTATGTTATAGAGTAATTAATTGCATAAGATTCAGAATTCTGTGTATTTTGTCTTATAATGTGGTTGAAAGGACCAGAATTATTCTCCCTAATGTTACATTGCTGCTGCTAAGNGTCTCCCCGGGCCCACCCCGTGCAGGGGGGCTTGACCAGTCTAAGCCACGCCCCGCTTCAGGGCGGCAAGCCCAAGACTCTGCCCTCGCTTTTCTGCCCCCTCTTCTCCCCGGCCGCCTTGGATCACCTCATTTCATTCATTCGTTCACTTACTCACCCATGGAAGGTCCCGCTGGTGGCAGAGGACACAGAAATGGATGAGAGGAAAAACATCCCCACTCCCCAGGCACCCACGACGCAGCGCAGCGCCCGTCCTGAAGGCCCGCTCCGAGCCATCCTCAGAATCGCTTCCTTTCCAGGGAGTCCAGCTGCTCCAGTGGTTAAATACAAAATGACCCTGTGACCCAGCAATTCCACTCCCTGGTATTTGCCTATGAGAAAGGGAAACATGTTCACAGAAAAATCTGCACAAAATGTTCACAGCAGCATATTCACAACAGCCAAAAGGTGCAAAGAACCCCAGTGTCCATCAGCTGATGAACTGATGATGGAATGTGGTCTATTCACACGGGGGAATATTATCATTCACACGGGGGAATATTATCATTCACACGGGGGAATATTATTCAGCAAATAAAGAAAAAAAGGACAAGTTTCTCATATGCGCTTCTGCCTAGATGAATCTGAAAACAGGATGCTCAGTGGAAACACTTGTCACACCAAAAGCCCCAGAGTGTGTGAGGCCATTTACGTGAAACCTGGTCAGCAGGCTGGGAGTAGGGGGATGGGGTCACGGCTGAGGCTCGGTGCAGAGTTGTTTTCTGGGGTGAAGAAAATGTTCTAAAATTGACTGTTCATGGTGGGTGCAGGTTCTAAAGTCTCCACCCTCATGCCCTCCAAGTGGGTGATCTGCCTGTGACTTATGTCTCAGCAAAGCGGTGGAGCATCGCCGTGCCTGTCTTCACAGGGGTGTCCAGGGGATTCACTGTTTTCTGTGAAATGTTTAAAATAGTGCCTGACACAGGCTAAGTGCTCAGTAAATGTAAATTATTTTAAAAATCAGACTTCCCTTTTAAGCTCATTAAGCTGTGTGTCCCCCGAAAAGCCTGCTCGGCCTGGATGGGCAGGGCTCCCCTCACTGGTGCCTGTGCCAGCCCCCGCTGTCCGTGGCACTCAGCCCTCGGATTCTCTTTGCTTTTTTGATTTATTTATTTGTGACGGCGCTGGGTCTTTGTTGCTGTGTACGGTTTTCTCTGGTTGCAGCGAGCGGGGGCTCCTCCCGGCTGCGGGGCGCGGGTTGCTCACTGAGGTGGCTTCTCTCTGCGAGCGTGGACCCCAGGGCGAGTGGGCTTCAGAAGTCACGGCGCATGGGCTTAGTTGCTCCACGGCTCGTGGAATCTCCCCAGATAGGGCTTGAACTCGTGTGCCCTCACTGGCAGGTGGATTCTTATCCAGTGTATGCCTGGATACACTGACTGAAGCCCCCTTGTATTTAGCATCCGGGCTTCATAGCCAGCTCCTCGGCCTGCGGTTTCAGCGCCACCTTGCGGGGCCTGGCGTGGCCTCCTCCCACCTTCCCCACCGCTGCTCGGCACCCGCACTCTCGCTCTGCGTGGCCTCTTTGGGGGGGCCCTTCTTGCCCTCGCCCACTCACTGGTCTCAGACCGCAGCGCCCTTGCTCATCTCACGCGGACGCGGCCGGCAGCCGCCCCAAGTGCACACACATGCTCTGGGCTCTCCCGGGTTTCGCCTCGTCCCTGAGAGGTAGTTTGGGCAGACAGGTGCCCTCGAGGCTGGCGCTGTGTCCCGCTTCTGGGACCCCGACTGGAGGCGGCCTCCAGGAAGCTCGTGGATTTCTGACCCGGACAGGCTGGCAAATCCATGGGGGTGAACATTTGCAGATATCATTAAACTGACAGAATGGCTAATAATTTAGATGATATTAAAACCATCCAACTTTGTCTGAGTAAATTAGAAGAATAAAATGAGATTTATTAAGGGCAAAGCCAGAGCAATCCAGCAAGAGAAAGAGTCAGAAATAGAAAAGGCAGGGTTTGGAGCAGTGTTACATGAAGGGCCAGGGGGTGGTGTCTGAGGAGAAGTGACAAGTTAATCACAGTAATGAGCCCCCGACCCTCCCCTGCCTCCCCGGGGGGCCCAGAGCCGCTGGCGCTTTGGCTGAGTCACTTACCCAGCTCTGAGGACAGAGGGGGCGGCCCCTGAGTCTAGTCTGGCAGCTACCCAGGGCCCAGCCCTGGACCTGGGGCCTCTCCCAGAACTCCTGTTCCCAGCAGGAGCCAAAGATCCAGCCAGATGAGCAGCCCCTTGGGGCTGTTGCATTTATTGAGCACCTCCTGTGTGCCAGGCAGGGCCGGAAGACTTTAAAAATACAGTGTTGAGCGCTCAGGATGTGCTGGGCGCCTTCCAGACAGTATTCTGTACGAGCTGTAACAATTCTCCAAGTCAGGTGTTCCCTCCTAGGTTATGGGTGAATAGCCGGGCTCAGAGAGGATCGTCAGCTTGCCCGAGGTCACGCAGCCCGCAAGGGGCGGCCTGGATTCAGGATCCCGCCGCCCTACCGGCTGTCCCGCAAGCAAGCGTGTGAAGCACCCGCTGCACTCAAGATTGGGTCCCTCCCCTGGGTGGTGTGGCCCAGGGAAGAGGAGGCCCGGCCAGAGAGCCATCTGGGGGTCTCCCACGGGGGACAGTTGTGGGGGGGCTCTCTCACGGGAGAGGAGCGGGTGAGGGCAGGGCTGGGGAGAAGTCTTGAGAAGTTCCACCTTCTGCTGGGCAGCTCGGTGATGGCGTGGGGCCCAGGGCCAAGGGGAGGGAGGGTGTCTAAAGAGAGAAGGTGGTCGACCGGTTGTCCCATGTGTCGCAGAAGCGTTTGTGCCCAGATGGGGCACCTCTGCCCACTCACCCCCCATCTCAGGATGAGGGCCCCTGGGAGGAGAGGGAGGCTTGCTGTGAGTGGGCAGCAGGCCGGCCAAACCGCCCGAGTTCTGAGCAAGCTCACCGGCAGCTCAGGGGGCCCCAAGCTGAGTCTCCCCAGCGTGTCGGTGGCCCACCCTGGCTCCCAGGGTGCAGCCCTGCTCTGCAGGCCTGGTGCCAGCACACAGACGTGGCTCCGGGCTTCCTCGCAGATCCCGCATGCTGGGCTGTACTGACTGGTCGTCCAGAGCCGGCTGGGCACGTGCAGCCAGCCTGGACACCCCGAGGTGAGGGACGGCGGGCCCAGGCCCCTCACACAGCCCTCGTCAGTCCACAGGCCTGGCCACGTGACGAGTGTGGCCCACCGCCATCCGTGGGAGAGGCTGGGCCAGCAGCGGCGTCATGCCCGTCTGCATTTGTGGAAAGGGAGGCTCAGACCAGGGTGGGAAGCCACGTGTGTGCCGTGGACTCCGCCAGGGGAAGCGGAGGGCTCGTGCGTGGGTTTTCCCCGCGCACTTCATGAGGCCCCATCAGACTGGCTGAGGCCGGCCCGGAGAGGCAGTGCTGCTGCTGAGGGAGAGCAGAGACGCCCCAGCACCCCAGGATTTGACCAGCCTCCCAGGGTGCGGATCTGTGTGGAAACAGGCCTGCGCTCCCCTCAGGAGCCGCAGGGAACAGCCGTCGGGGGTCCAGCTGTCACAGACCTGGGAGCTGGGGTGGGATCTGCCGGCCGTGGCTCCGGGAGGGGCGGGGTGGGCACTGGCCCCTGGCGCGGAGCTGCCTGAGGCGCTCTAATGATGCCTCGTGTCAGAGCCGGGCCTCCGCTCTCACCACGGCGTCTTTGGCAGCACCACGCCAATTAACGGTGAGCTGAGTGTATCGTTAGTTTCCAAATCGTCAGGATTCCAATTAGGGGCGTCTTAGATCCGCTCGGGCGGTTCTGCTGCTCGTCCGGGCTGGGCGAGGGGTACTGCTGCTCGCTGACAAGCGGTGATGGGGCTTTGCCAGGCAGGGGACGGGGCTAGGTCACACTGGCACAGAGAGTCCGGTTTCCTGGCTTAGCCCGAGGGCCAGGGCCTTGGTTTCCTGACCGGTCAACGTGAGTGTCCTTCTCACGGAGGTGGAGAGTGGGCCAGACAGATTGGATGTCCACCGGGAGACAGTTCAAATGTCACGTTCCCAGCAGACCTTGCCCTGAGGCCATCTGGTCTACGCTTTCATTGAGACCAGGAGAAGCAGGCTGCTCCAGGCTGCAGGGGATCCTAGAGGTGGGGCTGACCCAGACTCTGAGGCGGATCCGAGCCCCTCCGCCATCCCAGCCGAGTGGCCACTCGCTTGGGCCTCTCTCATGACGACAAGACTGCTCCAGCTCCCATCAGGGCCCATTTCCTGTGTCCATCGAGGTTCTCCTCATTGTTTTCGCTGCACCCGTCTTCACTGCGGCGTGTTGGATCGAGTTCCCCGACCAGGGATTGAACCCCAGCCTCCTCCACTGGAAGCACCGAGTCTCAGCCACTGGACCCAGGGAAGCCCCCCCACTGGGGTCTTTATTTGGAAGGAGGGGGTTCCGGCTCGAATGGCCAGGGCAGCCTTGAGAAGGCCACGTGCACATCTGGAGGAAGAGCTTCCCAGGCAGAAGAAGTAGCGAGTGCAAAGGCCCCGGGGTGGGTGGGAAACACAGCGCACGCGGCCACTGGACACCGAGGAGCCCCCGGCCAAGGAAGGGACGTGAGAGGCTGTGGGTGAGGGGGCTGGGAGAGGGGGACGTGCTGGGGGGAGGGATGTGAGGCGCTTCTGTGAGGAGCTAAGCTGGGGGTGTGATCTGTGCTCTGAAGGATGGAGCGGCCTCCTTGCGGGGAGTGAAATGGGCGAACACCTGGGGATTCTGGATGTGGCTTCTGCCTGGAGGATGGGGCTCTTGAACTTGCTCCTGGCCTTGGCAGGGGTGGTGCTGGGACGTGGGGACGATCAAAAGGTTTGGCTTGAGCCACTGCCGAGGTGCAGAGAACGAGGCGTGTTTGGACATGTCCCATTTGAGCAGGTCTAGGGCAAGGGCAGTGAAGGGCTGGGAGAGGCTGGGCTGGAGCTGAGGGGGCGGTGGGGCCGGGCAGGTAAACCACCGATACTGCAGCACGGCCCCGCCCAGGAGCAGGAGGTGCAGCCGGGGGGCGGGGGCAGCGGTGGGCCCTGGGTCTGGACCCTGCAGGCTCTGTTCCTCCCGCGCCCTGAATGGGCCTTACAGGGGCCCCATGTTCTCCTGGGCCTCAGTTTTCTCACCCGTGAAATGGGAGCACTCTGCAGGCCACCTCTGCCTGCCCACTGGATGTCCCCCTCTCTTTGGGTGTGGCTTCCTCCCCGGCCAGCTCCTCCCCGTGGGTGGCTTCTGCAGGGCAGGTGCCAGAGACCCTTCTTTGCTGGGCGTGTGGGTGCTGCCCCAGATCCCCCTCCTCCTGCTGCTTCTGTCTCCCCAGTTCAGGCGAGCCCGGTGGAAGGGCTTCAGGGCCCACGCTGACGTCCGACCTCCGGGGTCACTCTCCTGGGACCACCTCTCATTTGACTTGCTCTGGTTGAGGACACGTCTCAGGGCCTGTGACCCGGGACTCCTCTCTCGGGTCACACCCTCCCCAGACCTTGAGCGGCTCAAGGTTGCTGCTTCCCGCCGCTTCCAGAGTCAGAAGGGTCTCGATTAAGTAAGTAGGCATGCTGCTGGCCCAGGCACTGAGTGATGGAAAACCAGGTCGGGTGTAGACAGTCCTGAAGCAGGGCCGCGGGCCTGGCCCGGGGTGAGAAGCTCTCTCCTCACTCCGGGGCCTGCAGCTGACCTGGGAGTGGAGGTCGGGCCACTCTCAGAACGACTAGGAACGTTCTCTGCTGGCCTAGAGGCACGGGTGCCTCTGAACCCAGCACCCGGGCTGAGCCGACGTGGCGTTCGGACACACGCCCTTTCCTCAGGCCTTCCTTCACTTGGCCCAGCCCCACCGTGCGTCTGTGCGTTCACTGCGCGTGCTCACACCCGTGCAGGCCACAGAGTCAAGGTGTGAACTTGATATGAATGGTGCCCGGAGCCCCCGACATTCAGCATTGCTCTTCCACTCAGTCTGACCCTCCCGAGACTCGTCTGAGTCAGTCCACGTCCGGTTCACCGGTTGCCTGTTTACATTAACTGGGTCCAGGGCTCCTGTGCGAACGCCATTCACTGATGCCCTACTGGGTACACACGTGCTCTCCCCACGCTTTCCCATCGCACGCCGGTCCTGACACTCGCCGGCGAGGAGTTCAGCGGCTGGGTCCTGGGCAGGCGTGTGCAGCTCCAGGAGCATCCCGGACCGTTCCTGAAATGACGGTACCCTCTGCCCTACCCGCGCTGTGAGAGTTCCCCGCGCTCCAGAGCCTCACCAGCACTCCCGTCTGTGGAACCCGAATTTTCGCCCCCCTGGTGGTTCTGGAGTGGAGTCTCACTGAGGCTTTATCCTGCCTGTCCTGGTGATGGCGGTGCCTGTGGAAGAGCCCGCCGCCAGACATCCTCTCCTGGGGCCCCCGCTCCCGCCCCGGCCAGCTCCCTGAGTGTCCCTCTTCCTTTCCTGTCGTGCAGGCGTGCGGGAGCCCTCCTTGCAGCCCGGGGGTCGTGCGGGCGTTCGGGAGCCCTCCCTGCAGCCCAGGTGTCGACCCCTCGCTGGCTGTGCGCTGTGAGCACCCATGTCTGGCGGCCTCGTGGCGGTGTTTATGCTGTGCTCCGTCACACAGAGCCGTCTCTTTTTGCTATGGGTGGATTCATCCGTCTTTCCCTTGGTGGTTTGTGCCTCCACCCAAGGATGGTTAAAGAAATGTCAGCTCTGCACACTTGGCTCTGTAAGCTTCGGGGATGCACCTCGCAGTGCCGTGAGGCAGGGCCGCGCCTGGCGGTGTCTGCCCAGGGGACTGACTCCCCAGGTCCCCTCACTGCCCGACCGTCCCCCCTCCTGCTCAGTGTCACGGCCCCTCCTCGTGACTGACGGGGTGGTCTGTGTTCCTGGAAGCCCTGAGGGAGGAAAAGTGGATGGCAGAGAGGGAAGCAAGGAGGCCGCCTGCGATGGAGGCAGCTGGGACGGACGCCGTGGGAGGTAGGGGGTTCCTGGTGGGGGCTCTGGGGAGGCCGGACGGTTACGTGGGACCAGAGGCCACAGGGACCAGGGTGACTTGGTGGGCCTCTGAGGACGGGGCCGCCCCCGAAGGTCACGGGGCAATGCCTGGGGTAAGGGCAGGTACACACACACACACACACACACACACACACACACACACACGGAAGAACTCAGACCCCCAGACAGACAGACACACACACACACACACACACACGGAAGAACTCAGACCCCAGACAGACAGACAGACACACACACACACACACACGGAAGAACTCAGACCCCCCCCACACACACACGGAAGAACTCCGACCCCAGAGGGAGCCCACATTCCCCCTGTGAGGAGCGGCACCTCAAGGCCGACCTTCAGCTGAGTTACAGACGCTCGTAAATCGTCCTTTGCTCACACCTCAGCTTGGGGGCCAGCGTCCGCATCTCCTCTCCTCCCAGGGGCCACGTGTTCTCCCAGAGCCTGGGATTAAACAGCGAGAAAGATGAGAAAGACGGGGACGCTTGGGCCAGCTGGAGGGGGTGGGGTCCCAGACTGCCTGTCTTCCCCGAGCCGGCCCGGGCCCGAAGGTGGATCTGGAGCCGGAGAGCTTCGGCCTGGGAGTTGGGGGGCAGACGAGGGAGATGATGAGACCCTGGGTCTCAGGCTCTGGGCTAAGCCATGGCTGGGGAGAGGCAAACAGCAGCCCTGATGCCCCGCGGCTGGCGGAGGCCAGGCATGCACAGGGCGCAGAGGGCCCCTGTGTAGCCCCCAAGGCCCCCGCCCCAGGCATCAGGGAGATTAGGTGTGAGGCGGCCCAGCTGCCCTCTGAGGCCACTGAGCCCGTGGCATTAGGCGTCTCCTGACCTTGGGAGGATTTGGTGCTGCGTCTGGGCTGGCCGGGGGGAGAGGGCGGCCCAGCGCTGGGTCAGCCCCCCAGTCTCTGCTCCACACGCCGTTTCAGCAAGGCCCCAGACATGGGCTTCGGCTGAAAGTGCAGCAGTTAAACAGATCATCAGAATCAGCCGCCAAGATTTAAACTGGAGAGGTTTTACATTCAAATTTGATTTCTAGCTTTTTTTAAGGAGACATAAAAGACATAAACTGAAGGCCAGGTAACTCTGGGCTGTGCTGGGGCTCGGCTCAGAGCCTCCAGGTCCCAGCCCCGTCGAGGGAGAAACAGCCAAAGGCCCCGCCCCACCACNTTTCCCCATCTATTTCCCATGAAGTGATGGGACCGGATGCCATGATCTTCGTTTTCTGAATGTTGAGCTTTAAGCCAACTTTTTCACTCTCCTCTTTCACTTTCATCAAGAAGCTTTTTAGTTCATCTTCACTTTCTGCCATAAGGGTGGTGTCATCTGCATATCTGAGGTGATTGATATTTCTCCTGGCAATCTTGATTCCAACTTGTGTTTCTTCCAGTCCAGCATTTCTCATGATGTACTCTGCATAGAAGTTAAATAAGCAAGATGACAAATACAGCTGTGACATACTCCTTTTCCTATTTGGAACCAGTCTGTTGTTCCATGTCCAGTTCTAACTGTAGAAAATCATAATTGATTGTTTTGGAGGAGAATGCAATAGTCAAATCGTTAGTCTTGCAAAGTGGTGAACCTCCCATCATTGAATGTAACCAATCAGATGCTAAATGAAAACCAGGGAAATCTCTTACTCTTCCTGCATAGTAGGCTTACATGCTACAAGTTCCATAAAGGAAGGCATTTAACTCAGTTACTAGAATATTTTATAAGCTCAACAAACATGATTTGGTTTTTTTTTTCTGCTGAATAAATGAATGTCAAGATTCAAGAAGGAATTGGATTTCAGTCTTTCCTAATGTTCAGACCTCACCTCTTAAATAGCTTTGATTTCTACTGGATTAGGTATTGTTTGCTCAATGCAAAAAATATTAAAGGTGAGATAATGGAGATAACAATAAGATTAGTTGTTGCTGGGAGAAGTGGGAGCAGGGGAGATGAATAGAGCACAGAGGATTTTTAAGGCCATGAAAATATTCTGTATGAGATTACAATGATTGCATAAATGTCATTATACACTTGTCCAAACCTATAGAATGTGCAACACCAAGAGTAAACTCTAATGTTAACTACAGACTTTGGGTGATTGTGATGTGTCAATATAGGTTGATCTTTGTTTAAAAAAAAAAATGTACCATTCTGGTGAGTAATGTTGATAATGGAGGAGGCTATGCACATGTGTGTGAGCAGGAGATATGGGGGAATGTCTATCTCCCTCTCTATTTTGTTGTAAACTTTAAACTTCTCTAAAACTATAAAGTCTTTTTAAAAAAACTTCAGCATTTTGAAATGAAAATAATTACTTGTTCCCCCAAATCTACCTCATATATATTTTATCAATCTAATAACACTTATAATGAAAGGAATCTAATTTTACTTGATATTGGGAAGTTTTTGTTGTTACCTTTCTTAAAATTTGAAACTTTATATGTTAGAAGGAAGCTTAGGAATGTGTCAGTGAGAGCAACCAGGGTTCAAGATTTCTGCCACTTGACTTTTGGATTCTATTATTAGTACTAATGTCATCCCGTGAGAGTATTCAAAATCTCAAGGTGATATTGTCTGTATAACCTTCCCTTGAATGGAAAATAAGTAAGAGCACTGAGGGGAAAATGCTTGGAAATATAAATGGATAGTATAATATGAGTTTGAAACATTTGCAAGCTTAGTTGCCAGAACAATTTAGCTACTGGTTAAGACACTAATCACTACTCTACTCTGCACCAAAATTAAATGGCTAAATGTTCTTAAATGGGTTATACAAGATAAGAATCTCCCAGGAGATATTTGAAAATCTAAAACCTTTTTGTTTGTCATAACTTGGGGGTGATGGTGGCATCTAGTGGCTAGAGACCAACGATGTTTACAATTTTTGCTGTTGAGTAGTAGCATACATGATGCATTTACAAAATCATCAGTAGATTAATCCATTCCCGCAGCCTTCTGGAGAATGTATAGTTTTGACTAAATTAAAGTATATATTTGATTTAACTAAATACCTTTTAGAAAGCTGAAGCAAATGCACTTTTGACAGAACAAAATTTTAATGTGACAGGAGAAACCCTTTTCACCACTCGTCAGTTTAGATCAAGTGACGTCATTCACATCCATGGTGATAGGGATTATGCCTACCTCGCTTCCTCCTATGCTCTCATTGACTATAATTTTAAGGGAATTACATGTTTATTAAGTGCCTTCTGTATATGAAGATATTGGCTTATATGCTTTCCCATATGTTATCTAAGTTTTATAACAAATGCATGAAATAGAAATTATTTTCCCTACTTTATAACTGAGGAAACAATGGTTCTGAAGGATTAAGTGACTCCCTAAGAGTGCATCACTAAAAAAGGGTGGAAATAGAATCTTGTTCTAATGATTCTGACACACTCTTGCTCTTCTGTCTCCACACCAGACGTAGACTCTACAAGGTATATAAGAGTATTTAGTCCTTCTGATTTATTATTCAGAGGATAAACTGTTGAACAGATATCTACAATGTGTGTAAAGACTTCAGGAGTTTTCTCAGTGGTCCAGAATCAAGATAAGACTATGTATATTCATGATAGCTGACATGATCTCTATTTAGGCTGCTATACCAAACTACCACAGACTGATAGAATAGGTGGATGATAAACAACAGAAATTTGCCTCTCACGGTTCTGAAGGCTGGAAGCCCAATATCAGGGTGCTGGCATGGTTGGGTTCTGGTGAGAACTCTCCGTGTTTCAGACTGCCAACTTCTCTCAGGATCCTTCTGTAGTGAAAGAAGAGGGAGAGAGCTCTCTGGGATTTTTATTGTTGTGTTCCACTCTTTGGCAGCCCCACAGGTTGCAGCCCGCCAGGCTCCTCTGTCCATGGGATTTCTCAGTACTGGGCTGAGTTGCCATTTCCTTCTCCAGGAATCTTCCCGACTCAGAGATCAAACCTGTGTCACCTGCTCTGCAGGCAGATTCTTTACCGCTGAACCATAGGGAATATTTTTAATAAGGGCATTAATCCCTTTGATGGGGGCTCCACCTTTATAACTTAAGCAACCCCCAAGGTCCCACCTATTAATACCATCTTATTGGGAGTTAGAATCTCAACATGTGAATTTGGGAAGACATGACCATTCAGTCCCTGGCATTTGCTGTGCTTAAAATACTGTTCTCAGTGCTTTCTAGGCACTTCCTCTTTTATCTGTCAAATCGCATAACAGAACTCACTCACGAGGTGAGTACTATGATTACCTCCATAGAAGTGCAGACAGAGGCACAGAGGGGTTAAGGACCTTGCTCTAATATAGCTGTTAAACAGCAAAGCCTAGATATGTATCCAGATATTGAAACTCTAAAGCAACCACAGTTGTTAGCTGGAGGATATTTTTCCCCAGGAGATATTTGGCAATGTTTAGAAATCTTTCTGGGTTGTCACGACCATAGGATGATACTGGCTTCTAGTGGATGGAGGCCAAGGACGTTTACAGTGCACAGAATGGCTCCCAGAGAAAAGAATCATCCAACCCCAAATGTCAGTGTTGGCAAGTTGGGAACTCTGCTCTAGAACCGACAATTTTAGCATTTCTCTGTGTTTTTCTGCCATCGAGCTGGGGCAAAATCATGGAAATAATGAATGTGACATCTGACATTACTCATGATTAATTCTCACCTATATTTAATCTTACACTACTTCTCAAGGCATTGTTGATTTTAATATATAACAGCAGTGTATTATACCATACATCAAAATTATCTTGGCATCTTGTGTAAAATAAAAATGTCTGGTCTCAAATCTGAAAGTTCTTACTGAATTGGTCTGTAGTAAGTCTCCTGAACCTATATGCCGGTCAGGAAGCAACAGTTAGAACTGGACATGGAACAACAAACTGGTTCCAAATAGGAAAAGGAGTACGTCAAGGCTGTATATTGTCACCCTGCTTATTTAACTTCTATGCAGAGAACATCATGAGAAACGCTGGACTGGAAGAAACACAAGCTGGAATTAAGATTGCTGGGAGAAATATCAATAACGTCAGATATGCAGATGACACCACCCTTATGGCAGAAAGTGAAGAGGAACTAAAAAGTCTCTTGATGAAAGTGAAAGAGGAGAGTGAAAAATTGGCTTAANTTCTGTTTTTTTCCCTCCCTTTTTTGCCATTCAGTTCAGTTCAGTTGCTCAGTCGTGTCCGACTCTTTGCGACTCCATGAATTGCAGCACGCCAGGCCTCCCTGTCCATCACCATCTCCCGGAGTTCACTCAGACGCACGTCCATCAAGTCCGTGATGCCATCCAGCCATCTCATCCTCTGTCATCCCCTTCTTCTCCTGCCCCCAATCCCTCCCAGAATCAGAGTCTTTTCCAATGATTAGTTTATCATTATTTTCTCCTTGAGTTTGCTGTAATCTTTTCTGTCAACAATTGAAACTGTGCTGTTTGGCAAAAAAAATTTTTTTTCATTATATCTTTTCTAGGAGCCACAAAAACATTTCAGAAACAGTCAAGGAGTTGTTGAGAGCCAGATGGAACCTTAGAGAATATTTTGTAAATTGCTGTGTGTTGTTGTCATTGTTCATCTGCTAAGTCATGTCTATTTCTTTGCAATTCCATGAACTATAGCACACTCAGTTTCTCTGTCCTCCGTTATCTCCCAGGGTTTGCTCAAATTCATGTCCATTGAGTTGGTGATGCTAAACATCTCATTCTTTGCCACCTCTTTCTCTTTGGACCAGTCAGTTGTTCCATGTCTGGTTCTGACATACAGGTTTCTTTCTTTATTTATTTTTTTCCAGCATCAGGGTCTTTTCCAGTGAGTCGACTCTCTCATCAGGTGGCCAAAGTATTGGAACTTCACCAACAGTCCTTCCAGTGAATATTCAGGGTTGATTTCTTTTAGGATTGACTGGTTGGATCTCCTTGCAGTCCATGGGACTCTCAAGAGTCTTCTCCAACACCACAGTTCAAAAGCATCAGTTCTTTGGCACTCAGCTTTCTTTATGGTCCAACTCTCACATCCATACATGAATACTGGAAAAACCATAGCTTTGACTAGATGGACCTTTGTTGGCCAGGTGATGCCTTTGCTTTTTAATATGCTGTCTAGGTTGGTCATAGCTTTTCTTCCAAGGAGTAAGTGTCTTTTAGTTTCATGGCTGTAGTCACTGTCCTCAGTGATTTTGGAGCCCAAGAAAATAAAATCTGTCCCTGTTTCCACTTTTTCCCATTCTATTTGCCCTGAAGTGATGGGACTGGATGCCATGATTTTAGTTTTGTTAATGTTGAGTTTCAAGCCAGCTTTTTCATGCTTCTCTTTTACCCTCATCAATAGACTCTTTGGTTTCTCTTTACTTTCTGCCATTAGAGTGGTGTCATCTGCATATCTGAGGTTGTTGATATTTCTTCCAGCAGTTTTGATTCCAGCTCCTGATTCATCCAGCCTGACATTTTGTATGATATAGCCTTGTCATACTCCTTTCCCAATTTTGAACCAGTCAGTTGTTCCATGTCTGGTTCTGACATACAGGGTTCTTAAGAGACAGGTAAGGTGGTCTGGTATTCCCATCTCTTTAAGAATTTCCCACAGTTTGTTGTGATCCACACAGTCAAAGGCTTTAGGTAGTCAATGAAGCAGAAGTAGATGTTTTTCTGGAACTTCCTTGCTTTCTCTGTGATCCAACAGATGTTGGTAATTTGATGTCTGGTTATTCTGTCTCTTTGAAACCCAGCTGGTACATCTGCAAATTCTCGGTTCACATACTACTACTAAAATTTAGCTTGAAGAATTTTGAGCATTACCTTGCTAGCATGTGAAATTAGTGTAATGTATGGTGGTTTTGAACATTCTTTGGCATTGCCCTTCTTAGGGATTGGGATGAAAACTGATTTTTTCAGTCCTGTGGCCACTGTTGAGTTTTCCAAATTTGCTGACATATTGAGTGCAGCACTTTCACAGCATCATCTTTTAAGATTTGAAATAGCTTAGGTAGAATTCCATCACCTCCACTATCTTTGTTTGTAGTGATGCTTCCTAAGGCCCACTTGGCTTCACACTCTAGAATGTCTGACTCTAGATGGGTGACCACACCATCATGGTTATCCAGGTCATTAAGATCTTTCTTGTATAGTTCTTCTGAGTGTTCTTGCCACCTGTTCTTAATCTCTTCTGCTTCTGTTAGATCATTACTGTTTCTATCCTTTATCGAGCCCATCCTTGCATGAAATCTTTACTTCCTATCTCCAATTTTCTTGAAGAGATCTCTAGTCTTCCCCATTCTATTCTTTCCCTCTATTTCTTTTCACTGCTTATTTAAGAAAATCTTCTTATCTCTTCTTGCTATTCTCTGGTACTCTGCATTCATTCTCGTTTTCTCAGGAACCCCTTTGCTTTCTTGCATTTCTTTTCATTTGGGATGGTTTTGTTCATTGCCTCCTATACAATGTTACAAACCTCTGTTCAAGTTTTTCAGGCACTCTGTCTACCAATTTAATCCCCTGAATCTATTTCTCACTTCCACTGTATAATCCTAAGGGATTTGATTTAGGTCATATCTGAATGGTCTAGTGGTTTTCCCTACTTTCTTCAATTTAAGCCTGAATTTTGCAAATAGGAGCTCATGATCTGAGCCACAGTCAGCTCCAGGTCTTGTTTATGCTGACTGTATAGAGCTTCTCCATCTTTGGCNTAAGGGATTTGATTTAGGTCATATCTGAATGGTCTAGTGGTTTTCCCTACTTTCTTCAATTTAAGCCTGAATTTTGCAAATAGGAGCTCATGATCTGAGCCACAGTCAGCTCCAGGTCTTGTTTATGCTGACTGTATAGAGCTTCTCCATCTTTGGCTGCAAAGAACATAATCAATTTGATTTTAGTATTGACCATCTTATGATGTCCATGTATAGAACCATCTCTTGTGTTGTTGGAAAAGAGTTTTTTCTATGACAAGTGTGTTCTCTTGACAAAATTCTGTTAAACTTTTCCTTACTTCATTTTGTACTCCAAGGCCAAACTTACCTTTTACTCTAGGTATATCTCTTGACTTCCTACTTTTGCATTCTAATCCCCTATGATGAAAGGACATCTTTTTGTGTGTGTTAGTTCTAGAAAGTGTTGTAGGTCTTCATGGAGCCAATCAATTTCAGCTTCTTCGGCACCAGTGATTGGGGCATAGACTTGAATTACTGTGATGTTGAATGGTTTGCTTTGGAATCAGACTGANGTGATGAACAGGGAGGCCTGGCATGCTGTGATTCATGGGATCGCAAAGAGTCGGACACGACTGAGTGACTCAACTGAACTGAACTGAACTATATAGAAAATTACAATTACAATGGAAGAATTTAAATAGAATTAAATCCATAGGTTATTTTGTTTGTTTGACTTTTGGCCACACTATGAGGCATGTGGGATCTTAGCTCCCCACAAGGCAACGAACTTGTGCCCCCTGCATTGAAAGAGTGGAATCTTAATCACTGGACTGCCAGAGAAGTTCCTAAATCCATAGGTTTTTAAATACACATGAGAGTGTGAACTCCATCATATTTATTTCTCAGAGCCTTGTACTAATAATATTAGTAATGAATTAATACGTATTGACTGAACAAATGATAATTAGATCAATAGTCAAAATGCATGTCTCGGAGATAAGCAAAGGCAAGCCGATACATTTTCAATATAGTTACTCACTGTCCAACTGTGCTAAGGCTTTTCACATTTCCTCCTCATACAATTCAAATAGGCAGGTGTTCTGATCCTATGTTGGAGATATGTAACCTGATATACGGAAAAAGTTATTAACTTATCCAAAACTTTAAGACCAAATATTCTGATTCAAAAATGTTTTAGTAACCTACTAAAAGTTTAGTAACTTACCCAAGAATTCAAGACTAGATATTCTGATTCAAAATCCAAGATTCTTTCCTCAAATTTTCCCCCAATTTGTCTAATTATAGTAAATTGTTGTTGTTGTTCAATCGCTAAGTTGTGTCTGACTCTTTGTGACCCCATGGACTGTAGCCCACTGTAAAATTTTCCAGGCAAGAGTACTGGAGTGGATTGTCATTTCCTTCTCCAGGGGATTTTCCTGCCATACAGAACTCACATCTCCTGCATTACTGGCAGTTTCTTTACCGCTGAGCCACCAGGGAAGCCCAATCCCAGGGGCTTATTATTCTAGCTTCCAGGCTTTTCCTCAGAAGACTTGGACTCAGTAGTTGGTGAAGGTCAGGAATCTATACAGTTAACATATGGGTCTTTTAATTCTGAGAGACATTTCAGGGGCCTCTAGTCCTGGCTGCCCATTAGAATCACTGTGGAAATGTTTAAAACTTCAGATGCCTTGGCCCCACCTCAATGAAGCGATTTGTTTATCAATGGTAAATAAGAAAGAAATCCCAGGGTATCAGTATTTTTTAACTCTTCAGATTATTCCAATGGGCATCCAAAGCTGAGAACCACTGGGCTCAGCTCTACTGTGCTGACAATAATATTTAATGGGTTTACCCAGCCTCCTCTAAGCACTTCTCCACCCCTTGCCTTTCTTCCCATACAATGTGAGCCAGGAAACAAAGCAGAAATATTTCAATGAAGAAGGGAAGGAGATCAAGAGACCATTTTTGACAAGTGATTAGGGAAAAGAAAATGAGAACTGTTGAAGGTGGTAGGGGGAAGTGAGGGGTGAAGGGAAAGGTTTAAGACTCATCATGGAAACAATTTAGTAACTCTAAGCAAAAGTTAAATAAAGCTGGCACTCATGTGAGCATATTGCTCTCAAATAAAGATTATGCTTTTTTTCTAGGGGAGTCTGAGCAATTTTTACATTCTCATATATTTATCCTTCCTCATGACAAGGCTTGAGGATCAGAAATTCTGTGTCTTTATTGTTCTTATTTTGCAAGTGGGAGTCCTGAGACATGCTTGGTGAATGAAGTCCCCGACTGGTTCCCAGACTTTGTATGTACAGTATGGTGTTCATTTTTCTCTGCCTGTGAAACACTCATGGCATAGACAATTACAATCCAATATATGGGGAGACAGGAATACTGACTACCTTTATGCAGTCTTCTCTTCCCAGACTTCACTCAGTAGAGGATCCAAAATAATTGGAGCAAATTAATCTGATGGAAACTTATATTCTACTTTAATAATCAGGAAATAACTTCTGTTACGTGGCATCTGCCTATCAGATCTGTTTCCAAAGGGATGAAAGCAAAGGAGAATTTTGAAATGCATAAATTGTAAGCAGCTATACACTTCCGGAGGGAGAAAATGATGTTCTTAAACTGATGATTGTGATCTAGAAAGTGCTGCATTCTTTTGTCTCAAAAAAGAAAAACCAGTGTTCCCCCTCCTGCCTTCCTTGCCTGGGCAGCCCTTCACCCTCTCTTAATGAAACAGAACAGTTGATGCCTCTAACTCCTCTTTCATTTAATCTCATTAATGCAGTCTGTTGGGATTCTCGTTGTGGGGTAACATAGGGACAGTCGTTAGACCTCTAGTGAAAAGTGCAATAGTTTCCTGTTAGACTTTTAATTGCAACATCAAAATGTGTGAGAACGAGCTCAAAACCAAAGCTGATGCCACTGGTGAGTTTTGCATTTTCTTCTTTCTTCTGATGCTTAGCTGTACGAACTATCCTTCAGCCAAGACAGTAAGCACGTATAAGCTCTCGGCAAAATAAAGTGATGGCTAAGTGTGGGAACAGTGAAATATTTTGACTTGAGCATGCATATGATAAACAAGTGACTCAAGCTTTATTTTACACTGGAGAACATCTTTGTATATAAATATTATCATATCCTAGAGCAAATAACTGAATGCATAAGTTTCGAGATTGAATTCATGTGGCCCATTACACTAACATGAGATTAACAGTGTGAACATCCATGTCACAATTTTGTCCCTTTGCCATTCCTGTTGTTAAGTTCATTTTACTTTTCTAATTAAAAAAAAAAATCAGTTTATCAATATGTTATAGCAGGCACTTTCTCAAATGTAAGAAATTTGTTTTCAAAACAATTCTATTTGGTTGAATGATTATTAGCAGTCAGGTGAATTATGTTTGAGTTTTTCTTTTAAATTTTTCATAAGTTACTATATAGTTCCCTAAGCACATATCATCTCATAACATAGATTGTGTGCATTTATTTTAAAAATATTTCAGGGCAATATGATGATTTGTTGCCATTTTTTTGCTAGTACTAGAACAACAGTTGGAAATATTAAGATGTAAATTGATATAATCATTTGTTTCAAATAATATAACCTAACAACTGTTCAAAAAAAGTTACTAAGCAAATTAAAACTCCTAAAATATTATATTAACTCAGAAGTACATTTTTTCAAAATACTAGAGCTTCCTAGTGCCTGTATTTTTAGAAAAGAATAGATATTGTTTCAAGGCAATTATTCACTGATGTCAAAATATATATTTAAGGACTTTATTCATGACATAAGCCATTACAAGCAGATTGTAGTTCTGACATCATTGGAGCCTTTAGACAAATATTTATCCTTCCTACTGACAGATTTACTCAGGATATTGTTGCTATTGTTGTTTAGAAATTAATAACACTGGACGTATTAACATCTATGTACTTAATCCTCTTTGGGTCTGAATTACAATTAGAAGAAGCTAACAGGTAAACATAAGTGTCCCTTTCTCCCTTGATTTGGTGTTTTAAAACAACAGGAATTTGTCCTCTATTGTAAAATTCCATCAAACACAGAATTTAATTTTTGGAGCTTATATGTATATGGGTACTCACACACACACACTTCATTTTTTAAATGAACTATATGAAAAAAATGTGCCTTACATTTTGCAAAGAGAACCAAATATTTTAATTTTATCTTAAATTTAAGTGAATTAAAAGGAATATTCCAGATTAAACCCGAAGGGTGTTTTGGTTTTTTTCCGGTTACTACAGTAGAAAATTTTGGTGTTGTGCCTAGCAACTGGTTTTCACCAGTCTTTTTCCTCTATTATTTCCCCCCAAAATAAATATTTCTGCCTTGAATAATTCAAGCCTCTAAAGAAAAACTCCACTTTTTCCTACCAACTTAGACCACCTGGTAGCATCAAAATTCCTTTGGTAGAAATTAATGTATAAGAAATACAGCTAACAAATGGAGCAACCATAAACATCTCCATGAAAATGCTGTTAGAAGCTATCAAGCAGTGATTATGAATTTGCTGCTTGTAGAAAAACAGTTCAAAAAAAAAAACTGGTGAAAATGGAATATGAAAATCACTGTATCTGTTCTTAGTACTTGGTCATCGTTGTTCATAGAACTCCTTCACCAGCTTACGTAAACACTGAATAAAGCTGTTAGGGATTACATGCAGCATGCTGGATCTGATGAGCTCAAAAATAAGATAGCTTGGGTCCTATAATATTTAGGATTATGCTGGTAATCTCTTTAGGGAAAGTGTGCGGTATCAGCAGAAATGCACTTCAGTCTTCGAGGGAATGGGCACTAATAATTCTACATTTGTTGGGTAGCTAAAGCTTTGCCTACCTTGATGTAGGGGCATTTGTAATAGGATGAAATCATAAGGGAGAGCTTCTGGAGTAACATCTTAAATTATCATTTTACCTCTAAAGTAATTCCTGGTGCTACATGCAAATGAGAATACATTCCTTTACATTCTAAGTGTCTCCCTTTTTGAAACAGGCTGCCTATGTAAAGAGGAACTAAACCCAAAGATTTCTTTCTCCAAAAGCCTCCAAACTTGTTCTCATCTCTAGAAGTGAAATAAAAATTAAGGTTGTCTTTTCAATTCTGTATATATATATTTTTAAGATTCAATTCAGAAACAATACAGGCTTAATTGCAAGCTTGCTAGAACATAAATGATGCTTATGTAATCTCAGTGCAGAAACTTACAATATATTTTTCTTTTGTAGCATTGTCTATGTTAAAAACAAAATCAAAGCTCTTGCAGTTAATCCAAAAAATGAGTTCCTGAAATCTTAGCTCTTATAGGATTAATGATCACTGATGTCCAAGTGTCCTCCCTTAAGTGAAAAATCCCTCATGACATGTTGGACTGCCCATTCATACAAATTTTCCCCTACATCAATCCTGTGATGGGAAAGGAGGTCTTTGGGGCTACTAGTAGTAATTTTTCTTCATCCATCTCATCCTCTTCTCCCCCACACCAACACACACAAAACTGGTGTAAATATCTCATCTATGGTCTAAACTTTGTTTATGTAATTATTTGCTGTATCTATGGCTAAAGGTATGTTTGAAAAAACAGATTGTGTTTGTGTGTTTAGTTGCTCAAGTGTGCCTGAATCTTTGTGACCCTGTGGACTGTAGCCCGCCAGACTCCTCTGTTCACAGGATTTCTCAAGGGAGAATACTGGAATGTGTTGCCATTTCTTCCTCCAGAGGATCTTCCCGACCCAAAGCTCAAGCTCTCTAGTCTCCTGCATTGCAGGCAGATTCTTTACCCACTGAGCCATGTAAAAAAAAGAGAAGTGTCTGTAAATATAAAAGAGGGATAAATTATACTACTGTTCAGTTTTTGACTATCCAAGCAAATTGTAGGACATTATGTGCCAATCATAACAAGCTTTTATTACATTAGTAAGGAGAATGTTACTGTGATGCCAACATTCTGATCTTATGTGGACATCGTCCTCATGTAGGACAATAATCCATCCATGTATCTCATGAGAGACACGATGAGATGCCACATTTATTTCAAAGTTTTTTTCTTTTCAAGAACAAAGGCATTGAATTGGGTTTTGGTCACTGTATTTTAGACTTTGTCTTCATCTTTTCCTCTGTAGTCCTGCCTTGTCTTTTTTTAAAAAAACACTTTAAGGAATTTAGTCTTTACCATTATGCAGAGAGAAACATGTTTTTCTTATTTTTGAATTCTCTGAAAAAGTTCTGAGAACTTCAGGAATGGTCTTCAACATTTTCATCAATGGAAAGAGTGAGAAACTAATATCATGTTCTTTCCACCCCGTTGTGTACTTTCAGTTGCTTGGGGTTTTTTGGGTATGTGTGAGTGTCTGTATCTGTGTGTGTGTGTTTAATTAGTGTTGTTTTTTTCAAAATTTGAATCCCTTACCTTCAAATATGTATGTGTATTTTTTATGTTTACTTATTTATTTTATTTTTGGCTGCGTCATACAGCATGTGGGAACTTTGTTCCCTGCATCCCCTGCATGGGAAGTTCAGAGTCTTAACCACTGGACTGACAGGAAAATCCTACCTTCAAATATATAATTTAGTGGCTTTATTTTTATAACTCTCTAATACATCCCTTTTAATTGGCCTTTTCAAATATTCTTGAAAAGAATGTAGTATAGGAACCACATCTTAGATCACACGGAACAGTAAAACTGGGTTGAATCCCATGGAACTGCGGTGTTGCTTATCTCCTTGCAGGAAAGGGTGGCAAACTTATATGACCCAACCTGACATATGTGTCTGCAGATAAAAGCATAATTATTTGATAATCCTAAAAGAATTCTGCTACTATTTAGTTTTCATTTAACTCCATTAACTACCCTGCTCTTTTTCTAAGACCTGGCTCAAAAGCCACCTCATCCGCCAAATCTTGCCAGTTTTCTCTGGTTGAAACCAATGTATTTCTTCTTCCAGGTTTATTTAAGCATCCATCTCAGTCTGCCCTGTGTTGAGGTCATGTAGACCTGTGTGTGGCTATGCAATCATTGTACTCACTTTGAAGACAGAAAGTTGGTTTGCATATCTCTGTGACCTAAAACAAATGTTTGCTGAATTGCCTTTGCTGGGCTGTCTCAGACAATTCTCACTACCTCCATTAAAAGAAGCACTTTTCAGTAATTCAATTATTTTTAAAAGTTACTAGAATTTTTAGTGCAGTTTTAGATTTACAGAATAATTGAGCAGAAGTCTACCCACCCTCTTATATACAATTTCCTCCATTATTAATAGCTTGCATTAGTGTGATATATTAATGAACCAATTAATTAGTCAACCAATACTGACTTGTTATTAACTGTGTCCATAGTTTACATTAAGGCTCATTCTTAGTGTGGTACTGTTCTGTGGGTTTCTATGAGTTTCAACAAATGCATAGACATGTATCCATCATTACAGTATCCCATAGAACAGTTTCACCACCCTAACTGTTCTCTGTGTTTCACCTATTTATCTTCCAAAGCTAGGATAACTGCTGTTGTTTTTGTTTGTTGTTTTACTGTCTCTAGAGTTTTGCCTTTTCCAGACTGTCATATAGTAAGTAGCCTGTTCAGACATTCTTTCACTTAGCAATATGCATATAAGGTTTCTCCTTATCTTTTCATGGCTTGATAGCCCATTTCTTTTTAGCACTGAATAATATCTCATTGTCTGGATGTACCATAGTGGGTTTATCCACTCACTTATTGAAGGATATCTTGTTTGTTTCCAGTTTGGGGTAATTATGAATAAAGTCGCCATAAACATCCATTTGCAGGTGTTTGTGTGGACATAAGTTTTCAACTCACTTGTAAATACCTGGCAGAGGAATTATCGAGTCATATGGTAACATCATGTGGCTGTGTGAGAAACTCCCAGCCTGTCTTCCAAAGTGGCTGTACCACTTTTCTTTCCCACCAGCAACAAGTTGTCTTTGTTCTGCATCCTTGCCGGCATTTGGTAATGTCATTTTTTTTTTTTTTTTTTAGATTTCAGTCATTCTAACAACTGTGTAGTGGCATCTCACTGTTCATATTAATATTAACTAATTAATATTAAAATATTAATTTGTAATTTCCTAATAACATGTGATGGGCTTCCCTGGTGGCTCAGATGGTAAAGAATCTGCCTGCAATGCAGGAGAGACCCAGGTTCAATCCCTGGGTCAGGAAGATCCCCAGGAGTAGGAAAGTGGCAACCCACCCCAGTCTTCTTGCCTGGAGAATTTCACAGATAGAGGAGCCGAGCAGGCTAGAGTCCATGAGGTTGCAAAGAGTAGGACACAGCTGAGTGGCTAATACAATAATACTGAGCATCTTTCTTTGGTGAGATGTCAGTTTTGATCTTTTGCCCAGTTTTTGAGGTTTAAGAGCTCTTTGAATATTTTGCATATTTTGATATCTTTTATCACATATGTATTTTACAGTATTTTGTCTCAGTCTGTGACTTCTCTTCAATCTCTTAATGCAATTAGATTTTTAATATAGAAAAGTTGTATTTTTTTCATCTTCTGAAAGGAGAATTTTTTACTCTTTTTTGAATTTTTCTCCAGGGAGTAATCTCTGCCTGGTCACTCTGAATCATCCATGTGACCTGGTGTGTGGAATTTCTCTGTCTTGTCATCCATCAGTGAAGCTGGTTCTCCATAAACCTGAACTTGCTATTGAAGTTTTCAGTTAAACAGGGACTAGAGAAAAGGGCTCAGAAAAAAATTAAGGAACTGAAGACAGACAAGGTTATTCACTGAAGCAAAATTCTGTTTTCTTTTCTTTATAAATGGAGAACAGCTATCAAAACAGATAACATGCCTTTTTTTTTTCCTTGTATAAAGTTCTTTTCACAGAAAATTGGAGCTTAGGAGACAGGCACCCTGAGAGTTAAATTGTAGAATGTCTTTCCTTTCCCTCTTTCAGAATTTCTCAAGCTGTGCTGTGCATATGCATCACAGTAATACTTTTAAGTGTAGATGCTGATTATATTGGTCTAGAGTAGGACCTATGTGCCCGCACTTCTATCAAGCACTCAGGCAATGACACATGGCTCTTTGTCAGGGACCACACTTTGAGTAGCGGGTCTCAAGATAGAGAGAGGAATGTGATGAGTATCCATCATGACTGTTGAACTCTGTGTTAACTAATCTGCCTCCATGAGATGGGGCAGCTTTTCAAGTGGTTTATTCCCAGAATTACTATGGGTAGCTAAAATGAGTTCATTTCTGTTTCATACGTAGCTTGACCCTCTTACCTTTCACAAAAGAAGCAGACTTGGTGTGATTCAATTTTCAAAGTAGAAAAACTGTTGTTTAATCTTCTCAGGCGAGACATTTTTGAACTGAGTATTGGGAGAGTGAGCTAGCAGCCAATGCAACTAAGAGCAAGTCCACAGCAGAGCAAGAACACACATCTTTTGCAACATGCAAAAGTTGAAGGCACAGCTGACAGTCACTGAATCTGCACAAGAACATGAAAAGTGAACACTGGGTGTGCATTACAGTAATGCAGGATGTTTCTGGGAATACACATACACTGGCTTCCTTTCTTCTGCCTTGTCGATTAATGACCAGTGTTTTTTGTAACTAATCCTTCAATTGTCCTACTGCCTTTTGAACAAAAGAGAAATGCCTAAAAGACAATAGCAGAATCTGCTTTCCTAGAATCCTGTGTAGTTTTTAATTTTTCATAGTGTCAGGGAAATTAAAAATTCTATCAGTTCTCATAGTACCTACAACTGTAGTCACCTGGACATCATAGAACATTTGTTCTCAAACTTGAATGCCGTTCTAGAAGCTTGTCACAAAGCAAATTCTGTTGCAATTGGCCGGGCAAGTCTTGCTAGTCTGCATTTTTAACATGCTCCAGATCCTTCCACTTGTCTACAGACCCCACTGTGAGTGGGCATGGGACACTTTAGTTGTATTTTTATAGCTGGACACAATTAGCTGCTTTCAATCTGAATGATGTCAGGTCCTACACACACATTAGCTCATTATAATTAAAACTTTGACAGGACAAGATGTACTTAAGGGAAATTAATTGAAACCACTATGACTTATAAAAGTGATTTGCTTTGCTTCCAAGGGGTTTTTTTAACTTTTTATCAATAACGCTACTAATAATAATACTGATTTCCTTCTTCATTCTTTCTTCATTCATTCTCTCTCGTTTCACTCTTCTGGGGAGTCTGAGGGCAAGTATCTCTTCAAGGATAAGTGCTCAAATGCAAAAGATAAATCAATTTCCTTCATGATAATCCTATAAACTATGCCTTTGAAAAAAATCACTTTTTGCAATTATCATATGATAGATTTCTTTAACTCAAGCTTTAGTGATATACAGTTTAGAGAAATACAGTGATATAAAAATAATGTTATCTTTAGATTATTCAAAAGCTGTCTGTCAACTGAATGGAACTCAGGGACCCCGAATGCTGATAGATGTGAGGGCATTCCAAGTAGGAACTAAAATAAACTACACTGAATTTCATGCACTATATTTGGTGTTTTAGCAGGATGCTGGGATTAAGACGCTGTGTGCCCTGATGAGATAAACGAGAACACAAACCTGATCTAATATCAGGAATCTCTTCAAATCACCGAAGAGCATGATGCAAAGACAAAAGCTCAAAGGCTTTTACTCTTTTCCTGAGGGTCTCATTTTTCTACACTTTCATCCCACCCCAATCTTCAGGCTGTTTTCTGATAAATTAAAGTTACAGTGGAACCAGGTTTCAGAAATACCAGCTTCATCTTTGGGGATTGTTGCTATTTGGTAGCAGAAAGTTTTGCACCTATTAGAGGTAAATACTTAATCTGCCAGTGAGAGAGAAGAAGAGTACAAACAGGGATTTTAATTCAGATCGGCCACAAATGATAGATGAGATATAATTTAAGTAGGAGATATAACTTGGGCTACTGAGACCATCTGCAAAAAAAGATTTTTAACCAAAATGGTCATCTTTATTGGGAATTTTTACATATGCAAATTGGGCTTCACTCAAGCATTAAGAGTTCTTCCTGCACTATCCAATTTTAGCATAACTGTAAAATTCTGGGAACCAGGATCTGACAGGCAAACCTAGTGTCCAGGAATGCAAGCTATCTTAGCCTGAGTAGATGATTCTTATTTCCCTTAAGAAAACAAAAGATGATGCAAGTATAGCCCCCAAATGAAAGCCAGAAAATACAGAGAGTTACGGGTCACTCCTTAGTATTCTCAGATTCTGGCCTTATCCCAAGATTTTACTTCCTTTGCAGATGGTTTATGTGCTACAAAGAATACCTTGTTAATAATTTGATTCATTTAATTCTCATGTCAATGTATGGCAAAACCAATACGGTATTGTAAAGTAAAATAAAGTAAAAATTAAAAAAAAAAATCTCAATGGGAGTCTTTTATCATATCAGAATCACCTGGGGGCCTTTTTCAAAATACATACCCACTCCAAGCTTGAGAGATTTTTATTTCTTCTCCTCATCNGTAAAGTAAAATAAAGTAAAAATTAAAAAAAAAATTCTCAATGGGAGTCTTTTATCATATCAGAATCACCTGGGGGCCTTTTTCAAAATACATACCCACTCCAAGCTTGAGAGATTTTTATTTCTTCTCCTCATCCCAAATACAGAAAATTAGTATTATTAAAGCCTCTTTCATAAAAAGGAATGTCAAATTTGTTGGTTGTATTGAAAAAAAATTAGGACTAACTGCTTTAAAGAGTAAGAAAAATTCTCTTTCAGGGTCCATAGAAAATATTTAAAAAGAAGTATGACCTGGACTCTGTCCTCAATGGATTTTAAATGCCCAAAATATAAAAATGGCTGGGTTGAGGTATAAGAGTTGGCATGGTAGAAAGGAAATGCCACAGGAGTACACAGAGTAAAAATGTTGCCTCCAAGCAGAGAGTACCTAAAAGGCTCATTATCACTATGATTCCTGATGGATGCTTTTAACAGTTAAGGTATTTTGATGGATTAAAGTGATTCATTTTTCCAGTTAATTCATTAGCCTGGATTAGTTTATTTAACCTTAATACCTGGTATTACAGCAGGGGCTTCTGAGGAGAAGAACTAAAGATATGTACATTTTGAGAAGCAGGAAGAATGAAAAGCATGGTGACTTTGAGTGATGTTGTGGTAAGGCTCCCTAGGAAGGACCCTCAGGAGTATGCCAGGGTGAGAACTGCCATCTTCAAAAAGGGAGACAAATTTGGATTACTACTCAATTGTTGAATAGGGTTTGCCTGCCAACTTGGGATATTAAGTTAGTTGTACATCATAAATTAATCTAATATGAAGTAAAACATAAAATTATTTAACATCGCCCCTGACATTGTTTTGCACTATAAGAATATCATTTCCAAAGAAAGGATACAGGCTCACTTTTACAAAGAAAAACGTTTAATTGGTAAATAAAACTTAACTCTAGTCTCCTCAAAGCTTTACCATAGAAAAATGTAAGTGAAAGGACAATACAAGAAATTGAAAACCTGATAAATGGGCATGTCTCAAGCCATCTCTCAGGGCATTTCAACTCCTCTGAATTTGTCTCTCAGAAGCTACTGTTGAATTAATCCACAAATCCAGCAAAAGTATGGACGTGAACTTGCTCCTCAGTCTCCGTCTATCACCTTCATTGTCACAGCTGGTGAGGTCCAGGCGCCCAAATCCTCCCTAGATATCCACTTTGAAACCATGATAAATAGTTTGTCATTAGATCTGCAGCCACTGCGAGACAGTCACACAGGAACTGATGGCAAGTGTAACAGCAAGATGTTTAGAAATGGCAAACACTGAAGCAATGATCTGATGTGTTGTCCTACTAGCTGCGGTCNATGATAAATAGTTTGTCATTAGATCTGCAGCCACTGCGAGACAGTCACACAGGAACTGATGGCAAGTGTAACAGCAAGATGTTTAGAAATGGCAAACACTGAAGCAATGATCTGATGTGTTGTCCTACTAGCTGCGGTCTATGGGGTCACACAGAGTCAGACACGACTGAAGCTACTTAGCAGCAACAGCAGCAGCAGTGTCTGAAATACCCTGCCATGGAGATGTGTTTTATAAAATACATAGTGTGGACTATGAAGCTGTAGCTCCAAAGCAGTGTATTTTAAATGAGAGAAAAGGAAAAGCATTCATGCTTTAAATTATTGAAATTCACCTTCACCTATAAAAACCTCAGACGATCTATTGTACCATAGTAGATAAAAATGGTCATAGGTTTTCCAAACTGGTAACTCCCTTCCCACATACAGCCTTACACAAATACACTTTTCAGGGACATCTTTCTCTTTAAAAATACCGTTGAAATGTTTATGGTTCTTCAGGATTACATGTTGAGCTAGAATTATAAATATGTATAAATATGCAGATGCTCTATCGAATCATTCCTTATCCCATTTGTATTTCCGAAGTTGTGTAAGATAACCTTTGTGGCTTTCCAAAACATCTTCTCTCACCCCAGGGGGCAAATTACCTCTATTTTCATTTCCTTTAGAGTTAGATCATTTTATAATTAAGAACTTATTGAAGCAGATTCTCCCCACGTGTAAGTTACTCCCTGGGGAGTAATTTATGCAAAGAGTGCCTCTGACTTAATATCATATAAGCCTAACAACTGTACAATGGATACCTGGCATTTTTAGTCAGTTTTGCAATCACTGAAAAAAATCCACAGTTGGAAATGTTACTCAAAAAAAAAAAAAAGTACAAATAACTTATAGTGTCATTCATTTGGGCTTTTTAATGGTAAGATTTTTAACAAAGGACTATGTCTTATATTTTTTGTTCAAAAGCATCAGAAATACCAGCTAATGATGACGTTTGTGATTGTGATGATGAAGACTGACATTTTGTAGCTCTTTATTATTTACAAGGTAAAAATAACTCATTTAATCATCACAAATCTATGAAGTTTGTCAGCTAAACTTTCCAAACCAGAAAACGAGATCAGAGGTTTTTTTTTTCCCTTGGTCCAATCATTAACAGATTAGGGACTGGAATCCAGGGGAACAGAACAGAACAAGTGATATAAAATATCACATTTTTTTCATGTCACAAAATTTTGAAAACAAATACTAGTTCATATATAAGAAGAGAAAGAAATAGAAATACTTAGTCTAGTAAGTTTTTTTCCTTTGGATTTGTCTCCTCTTCTGATATTTTTATTTTTATCTCTTTAACTTCTACATTTGAATAATATAGGAATTCAAAATTGTATTTGTATTTTATCTTTGTGGGAGGCAGTGAAAGCGTTACTGAATGAACTATCAGGACAATCAGCTAATTTCCATGTTTTTTCCCAAGTCACCTTAAGAACATCATTAATGACCTGAATCCTCAGTATTCTTATCTGAAAAATAGAGACATAACGCTGAATTTTTTGCTTATAAACATGATTTGAACTTATTGTGAAATATTTAATCTAAAAAATTTACTGTGTGCCCCTAAAGCTAAGTATTTTTTAATACTTAAAGCTACATTATTTTTTGAAGTAGAATGGTAAGAAAAAGAGGGTTATGTCATTGCATATTTGTTTTGCATATTCAAGGGTGAGAAACTGCATGAAAGCATCCAAGTGGCAGATTGATGTATAAAGCATTTTGAAGCATATTTTGCATAATTATTTTAAATTGGGAGTGGGAATAGCAGATCTTCCTAGTGTGCATAATTTTAACAACACTGAGAATACTATCAGAGGCATGGGAACTACTACATTCTAAATAAAGTTTATATCAGGGATTCATCCATAACCTCAAAGATGATGACTTAAAATCATCTTTCTAAGAGGTTCTATACGTGTTCTGTAAGACATGACACTAAATTGCACACATGCAAAATGGAAATCCTATGCCCTACCATATTCCACAAAGGAATTGCCTTACTAACCACCCATTTATGTCAAGTATGCTATCTAATCCTACACTGAAGGCTAGGAAGCTATGTCACCTTTGATTCTTCATCAGTTTTCTCCTCTTTCATTTATCTTCTCACTTCTTCCATTGAGCTATCTTTCTATTTGCTGCTGCTTCTGCATTTATCCTGCTACTGAGGTAATTCACGCTTTCAGCCCCTGACACCCAGCTTGGGAATTTTAATTGTCTTCCATTTGTTTCTGGTCAGCCTGCCAAACTTACCCTTCTAAAGTAACCAAACCACAACTTTAGCCATTTCTTCACTCACGTCTTTGATTCCTTACAGCCAGTGATGTCAGGTGAAAACTCTTCTGCCTGATCCCCAGGAACTTCATAATCTGATATCACTCCCTCTATCCAGTTTGATGACCCAAGTTTTCATGAAAGCCAAGTTTCTTGTCTCAGTGATCACAAGCCACAATCATTCGGGGCCATCTCAATTCCATCCTGCTTGCAGAAATACCTTTTGCCTCACACTTCCTACACAGTTTTCAAAATCAAAATATCTTTATCTCCAGTGAAATTATTTCAGTCCTACTGAAGTGGTAGTACCCACATGCTTTGGGCTTCCCAGGTGGCGCTAGTGGTAAAGAACCTGTCTGCCAATGCAGAAGACTGAGAGACTGGTTTGATCGCTGAGTCAAGAAGATCCCTTGGAGGAGGGCATGGCAGCATTCTTGTATTCTTGATCCAGTATTCTTGCCTGGAGAATCCCATGGACAAAGGAGCCTGGTGGTCACAAAGAGTCGGACACAACTGAAGTAACTTAGCATGTACCTATATGCTTTATCATTTTTTCCTTGATATCTCCATGTATTTTATTTGGTTTATTGATTAGATAATTGGTGTCATTAGTATATCTTATGTCAACAGCCTTTATTATTTTAGTGGATATATAGATACTCAATAAATATTGGACAGATTCTTCGTTGGCATTTTCACAAGTAGACCTCCAGCCATTTAGTGTATGAAATCACCTCTACCCCTTCCACTTTTGCTTTATTTACGCATTTAAAATATCATTGAAAAAGGTAATGTGATCATTCTTGGTGACTTAAAGTTTGAAGTACAAAAAGAAACCCAAAACCACAGGTTCAAGAGATTTTTAAGTCACACTATATGAAGTTCGAAAAGGAAAAAACAATGAAACCAAAAGTTTAGAAAACTTCTAGACCCTGGTTACATTTTCTAGGTTAAGGAAAACAAAACAAACAATGGTAAATGGTTGCCCTTTATTTAGAAAGGGATTCCCAAATGCCTCAGTGATAGAGAATCCCTCTGCCGAATACAGGAGATGCAGTAGACACACGTTAGATCCATGAGTTGGGAAGATCCCCTGGAGGAGGAAATAGCAACCCACTTAAGTATTCTTACTTGGAGAATCCCATGGACAGAGGAGCCTGGCAGGCTACAGTCCATGAGGTCGCAGAGTCAGATACGACTGGGGGACTGACCACCACCAGGTTACTTAGAAGAAGCTTAGGGAAGCCATTCAGATAGAATAGATGACCCTACAGCACCCTCGCCCCACCCCCCACCCCGCTGCCCCAAGCACTGAGTCTTCAACACTGAGTCACGGCAGAAGTGAGGAGGGAGATGGGAGGGTGAAAGGAATACAACTCTGTAAGCTAAAAACTGTCTGTTTTCCCCTTTCAGCACAAATTGAAGTGATACCATGCAAAATTTGTGGTGATAAGTCCTCTGGGATCCACTACGGAGTCATCACGTGTGAAGGCTGCAAGGTACGGGCATTAACAAGGCACAGCTGACAGCGTCTGTGTTGGCCTCAGGCATCTGTGTGCTTCACAATGCAAGAGGTGACAACTTTTGAAAGGCCTGCTAAAGGATTCTTATCCTGCTGCTGACACTCAGGAATTCTTGCTTGGTGGTGGGTGGGTTGATTTTCTGTTATTTGGCCTTTCACCTTTTTGTCATTGTCTAACTCATCAGGAGCTGCTTAGAAGTGGATTGCTATTTAAAAGCCTCAGTTACTCACATTTACCAAAATATAAATACTGATGTGCTATATTAACAGTCTTGTGTCCAGTAAACTCCACCACATTTATATCAACATTAAAGTTTAAAATAAAGATTATAAGTTAATGGGCTTGTATTTATTTATCTGCTTGAGAAAGAAGTCAAGGTAACATTTGCAATATGCTTGTGACTATCCTTTATTCTCATATTTCAGAAAAAAAAACTAGAAGTATGAAATCTTAAAAGTGGAGCAGATAACCTCTTGTCGGTTAAAAATAATCTGCCTCAATTTCATCAGAGGTCCTGAGTTATTAACAAGATTATGTCATATGGCCAATATCACCGATCTGGTTCATGAGACAACATGAACAAATTTTTTTTTTTTTCATTCTCAGTCCAGTGTTCCCCTCCACAACAAATCCAACTAATTCTTCCAATTCCTATAAGCAAGTTGATTTTTAAACTCTTAAAACTGGAGGAATAGCAGTTAACATAGACTAATCTGAAATAAGATAAATTTGAAATTTAAGAGTAAATGTTTAAATTAAATCCTTAGAAGGTAGGAAAGATGAAAGACTAAATATCAAGGGGAAATGAAAACAGTTCTACAACTAATTTTAAAGGGCACTGTGTAACCAGAACAAATGAAATGAAGGTATAGTCCAGGAAGGCAAATTGATAGACCGGCAAAGTTATTGGCAAAAGCAATTATATTTTTGATCAAAGATGCAAGCTGAGTGAATCATTAATTTAAGGTCAGTAGAATGAAGGAGATGTGGCACAATCACAGATTCTAAGAACCACCCTTAATCTTATAAGACGTTCAGATATAAATGAAACAAAATGTACTGAAACTCAGATAGTCATGCTATGTGAAAAATTGGCAGTATCTTCATAACAGTCTCGAAGAAGTATAATTCCTGGAATTGAAACTGGGAGGAAAGGGAAAAAATAAAGTCAGGAGAGGGAATGCAGAGGAGAAAGAATAACACGAACGTACCAAGGCAGCAACATACCAACCTGCTTTAGAGGTGATAAGCAATAATCCATATTTGAACATCATGAGATGTGCCTTGTATTCTGTTCTTCTGCAGACCTATAATCCAGAATTGCATGCTATCCACCTTAATGTGCCTCAACTTATCTCATGAAACAGTAAAGCAAAATTACCGATCAGTAATTTTTTTTACTCTCTTAGAATAAATTATTACTTCCTCCAAGCAGATAGACAATTTTCTTCATAGAAAGGAATAATCTGCGAATCAGACCCCTCTCCAGTGAAATCACCCTCACCTCCACTGTGTTGGTTTATTATACAATTTTAAGAGCTCTGGTCTAGTTTAATGGGGGGGTGGGATGGTGGGGAGGGACTTTCCTGGTGACTCAGATGGTAAAGAATCTGCCTGCAATACCGGGCACCCAGGTTCAATCCCTGGATCGGGAAGATGCCCTAGAGAAGAGAGTGGCAACCCACTCCGGTATTGTTGTATGGATAATTCCATGAACAGAGGAGCCTGATAGGACACAGTCTATGGGGTCCCAAAGAGTCAGACAGAACTGAGTGTCTAACACCACCATCATGGCGATGGTGATTTTAGACCACTGTCGAAGTGGAAATGTTTTGTTTCATTGTTTACAGCTGGATTTAGAAAATGTCTAATTTCAAAATATGATCTGTGGTCATGCTAAGGAGCTAAACAGTTTTAAGCAGTAATTTTTAAACTATTGAACTACTTAACAAATATATTCCAACAGGTCAATAGCCAAGAATGAGTGTTTAGGTTCCTGTCGTCTTTTCTATTTAAAGAAGGAACCCAGATTCAAAGAACTTGTGTTGTTATTTTGAAGCATATTCTGAGGTTTTAGTCAAAATGACATTGTACATCACACAAATTTTTTTATTTCATGGAAAAACCCACTTTTGTAAATATGCTACATTTTTCTCCAAATAGCAAACTCAAGAAATTCTGCTGAGAATAAGATATCAATGTCAGCACATTTAGTATCAGTCTCTGAATTTTCATAATCCTGTTTTCAGGTCAACATAAGCAACCCACATTAAAAAAACATCATTTCAGCGTGTGCACTTGTTCAGATTCCTTTTCATTCAATAAAAATTTAAAACAAAATATCCTTTTCATGCCAAAAACCTCATTTGCAATAATGAGCAACAGATAAGCAAGAAATGCCTTACAATTAATGTCAAATTGGCCTTAAATTAGGCCTTAGCTGTGACTTCAAAAAAAGTCTTTTCTGTCAACTCCTTTGCTAAGTGGCACTTAGAGTATCCACAGATAAAAACTGCACAATTTTTTTGTAAAATGTAAATTCCAAGTCATCTTTAATCAGGACCAATGGACTGAGGTTATGCTTTCTGACAGCTTTCACGGTAGATGAAGTACATCATTTCAATCCCTGGGGGCTTGGATGTGATCTCTTGTTTAAGGGCTCCGTGAATTCTTTCAAACTGGACAGTTGGATATCTTATTTTGCCACCACTGGTCCATTAAATAAATAATACACTTGGAACTATGGGGGCAAAATTAGTCCTTGTTGTTGAATGGCTTGGGGCTTATAAATACAAAACCTTAGAGAGGAGATACTTGGCCATGCTTCATTTTCTGAGTTTTTCACAAGATTGGCCAAGCTCTCTGTTGCAGTGCTTTGCCAAGCCATATGGAAGCCCAAGACAAAAGGAAAATCAATAATTTTAATTCTGCTTTTATTTAAATTTTTGAGAGGTGTGCATTAATCTTGATTCTTAACATTTAAAATCAGTGTTAAAATATTTATTCTGAGTGCCACATCCTTTAATATTTATTCTGAGTGCCACAACCCTTAAATATGTGATCAAGATAGTTGCCTCACCAGCCTCACGCTAGTCCCAGCCCTGCTCTATCCTCCCATTGACACTTGAGGAGACATGGAAGCTGTTTGACAGAAGTCAGGTGTCCACTTCCAGACCTCTCAGCCAAATGGGCATCGTGGGCATTGGTCAGCCCTCCTGAACATTTTCTAGGCTTCCTGCTTCCAAGAGACAATGCTATAGGTTATCTTTTCCTAATATTTGTCTTGGCAAATCTGTTTGTAGCACTTTGCACCTTTGCTGTTTTGCAATTCAAGAGCAAGGAGTGATGAGGAAAACATTAAATGGGTAAATGAAAGGGTGAAGGAAACTTTCATATCTCTGGAGAAAATGTTTATTTAGGATTTTTGCTAAGATAACTAATGTGGGTTGTAGCCAAAGAATTAGACAAAATAAATAAATAAATAAATAAACTCAGCTGTGGATTTATTTATAAGGGTGCTGTATGGTCCAAGGCAGTTCATTTTGTACCAGAAAGCCCTAAACTTATTTGCTTGAGTACCCCCGGTATCACTATAGTCTCAGACAGTAACCGGAATGGGTTAATTTTGACTCCATACTGGATCTACCCCTGTGGCGTTAGCATTTATTTTGCCCCTTTTGTTATTAGAGGCATGCATAACGGCCTGTCTCAGGGAGACATGCCCTCCTCACCAACACCCCCACCCCGGGGCTAGGGTGCCTTTGTTTGACTCACAGGAAGATAGCCTGACCCTGCCCTCCTGTGAAGCACCCTGACAGTCTTGAGTACTTTGTGTGGGAAATGGCCCCCAATGTGGCTTGGCTCAGAAATTCACATTTGGGGGACCAGAACCACAGATAACTATGGTATGTTTGTTTATTGACATGACAGGAGATATTCCATTTTACACCACCAAAGAAATGACTGTAAGGAAGTGAAACTAACACATCCGCCTGTCTGAGACTGGCCATTCTGAGATAGTTGAAAGAATTAAATTGTCTTCTTACTTTGTTTCCTCACCTCCCCCCATCTCTGATCCATAAAAGAATCTGGCATCCAGGCCCAACAAGATGGTTATTTCGAGATGCTACTCTGCCATCTTCTCTGTTAGCTGGCTTTCCAAATAAAGTTGTATTCCTTGCCTCAACACCTCGTCTCCTGGGTTTACTGGCCTATCTTGCTGCATGCAGAGAGCTTGGACTCAGTAACAAGATCAAGCAGAGGGCATTCATTCAGTTTTTACTTATTGTTTATTTTTTTAAGTAGCAGTTTATAAACCATATTTCCTTTATTCAAAAGATGTGGTTGACTCTAAGGTACATCATTGGTAAGAAATACAACCTTCCAGATACGTTCAGGCCAAATACAAATATTTCCAAATGAATGAAAAAGCATCTGAAAAACTAGGAAGATAGTGGCACCTGTTGAACCCACATTCCTCAGTACCCCAAGTTCCTCACTCACACAGCCTTGACATAAGCCTGTGTTATTGTTCCAGATGATGCTAGTGGTAAAGAACCTGCCTGCCGATGCAGGAGCCTAAGAGACATGTGTTCAATTCCTGAGGCGGGAAGATCCCCCGAAGGAGGGCATGGCAACCCACTCCAGTATTCTTGCCTTGAAGAATCCCATGAACAGAGGAGCCTGGCGGGCTATGTTCCGTAGAATCACAGAGTCAAACACAACTGAGCGTGCATGCATTATCCCCAACAAGCTTTGCAGTGTGTGACACTCTCCTCTGCCACTCTTTCCCCACTGCTCTCTGGAAGCAGGAAATCTGTTCTGTTTTACTTCACACAGAACAGCAAAGATGTCTTTAGTAAATATTAATGAATGAATGAATGATACCTTCATATCCTGGCAGAGTCCAAGTTTTCTCCAATAGAAATGTCTGTAAGCTATCCAAGGAGAGGTAGCCAAAGAGTTTTAAAAACTGAAGTCAGTTACTTTCACTGTAGTATATGTTAATGGTCCCTTCTCTTAAATCTACCTCCCTCCCATTCTTTCTCTCCCTCTAGGGATTCTTTAGGAGGAGCCAGCAGAACAATGCCTCTTACTCCTGCCCGAGGCAGAGAAACTGTTTAATTGACAGAACCAACAGAAACCGTTGCCAACACTGCCGACTGCAGAAGTGTCTTGCCCTAGGAATGTCAAGAGATGGTAAGGCGTTGCCTTCCTATTTCTTACTTAAAGGCTTTCAAATGGATGCTTCGCTGGAATCTGTTTAAAGGGTTGGAAGAATTCTAGACAAAAAGAATTGGGGATCCAAAGTAAAGAAAGCTACATGCTGGCAGTGTATTAAGAGGAAAAGTAAGAGCATATAAATATATAATTTTGCCTACGAAATAGGAAGAAAGGAAAGACTTCCCTGTATCTCACCGAGCAACCTGTGCTAACTAGATTAGGTGAAAGCCACATAGAGCGAAAGGTGACCACTTGTCCAGGTTTCTCTGTGATTGAGGGATTTCCTGGGATGTGAGAGTTTCTGAGCTGAAACTGGAACGTTTCAGGCTAACCTGGACCACCTTGGTAAATCTGGCTAGTGCACAAGCTGCTTATTATGTGGAGATGCTAAGGAACAAAACGTGCTTCTATAGGAAGCCCCAAAGCTCCATTAATGAATACGACCTATTCAGATGAAGATAGCAGTGGCTGCAGCAGAACTTAGAAGGGTTGTGTAGATGGTGTCCTTCTCAGAATAGACTCAAATGTGCACTTTACCATCACACCCAACCCAAATGGGTGGCTTGGCACTTTCTTAGATTAATGAAGAGGACAAATAAGCTCACACAAAGAATTTCATCTAGCTTTGCTTCCATTGTTAAGTATTCAGCTAAACAAATTCTTTCCGCACTGACACTGGCATAGCACTCCTATATTGGATTATGAACAGCCCTGAGTCCTGGGGTCATTTCTGTCTAGTTCCCACTGAATCCTCAGGATCTGGTTAAAAGCAGGCACCTAAGTGTTTGCTGAATGAATCATGAAAATGTTTTTTATGTAGAGCCTGAGACACAGACAAAGTCCCTGACACTTATTCTCTTTATGTGAATCGTGATTTCTGTGTCATACTCCCTCTAATGAAGTTTGAGATGGTATGGACCAAAAAAGGAAAAAGAAACATTTCTAGATTTTAAAGAAATTTAGCTAATTGCCTTCGCTGTCTCTTAGTATAAAGGGATTTTATAAGCTATTAAATAAATTCAGGGCTTTTAGTCATTTGGATAAGTTTAGCTCTGCTTAGAAGATATCTAAACATATACACTGTTTACTTCTTAGCTTGCATTCTCTAGATAGTTGCATCTTGAATTTTTCTTACCATTTCTCTAATTTCTAGCTCGCCTAAATTTGCCTTGCACAAAAGTACACCAGTAAGATACATTTGACTCAAAAAATTTAAATAATCTGATCTTGAGCCCTTCAGTTTATAGGTAGATTCTAGAGCTACAGAGATTAAGTTTCCAAAACTTTTTGTCTGTTTTTCTAAATTTGCTAATCACATACATTTACTCTTTAGGGTAAATTTGTAGCCCACTAAAGTGAAGAAAGTATGAAGTAAGGGTTAAATGATTTTCAGAATTTATTTAGTGAAATCCTGTGGGAATTTGAGTTGATGATTTTGTACTTCATTTCTATAATTTGAAGGTGGCATAATAATTGACAACATCTGAAAAGCTCCATTAACAATTATACAGAGAGACTAACCCACTGAGAAATGATGCTTCTTCCCATAATATAAGGAAGTATGTTTTTGGAATGAGAGATCATGTTGGTGTGAGCTGGTGAGCAGAATCATGGGCAAGGGATGGGTGTTTGGTCCAAGGCAGATTTAGTGACATCAACCTACAAAATCCAAGAGATTATCTGAATCTCACAACATAAAAGAAATATATTGGTAGGGGAAGGATTGTTTATGGATAGAGCCACAATTCCTTCTCAAGGGAGAAGAAATTCACTGCAGCGTAAACTTCTATGCAAGTAAAAGCAATACAGTACCTAAGGACGCTGAGGATTAAGAATAACGATCCTTCTTGATTTTAAGTCTAGAAACAATCCTAAGGCTTCCAGGAACATCATCCAAATTGCCTCCTAAACAGGTCTTATGTCAAACTGATTATGAGAAGAAATACTAAGGGGTGATAAAAGTGGTTGGGAATGAGGAGAAGTACAACAGAAGAAAAAAATGATTCTGTCTAAGGGAAAACAAATTCTTCTTTATCATTTCTATAGAGGAAGTTTGTTATAAGCCTTGAATATAAAGGGTACTTTATAAACTAAGTAAGTCACACTCATACTTGGGAATGGACTTCCCAAGTGGTACAGTGGTAAAGAATCAGCCTGCCAGTGCAGGAGACACAGGAGACATGGGTTTGATTCCTGGGTTAGGAAGGTTCCGTGGAGTAGGAGATGGCAAAAATTTCAGTATTTCTTGCCTGGAAAAGCCTATGGACAGAGAAGCCTGGAAGGCTACAGTTCAGGGGATCGCAAAGACTCAGACATGACTTAGCACACACACGTCTGTCAAGTTCAATACCTGGGAAGCTAAATAGGGTTTATCTCCTATTGATGGATAATGCCTAGTATGTGGTATCGGAGAAGGCAATGGCACCCCACTCCAGTACTCTTGCCTGGAAAATCCATGGACGGAGGAGCCTGGTAGGCTGCAGTCCATGGAGTTGCAAAGAGTCAGACATGACTGAGCGACTTCACTTTCACTTTTCACTTTCATGCATTGGAGAAGGAAATGGCAACCCACTCCAGTGTTCTTGCCTGGAGAATCCCAGGGACGGCGGAGCCTGGTGGGCTGCCGTCTATGGGGTCACACAGAGTCGGACACGACTGAAGTGACTTAGCAGCAGTATGTGGTATCAAAGGATTACAAAGTCCTGAGGCTATGGTTGATTAGCTATATCGATAAGGGCTCAAGAATGAGAGGTGGCATGTCTTCTGCCACTAATTTATTATAGCTACCTTCTGCAGATGAAGCGAGCATTTTCAAAGTGCTTTAGCAGTAGTACCAGCAGCCACAGTAAGTTATGTCACATCAAACTTCTTTCTACATAACACCCCATTCAGCTTCCCTCAGACATAAAGTGGCATCTTCATTTTTATGTTTTTTCATTTGCTCTCTATAAGTTATGCCTGTCTCTAAGAATATTTACTTCCCTATAGCCGGTCACTGAAAGAACATGACTACTAATAGACAGCTTGATATAACTGTTGACTCCACTGGACTTTCATTCTCTCTTGAATTTCAGCTTTTATAGTGGTGGATTAGCCACAGCAGGTATATGGGTAGAAGACAAACTCAGCAGTAACAAATTTGCTCAAATTTAGCATTGGCAAAGAATCAAAAGTCAAATCCACTTGGCAAACAAAGAAGTGTTTATGTGTATTAAAGGGTGAAGGTATTGCATGTACATGTGTGTGTGAAGTGATGGCCTGTATATACTCACTGAATCTTCTCCACCATTGTATTTCTTTCTTTTTTTAAGTGGACCCTTCACAAATGTTAGCTATAGGAATCTTCAGTGTAAACTATTTTCAGTTGTATCAGTACTACTTAAAAAAAAATAAACAGAAAAAGGTTTTGTATCAGTAGGAAGAAACTGCACCCCAAAGGGAAAACATGGTAATTACCTTGCAATAATTAAGTATGTGTCCTCCAAATGGCATGTCTCTATGAAAACATGAAAGCTGCCTACAGGGGCAGGTATCACAGGTTTGGCTTCTTCTTATCCAGCATGGCATTGTCCAATATGGTATCTGCATGTCACTATTTAAATTTAGATTTGTTAAAATTAAATAAAATTTAGACTTGTGGACACAGCAGGGGAAGGAGCAGTGGGACGAACTGAGAGAGTAGGGTGGAAACATATATATTACCATATGTAAAACAGATAGCTACTGGGAAGTTGTCCTATAACACGGGGAGCTCAGCTCAGTGCTCTGGGACAACCTAGGGGGTTGGAATGGGGTGAGGGGTGGGAGGGAGGTGCAAGAAGGAGGGAACATATACATAATCATGGCTGATTCACATTGTTATATGGCAGAAACCAACATGACATTCATTGTAAAGCAATTATCCTCCAATTAAAAGTTTTTCAAATGAATTTTTAAAAAATTAAATAAAATTCACAATTCAGTTCGTTAGTCATACTAGCTATATTTCAAGTGCTCAAAAGCCACATGTGGCTTATGACGACCATACTCAAAAGCACAGGGAACCTTCCATCATCACAGGACGCTCTATTGGAGTAGAACCTGAGGAGGATGAGAAAGACTATTTCAAAATTATAACTAGCTTTAGGTAGATGGAATCAGATTATTTCTACAAATCTTAAAGCACTATAAAAAAAGGCATATCCTTGACATTTAAATGTTAAATTAAGACCGGTTTCCTTGATAAGTAGTGAGATATAAACATAAAGAACTTTACAGCCAAAGATAAAATAATTTTTTAAATGACTATGGAAAGTCATAGATGATAAGTTCAACAACTGAATTCTTCTTGAAACAAACAAACAACAAAAAAAACTTGTGTCTAGTTGTGTGGTAGGAAGCAGCAATCTTTGAGGAAGCAGTGTCTTTGTTTTATCATTTTTGTTCAGTTGCTAAGTGGTGTCTGACTCTTTGCGACCCCATGGACTGCAGCCCACTGGGCTCCTCTGTCCATGGGATTTTCCAGGCCAAAAGTATTGGAGTGGGTGGCCTTTGCCTTCTCCAGTTCTTTGCTAGTGTAGGATCAAAATCAGGTTTAAGAGCACATCACAAGCAAATACTCTCATTGTTGAATATTTATGAATCACTTGCAATGTATACAGAACTGTGCTAGTTTCTTTGAGAGCTAGCAGTTTAACAAGAGGCTGCCTCCATACTCAAGTGAATCTCATTAATAGAATAATTCAAATTTGAGAGGGGCAAACATTTAAAACACGTGTTGTACTGATTAATGGGTAGTGGAAAGAAGAATGCTGCTGCTTGAAAATAGAATAGTAATACAGCCTTTGCTAAAAATAAGCCTATGAATACAATAAATGTATTTACAAATAGTGAGAAGGAATTTTTTATTTACCAGGAAAGTTCAGTAAGTTTTATTTTGCCAAGTGCTGTATTTTTTTTTTTTCCCAAATATGTCACCACTTACTATGGAAGGGGACATAAAACTGAAAAACGGGCTCAACTGTGTTTCTGAAATGAATGGAAAATTTATTCTAAACTAATAGTGAAGCCATCGTCAGCAAAATCCTTGATTTAGGATGAAGCCTGGTTATTTCAAAATGTAGTGGAACTTTAAGTTTTTTATTTGAAAATATTTAAGTTGTTAAGTGACTTGATAAGTCAGTTTTTTGGAAGAAGCATAACTATTCACCACTGAGTGAGTTTTCAGATATTTACCAGGGCAAAGAACTCGACAGTGTACTTATTCGACACTGTTAACTTTGATTGTGAGCAAAATTCGGAACCTAAAATTGCTAAATGTAAGGTCTTGTCTGGGTTCATTCCCACATCTTTTATCAGCTGCAGGTTAGTTCTACAACCCTCCTAATTGTAGTTGGCTTTGACTGAGATGGCTCTGCTGTGTTTCACATCTCTTATCCTCCAGCAGACTAGTTTAGGCACTCACACAGGCACTGGTTAAGCCTCTGTTTGCATTGTGTGGGTGCATGCTAAGTGGTTTCAGTCATGTCTGACTCTTTGCGACTCCATGGACTGTAGCCTGCCAGGCTCCTCTGTCTATGGGGATTCTCCCGGCAAGAATACTGGAGTGGGTTGCCATGCCCTCCTCCACAGGATCTTTGTGACCCAGGGATCAAACCTGTGTCCCCTGTGACTCCTGCACTGTAGGCAGGTTCTTTACCACTGAGCCACCAGAGAAGCCCTCTGTCTGTGTGTGTGTCATGCTTAGTTGTGTCCAACTCTTTGTGACCGCACGGACTGTATAGCCTGCCAGGTTCCTTTGTCCATGGGATTCTCCAGGCAAGAATACTGGAGTGGGTTGCCAGGTCCTCCTCCAGGGGATCTTCCCAACCCAGGGATCGATCCCAGGTTTCCCACACTGCAGACAGATTCTTTACCACCTGAGCCATCAGGGAAGTTTACATACACCGATATCCCCTGGGCCCAGAGCATGACCCTGAGTCAAAGGGGTGGAGCAGGATGTCTGCACAGAATGAAAGGGCATTGCAAATTTATATGAGAAAGAGAAAGCACATAGCCAAAAAGCATCAGGGTTGTTAAAGCAGGCAATCCACTACAATATCTGTTTCACCTAGTGTGCTTAGTTGCTCAGGCTCCTCTGTTCTTAGGGATTCTCCAGGCAAGAATACTGGAGAAGTTTACCATGCCCTCCTTAAGGAGATCTGCCCAACCAGGGATTGGACCCAGGTCTCCCACACTTCAGGCAGATTCCTTACCAGCTGAGCTACCAGGGAAATCTGTTTCACCTAGAGTGTATAGAAATCTAAAACAAGGAGGTTTGGAAAGAGGTTTGAAAGATACTACAATTGCAGCAGTATTTACAATAGCCAGGACATGGAAGCAACCTAAATTTCCATCAACAAAGGAACAGATAAAGATGATGTGGTACATATATACAATGGAATATTACTCAGCCATTAAAAGGAACTAAATTGTGCCATTTGTAGAGATAGGGATGGACCTAGGGACTGTCATACAGAGTGAAGTCAGTCAGAAAGAAAAAAACAAATATTGTGTAATAACACTCCTATGTAGAAAAATGATACAGATATACTTATTGGCAAAGCAGAAATAGAGACTCAGACATAGAGAAGGTAAGGCAGATAATGTGGTTTACTTAAAATTGTGTTTCTCACCCTGGTCTTACCCAACTTGCTATTTAGAAAATAGTGAAATAATAGGGTCTAGCCTGGGAAATCCCATGGATGGAGAAGCCTGGTAGGCTGTAGTCCATGGGGTCGGGAAGAGTCGGACACGACTGAGTGACTTCACTTTCACTTTTCAGGTTCATGCATTGGAGCAGGAAACGGCAACCCACTCCAGTGTTCTTGCCTGAAGAATCCCAGGGATGGGAGAGCCTGGTGGGCTGCCATCTATGGGGTCACACAGAGTCAGACACGATTGAAATGACTTAGCAGCAGCAGCAGCAGCTGACAATCCAGAAATCCTAACACTTAGGAGGGAAGTTAATGATGAATGTTGGTTGACATTTGAATAGATACTATGTGGTGGTTTGAGATTTTTGTGAATTTTATTTTCCCCTCAAGTGAGGAAGAACAAGGAAACGTGCCTTCTAACTTCATGGCAATGAGAAATACATCTATGAGTATTTAAATTTCTTCCTAGCTTAGACTTAGTTCTCACTATGCACATAAACTATTACAGACACCCCTGAATATAGCCTTTCAGCAAATGTGGAGTGCAAACCAATGGACTCAGGGGCTATGGGACTTGGACTCTGTGCATTTTGTGTTGAGGAGACAGTCATCGTGAGCTCTTGAACTCCCAGTAGTTAATGAGAGAGATAACCACAAGTGCCGTTTTCTACTTTTTTCTCCCGCCAGCTGTGAAGTTTGGGAGGATGTCCAAGAAGCAAAGAGACAGCCTGTATGCTGAGGTGCAGAAGCACCAGCAGCGGCTGCAGGAGCAGCGGCAGCAGCAGAGTGGGGAGGCAGAAGCCCTCGCCAGGGTGTATGGCAGCAGCATCAGCAACGGCCTCAACAACCTGAACAATGAGGCCAGCGGCACATACGCCAATGGACACGTCATTGACCTGCCCAAGTCTGAGGGTTACTACAACGTGGATTCCGGCCAGCCGTCCCCTGATCAGTCAGGACTTGACATGACTGGAATCAAGCAGATAAAGCAAGAACCTATCTATGACCTCACATCCGTACCCAACCTGTTTACCTATAGCTCTTTCAACAATGGGCAGTTAGCACCAGGGATAACAATGAGCGAAATTGGTAAGTGGAAATCTTCCAGAACATTTTTGGAAATTCTACTTTGAAGTGGCCTTGGTCCTATTTCATAAGATCATTTTCTTAGGTCTAAGGTGAATTACTTGCTTTCATGACTTCTAATGTGAAAACTAATTGATTTTAAAATATAGTCTAATAACTGTCATTGTTCCCAAGGCCCATAAAAGTTTATTTCAAGCAAAGGAAGAAAGAAGGAATTATAAATAGATGCTATCTGTAAAGAACAGATGCTATCTGTTGGATTTGGGTTCATCGCTGAAGGAAAAATGTTATTGGTATAAACAAAATTTCAGCAAGTGTTCAAAGTGATGCTATTAAAAGTGAAATAGCTAAGGGATATAGAAGCAGTATGTAGAAGAAAGTGAATGAACAGGGCTCCAACTCTCTAAGATAACTGGGGACAAATGTCAGTTTCCTTCTGTGTAGAGGCAGAAGGATAAACTCGAAGACCTCGAAGCCTCTTGTAAATCTCAATTCAAGAATTTTACATTGGAATAAAGTCTGAATTACTGGCAATAAAAAGAGTATAGCCCACCTTGGATCTGGAATGTCAACAGGACGTGAAAAACTTGGTGGAATATAAATAAAGTCTAGAGTTCAGTGGAAAAAAAAAAAGGCTGTAGTTACAGAAGAGCAACAAATGAGCTCCACTGAGCAGGGAGAGTGCCGGGCACAGCTGCCTGAGCAACACCACCCTCTTGCTTCGGCAGTGTCCTTGCTAAGGAGTAGTGTTCAAGAGTGCATCTGCCGAGGTGCTCTATCTTCTCTCCTCACAACTCTTTTACCCTATTAAGCTTAAGAGTTTGTTAAATATCTAGTCAGTTGATTTTATTCAATAATTGCCATAAAAATATGGATGTAGGTTTAACACATTACCCTCCTGGGTAACAGAGCTATCTGTTAACAGTGTCCTGGAGGAGCTCGCAGGCAGTGGCCATAGCAGGCTTCTTTGCAGTATTCAGTGCACAGGGGAAAGCAGTGTGGAGCTCAAAAGTCTGAGGCCTCCTCAGATCTCTCCCTAAGAGGTAGCAGAAAAGAGTGGTTAAGAACCAGGCCTCTTGCAGACTTCCCTGGTGATCCAGTTATGAAGACTCTGCTCTTCCACTTCAGAGAACTTCCACTGCTGGTTCAATCCCTGGTTGGGGAATTAAGGTCGCACCTGGCATGGCCAAAAAAAAAAAAGGCCAAAAAACAAAAGGTACTAGGCCACTTGAATTCCTGGATCTGTGGCCTATTGTCTGAGCTGGAAAGCAAGTTTCTCAATCCCAGTTTGCTTATTCTATTTGTTTCTCAAAAAGATCTCATAGATCTCACCATTGTTGTAAGAATTCAACGAGTTCGTACATGTAAAACAGAGCCACGTTTGGCACTCAGTAAGCGCTCAGTAGCTCTGAGCTGTTTCCACTTATCCACCACGTGTTCAGTCACCTTCTCTGTCTAAACAGTGAGTAGGAGCCCAAAGCCTACGAGTGTTTTAAATAAAGTTGATGTGAACACATAACGAAGGACATGCCATATGTATCTTGGCTACTTCTCCCATCTGGCTGAGGAAGACGTGATGTGACACAGTTACAAAACCTGAAACGTTATTTCTCTCTCTCAGCAATTCAGCCTGTGGCAGGGAGCAAAGAAGTGGTTGACAAAGCCCTTGTAACAACATCCACAGCTGAAGGACGTAGAAAACTGCCCATCAGCGCTGATAACAAAAATATTCATTAGCTTTCTCTCCTTCAGCAGGGACCATGTCACAGGCACTTCACACAGTTAATTTTCACAAACATCTTATAAGATAAGTAAAATGATTATTTCCATTTTACTGATGAAGAAACAGAGGCTCAGAGATGTCTCATGACCTGCCCATATCCTTTGATTACTAAAGGGTAGGGCCAACTTCCATCCCAGGCTATCTGATNGTTTTCACAAACATCTTATAAGATAAGTAAAATGATTATTTCCATTTTACTGATGAGGAAACAGAGGCTCAGAGATGTCTCATGACCTGCCCATATCCTTTGATTACTAAAGGATAGGGCCAACTTCCATCCCAGGCTATCTGATTCTGGAGTTCTCGTGCTTATCCGTTACCCTACTGTTTGCTCTGGGCTTAATGTCCACAAACTGCACTGTCAGTCAATAGAGGACAATCTGCTTAGAGTCACTCAGTCTTTCCAAAAGGGCATGTTAAAAGGAAAAGGAACTAGGCACCATTTTTTGCTTTTATCCTACTTAATATCTGAGTGCCTGAGTTTGCTACTGATTTGGAACACATGTTTAAAACATACGGAAGCAGAAACAATTGTTGGGCAGTCTTCTGTTCCATACAGAAAAAGGAAAGACTTCTAAGAATTCAAAAATTTTCATGATTTAATTTCTAAATCAGTTTCTTTGCGATTTAGAATCAGTAGGAGGTATTATAGGAAGAGAACTGCAGCCAGAAACATGAAGTTCAGGTAACTCTACCCAGGTCATTTTCCTTCTGGCCTCAACTAGAGAATCTCGAAATCCATCCAGATTTTCTACACAGACACTGACCCCCAAATAAACTAGCATTTATTTTTCTCATTTCATACTATTAGTCTTTAGAGATCTCTAGATCTGCTGTAAATTTTGGAGGTTTCTTCCATCAGACTTTTAGGGATGCAATTAGATTGTCCTCCTAGAGCTCCCAAATTTAGCTGGCTCCTGAGCCTAAGCGTTGCTTTGGTTCTCATTTCCTTAAAACGGCAACGCCATCTAGTGGACACAAACTCCTCCGCGCGTCGGATGGAGATACCTACCGGAGCCACAACAATATGATGCGCAGTGCTTCCCGGCACCACCTAAAAAGACTGCCATTCGTTTCACTAAAGCACCATAACCGTCTCTGTGGGCAGGAGGGCACCAGTGATGCACAGTAGTTAAGAACTTTGGTTCTACAGTCGGACTGCCTGAGTTCAAAACCTGGCTGCAGCTTTTCCTTCAGTCAGTTTACCTAAGCTGAGTCTCAGTTGCAAACCTGATGCACTCCAACCTGTGCGTGTGGATTAAATTAGTTAATATTTGAAAATCCTTAGAACAGTATCTGTCCTGCATAAGCCTTATCATCATCATTGTTATTATCAATGATAATTTATATCATAAAGGTATTCATCTCCTTATTACCTAATAACATTCCTAGTCATTACAGGTTATGTAATTACCTTTTATTAAGCACCTACATGGTGCCAAGCAATATTTAATGCTTATAACAACCCTCTTATGCCTGTTAAATAAGCATTTGTATATCCATTTTGCAGGTGAAAACATTGAGTCTCAAAAGTTACAAAACTTATTAAAAGCAGAGTAAGCCAGTAAACCCAGGTCAGAGTAACAGCAAAACCCTCTCTTAACTATGTTTCTTCCCATCAAACAAAGGGAGCCCCTCACTAGCTAAGAAAAGGGCAAAAGGAAGCTGCAAATTAATAATTAGGCATCAGGTTTACCTGGTTTTAGCAGGAATTTTATCTCAAGCTGGCGTGGTGCTGGTGTTTATCTTTACAAATAAGATTTTGCAGCGGTTGGTGGCAGGGAGAGGAAGCTTTCTAGAGGCAGACTGGCAAACAAGCCAAGAAAGAAAATGAGAGGCTATGCATTAGCTCCCTCGCCACAGCCTTCAGATAAGGTGAAAGATTCTGCAGGACTAATACTCTTAATGAAAACTCATTTAAGCTCAAAGATGATTGACAGGTATCTATGAGATACCAGACAGCAAGACAATTCACACGGCCAATCAATGTGCTTTTAACAATGAGGGGAGGGGAATCCATCAAATTAGCTTCAATGCTAATGGTATAGACTGCCTTTTACATACATTGTCTGAGTTTGCTGTTCAGTAATTTTCTCTCCAGATGGACAATGAAATGTGAATTCATTGATCCCTCCTATATAATCTTAATTGCAGATTTACTTTCCTATTCCTTTTGTGTTCCATTTATGAAACCTGGAATTTTA
>SJYV01025334.1:925871-957640 GCA_006410875.1 Neotragus pygmaeus
AGTGATTTTGGAGCCCCCCAAAAATAAAGTCTGACACTGTTTCCACTGTTTCCCCATCTATTTCTCATGAAGTGATGGGACTAGATGCCACGATCTTCGTTTTCTGAATTTTGAGCTTTAAGCCAACTTTTTCACTCTCCACTTTCACTTTCGTCAAGAGGCATTTTAGTTCCTCTTCACTTTCTGCCATAAGGGTGGTGTCATCTGCATATCTGACTGTTACAGTATAGCAAATGTTACAAGACTGCTAGCAGACTTTCAGGCCAAAAAGCAAGAAACATGGTAATTTGTATCTATTTCAAAAATAAATATTTATTTGAACACTATAACTTTAAGACCCCAGTTTTGTGACCAAAAAGAGGAGGAGAAGGCAGTTAATTTTTATTAAAAGCATGATACTTGGGGGCGGAGGGGAAGCAATAAAGAGTTTGTCTGGAGATGTGTAAATAGATAGTAGTGTTAAAGATATGCTCATACAAGTGGAGTATCTTCAAAATGCATTCCTTCCAGAAACATATTAAGAACAGGTTTCCTTCAGCAGCTCCTGCTGCTGCTGCTTCTTCAGTTGTGTCTGACTCTTCCTGACCCCATGGACTTCAGCCCACCAGGCTCCTCCGTCCATGGGATTTTCCAGACAAGAGTACTGGAGTAGGGTGCCATGGCGTTCTCCGTCCTTCAGCAGAGCGGGATTTTATTCACAAACCCTCAAGATGATCTTCTTTCTCATAGATCGAATTGCACAGAACATCATTAAGTCCCATTTGGAGACATGTCAGTATACCATGGAGGAGCTACACCAGCTGGCATGGCAGACCCACACCTATGAAGAGATTAAAGCGTATCAAAGCAAGGTATTCTGGGAAACTAAAGGGTTTTCTGTGACTTCTCTGACTTTTTCAGCCTCAGCCCTATTGACATTTCAGACTGGACAATTCTTTGCTGTAAGGACTGCCCTGCACATTGTAGGATGTTAAACATCATCTTTGGTCTCTACCTACTAGAGCCAGTAGCATGCCTTCCCACATAGTTGCCACAACCAGAATGCGTCCAGATATTGCCAGATCTGGAGGCAAAACTGCTCTGATTGAAAACCAGGGCCCTGCTCGAGTGACAGAGGAGACTGGGCCACGCTGGGCTGGAATCCAGATGTGAGGACAGCTCTTGGTGGCTTCATTGGTCCAGGCAAGGAACGGGAGCAGGTGAAAATCACAGCAGTAATATTTGCAAACTTACTGTAGAAAAATATTAAACAACACATTCTGAAAGTTTTCTTCTTGCCCTACATGTTAAAAAATGACCAGAGGAAAAAGGGAGAACTCATAATTGGGATGTTGTTTTTATTATAATTATTTTGTGTACATTAGAGAAGGTTTTAAGAGAAGGAATTTGTTGTTGTTTTGACTCACATTATTTACAAGACTGAGATCCACAATCACAAAATCTACCAGTAAGTTAACTTTTAGTAAAATTTATAAATGTAACTATATCTAAATATATCACTATAACATACTGATTTTTCTCCAGTGGAACAATTAAATGTTACCACTTTTATATGAATAAGGAGACAAAAGCATAGGTATTATTATGGTCAATAAAAAAGCAGAATTAACATACTTGGATTTCCAAAGAAAATAACCCAAGGATCAAAATACATTTCCGGATTCTGTTTTACTTAAGAGAGTGATTTTATCTGATGTCTTTTTAATTGAAATTCTTTTTGTACCAAAAAGCAGTCTCCATAAATTCTGAGAAAAGAACACAACATAATACAAACTTAATGTCAGTTGGATACACATTGAAAATAATTTTATGGAAGTCTGTGAATGAAATTGCTATTACTGAGTGTAAGAGTTTGATTTTACAAAATAGACTAAGAGCTTGAGTTTGTTTAGGTGAGGAGAGGAGAAGAAAAAACCATTTTAAAAAACCTATAAATATCGATCTTTATGTACTATTGCAATATTTCCATTATTTTAGCTTCAGTACTTTGATAATTGTGGTGTATCAAGGTCCAAATAAATCAAAACAACATCTTAGAAAATATCGCCTCTCTTCTAAAGGAGGGTGAATTCCCACCATGAACCCCCAAGTGACAGGTAAAAGCGCCGGTTAGAGCACCCTTGAGTATTTCACTGAGTCTCCAGGTTGCTCTTGGCTCCATGTACATTCTGTGTTTTCTCTCTTAAAGTCCAGGGAAGCACTGTGGCAGCAATGTGCCATCCAGATAACTCACGCCATCCAGTATGTGGTAGAGTTTGCAAAGCGAATAACAGGCTTCATGGAACTCTGTCAAAATGATCAAATCCTACTTCTGAAGTCAGGTAAGCAAAAAGAATCATTGCTGGGTGGAAGGGGGTCTATTTTAGACCAGGATGTGGTCCACCCTTAGCTGAGGTTGGTTCTAGAAAATCCTCCATCTGCTCTGCTATGTAGCTCGTTTTTACCACCCACACTGTCAACCAACTCCCAAAGGAGACAGTAATAAAAATGCCCTGATACTCATTCAGCTCGCCTTTGAAGTCAAATACAGTTTTGCTTATTGAAAGTGGAGCTATTAATTGCGGAGGTTGAGATACCCAGCTTGACAGGCAGTGCAAGTAATTAGCGTGTCAAGGTGGCTGAATTGCTGAGCTGGCTCTAAAATGTACTACTTGCCTTCTGTTTGGGGGCTGGAAACCAGGCTAGCTGAGCTCTGCCTCTGTGGTCATTTCCAATCATTTTAATGAGGATAGCCTGCAGCAAGAATACACTGGGAGAAACTCACTCTGCTCTCATCTTTCCTCCCCCTTCTCCCCCACATACTCCCTGACACATGCACAGTCACTTAGGAAGTACCTCAAGAAACTGCACGTGGTTCACTTTGCAGCTGCCAATACCCAAGCAGGAAAACTATTTACTTGTCTTTCTCAGCCCCCTTTGAAAATAGAAAATAAGAACCACTCTGGTGTTTGCAGAAAGGGCCACAGCAAATAATAATAACATAATTTTATATATGTAATAGCACACATATACATGTTTATGTTTACCTGTGACAGCTTCTTTTAATCTCATGTGCTCAATATGGTTTCCATCTTACAAATGAGGAGGCAAAGATTCGAAGAACTGAAGGGCTGTGTTCGGTACCACATAGCCAGTACCTGGCAAAGCTGGCTTTTGAACTTGAGTCAGATAAAATAATTATTCTAAGTTATTGCTGCTTCTTTACCAAATGATTAAAAAGGAGGTGGAGTTCTTGACTCAAACGTGAACTTGATGTATTTGTTGCTGGATTAAAAATCACCCTAAAACTTAGTTCAAACAACAATAATAATTCATTTTGCTCCCAAAGCTGACTTGAGCAGGTCTCAGCAAGGGATGGCTCGTCTCTGCTTTCTGTGGTGTTCCCCAAGGCAACCTGACTGAGGGCAGGAGGACCCACTTTCACGCTGGCTCATGCACAGGGCTGGCAGTTTGTGCCAGCTGACAGCTCAGAGTTCAGTAGAGGCTTCGGCCTGCAGGGCCTCAGTTCCTGTCTGTGTGAGCCCCTCCACAGACTGCTTGGACTTTCTCACAGCATGGTTGCTAGGTTTCAAAAGTTAGCATTTCAAGAGAGCAAGACAGAAGTGTATAGCATTTTTCTGACATAGCTTCCAAAGTCTCAGAGTGTTATTTCCACCTGACTAATAAGTCAAGGCAGTGATGAAATCCACTTTGGTTTAAGGGTAGGAGACAGAGACTGTCAAGTAAAGTGTCTTCCATATTGTAGATACTGAATATGTGGTTCCTATTATTATTTTAGTCAGAAAAGCATTATGTCCATTAATATTTGTGAAGTCCCAATGTGTAAGCCCCTATGCTATGGTGACGTATGAGGGAAAGCAGAGAAATCAGCAGAACAAAGAAATAAGACACCAGATTAAGAAAGGCACCAGGGATACCTCGGGGGACCACACTGGTGTAACCAAATCATCTGTGTGATGTTCTAATGCAAATGTGTGACTTCTGACTATGGATGTCACCTTCCAACCCACTGTGGGGCATAAGCCCCATGCAGTTGTTCCTCAGGATGTCGGTAAGTATTCAGAGGGACAAGCAGAAGTAGTGAACTAATTCATTTAATAAAGATTTATTAAGCATCTACTATGTGCCAGAGACTTTTCTAGGTCCTGAAGATTTAACAGTGAACAAAATAGGCCACAGTTGCCTGTGGCTCCAGACAAGGGCCCTGCCACTATTGGTCTAACAGCAAATTCAGAAACGTTAGGCCCATCAAGGTTGAACAAGCTACTTCTTGATGGGATTTCAATAAACCTTTGATCTGTGAATGTTGATTATAACTCCCCGGAGTGGATAATGCTCAGTATTTTGCCAAAACTTGTTTGACCTCTTTAAGAAACCCTTGTGTCAAAGGCATGAGTACATAAATGATGCCCTCAGGAAACATCCTGAAGGTGTTCTTAAGTCATCATATGCAGAAATATAAACAGACTGTGTTAAAAACTGAAGTAGCGTGCAAGTTTTCCCAATACCAAAACTTCTACAAAAAGTTAACAGACTGGAGTTGCCTGCCACAAAGCTTCTTTCTGGGTCACTTATCACCTGTGAATTTGAAACTAACTTTAATCTTAGTCAAAAATGGGCGGGGGGAGGGCAGAATGCATGCTTCCAAAGAAATCAGTGTTGCCCTCCATTTTAGTCACCTTTAAAGTATGTTTTATCTTTCATTCCTCACATATGCATCAAGAACTTTATTTCTAACAGTTCTTTTTTACTTGGGAAGGAATCTTGAGGTGTTTCTGAATGTGTATGTCTATGAATCTGTGTGTATTTTAAAGTTTTTTGATGTCTCTTGACCTACATGCAGTAGTAAGGTCTTTATTATTGTGTATATATATACATAACTTTTTTTCTCATAGGTTGCTTGGAAGTGGTTTTAGTGAGAATGTGTCGTGCCTTCAACCCATTAAACAACACTGTTCTGTTTGAAGGAAAATATGGAGGAATGCAGATGTTCAAGGCCTTAGGTGAGTTCACCTTTGGTGATGACACAGTTTTATTAGCTACCATCAGTTTCCCCACTTAGATTATAACTGGTATAAGAAATGTCCTGATTCTCAAATGAACTAGTATCTCATTATTCAATAAGGGTTGTACTAGGTGAGCCTCCAATGTTTCATCTAACTCCTCTGGATCTTACAACTGTGCCTCCAAATATCAAAAGAAGGAGGGAAACATGGGTCCTCTTGATACCACCCATGTTTCATTCAGAAGTCAATGAAAAGTGATTCTAAAGAACTGGGATGCATTTTAAGCACTCTTTATAGGATCAGGTTTTCTTTTACTTTCTAGCTTACTGCTTCACAAAGTTTATCATATAGACCGCTGATGGTCCATGGGTGATCTCTTAAGTTTCTTATGCAGGTTTATAATCATGAACTAAGATGTTTAAAGGAGGAACTCTTTCACTTGTTTTGCACCCAGAGTCATGGGTTCTCCCTGTTAATTCATGAAGTTCTGAGAGCACAAACAGCATGGATGCCAACTAGCCCTAAATGATCCCCAGACCATTCTTGTGGGAGGGCAGGATAGAGTCAGTCTCTGGAAGTGTGTCATTCACTTCCAGTCATCAGTGTACGGGGTGGATAAGAATGCTCGCAAAGATGGACTGATGCCAGGAAAGGTTTTAACTATTGGCAGTGTCATTTGTTCCATATCCTGCCCACAGACATCAAAGAAGGCCACTTCCCTTTCACTGTTTGTGCTGTTAGCTGATATGGTAGCCAACAGCAAGTCCACCAGGGCCGGCAGCGTTTCCCTCCTGTAGCTGATACACATCCATGTCATCTCCAAAGCTCGATTTTCAAGAAAGGAGGAAAAGCATTGGCAAGCAACTTGGGTATATTTCCAGCTTCATAAAATAAACATTCACCAAGGATCAGTGTAGGGAAGAATTGTTTTGTGAGGATCCACAATGGCTAAATGCCTGACCTGCGAGTCGTTCATTAGAAGGTAAAAAGGAATGAATGTTTGCTCCTCAATCAAATTTCCAGGAAATTACAGGCACTTTATCTCTATTCTCTTAGTTTGAGGCCCATGGACATCCTACATCGCCAGTGACATCCTATAAGTGTCACTAAAAATGACAGCCCTTGGCCCATTATACATAATATTTTAGGTTTTCTATGAATGCTATCTCTGTACCGAAGGATCCTCAAATCGCTAATTTAAAATCTTTTAGTTGGAACTAATTTCAAATTTACAAGATCAGAGCGAGGTTATATAGTCCCAGTTGGGTTTACAATGGGTGCACCCTGTTTCTATCTGCCCTTGATTGGTAATTTTGACTTTCATTACCTGGTCAAGACATTGCCCACTTTTCTCACTCACAGTCATCACTAAATCACTTCTCAGGTTTTCCTGATGGTTCAGCAGGTGAAGAATCCACCTGCAATGCAGGAGACACAGGAGATGGGGGTTTGATCCCTGGGTTGGGAAGATTCCCCTGGAGAAGGGCATGGCTACCCACTTCAGCATTTTTGCCTGGAGAATCCCATGGACAGAGGAGCCTGGTGGGTTCATGGGGCCCCAAAGAGTCAGACACAACTGAGTGACTAAGCGCACAGCAGAGCACACACCCCTTCTTCCGGCCAGGAACTTGGAAATATTTTTTCTGTGTGCTTAGTATGCAAGACTTTGAATAATTTCTTGATTATGGGACTTTTTCTTACTGTTATACCATTCTACTCAAGTATTTTCACTTGATTTGCCTTCTTTTATAGGTTCTGATGACTTAGTGAATGAAGCATTTGACTTTGCAAAGAATTTGTGTTCCTTGCAGCTGACTGAGGAAGAGATTGCTTTGTTCTCCTCGGCTGTTCTGATATCTCCAGGTAGGGAGGTCTGAAGTACTTACCATTAAAAAAAAAAACAAACCTGTTTTGCTATCTTTAACATGAATCGCACCTACCCAAGCCAAGGTTCTCTGGAGAAACTTTAAAAGAACTATATTTTCTTTAGCAAGCTTGTAATATTTTTGGACAATTCAAAGAAAAGTACCCTCACATTAATTTGAATGATCCATTTTGTCTCAAATGCAAGAATAGGGTGTGTGGTAAGGTTGACTCCGGATTCAGAAAAGCATCATCATTTCTTAAGGGATAAGTGAAGACACATAGTGGCCTGAATTATAACTAAGTTCTATTTTGATTTTAAGAATAAAGAACACAGAAAAAATGTCCAATAAGGTGAGACTTAGAAATATACCTGAATGAACAAGCCAGCATAGGGATTAAAAAAAGTAAAACACATACTTTCTTTTCTTTAAATATCTGTTTCACTGGCCTTTCTATCCAAATTACTGTTAGCGTTCTTACTTCAGGCAAATGCTGGAGCCTCTTTGTTGTTGTTTAAAGCAATATTAGAAGCTTTAAAAGGAGGTAAGGACAGCAGAGGAAAAAATGGCTCCTACTAAAGACCGGAAAAGGAAAAACCTCTGATATGGTGGTAGACACTCTAGAACAGGTTCTATCACCAAGTATCTGGGTGACCTTCAACACTTGACCCCTCAGAATCTCAGTTTCCTCACCTGCAAAGAGGGTTGAGTTTCATAATAATAAAGACCCAGTCTAGCTCTGAAATGCAACAAACAGCGGAAAGTTTTCAAAGCAGGTAAGGTGTGACATTTATAGATCAAATAGCACTGTAGTCATTGAAATTCTTTTTAAAAACGTGTGCCAGTTTGAAACTGTATAGAATCCTCATAAATGCATGGTTCCTTCCTCAACCAGAAAGAAAAGTCAGAGCTGCTCATTCAGTTGTCTGCTGGGTTAGATTTGAGGTCAAGGAATAGCAATGTCATTAACAGTTTATAGAAAGAAAGACACATTCCTGGTCATTTTATGACCAAGAGACTCATTCCTTCTATAAACCATTTATCTCTAGAGACTTGCTCTTTTCTCTTTTCTTACACCTAACACATTTTTCAGTGAGGCTGGAAGAAATTAATCTTCCTGGTGATGGGACTTGCTGACATATCACTCTAGCTATGTGTACCCATAATACAGCCTCTACACTTTGAATTTGGTAGACATCATTACTTATTTTTAAATTTTTTAATGATTTTAAAAATTTGATTCTGTTTTTTATTACTTTATCAAAAATGGAAGTTAGTTATCAATTGGCATATTATTACTAACAGTTTCTTTTGTGGCTCTGTCTAAAATAAAGCTGTTCCTCCAAGCTTTTCCCTTTTTTTTTTAACCCTAGAAGGCTTTCCAGACTTGGCAGCACAAAGATAAATGAAAGAAGTGACAAGAAAGATTTATTTCTGGTAGCAACCAAATGCCAAATAATTTTCCTCCTGCCATTTTCTCATTGCATTTGCTTCTTCCCATCTATTATAGTTATATTATAGAAGATTGAGCCTGTAGGTCTGTGATGAGGCAGGTGGTTTCAATCTGATTCCTGCTTCCTCAGAGGAAGCAATACAAAATTCACTGTCCTCTTAGGTATGTGTGTAGCAAATCAGTAAATTCCTAGCAGCAAATATTTAAGACACAATATATCAAATCTAAACAATCCATGAAGATAATTGCCCCATTTGAAAGGCAAACATGCTTCTTATGAGTGAAAAATCAGCTGAACTATGAGCCTTTTTCTAGGAAGAATATGCTAAAGCCATCAAATTCCAGAGTTTGGAAGCAAAGCATGACGTTTGGTTCCCGGTGGGGAATCTTCCAGCCCTGCTCACAGACCCACACTCAGAGGCTTCTAGAAGCAACTCCAAGATACCATGTTTGCCACCTTGGCATAGTGCCATATTCAAAGAGGAAAGACAGTATTCCAGCCTGTGGAGGCTCCATCTCATGCCAGACCCACCCTTCCGCCCAGGTTCTTGCCATAATAGTTACTGTCTATTCAGCTCCAGATGGTTTAGGGAAGGGAGAAGCAGGGAAACTTAATGTATTCTGATTGACAATGGTCACTAAAGGTTTTTGTGCTCACTTACGTAAGGGTTTGCTTAACTGTTGGCTAGACTTGTCCTGGCCCTGTCTAGGATTACAGAATCGAGTTTCTCACCTGACCTGAACTGTGTTCAGAAGGATCATGTGAAGTTCTTTTCCATGAGTATTTGTTCAGCATTTGGACACTCTGGGTGTCTCTTCACTGAAGTTTCAACCTAATGCATTGATGCTGGACCAAATTTTGTCACCATGGTATAAAGCATCTAGGAAGAAAGAAGAACGAAATGAAAGAACAAAGAGAGGGAGGGAGGAAAGAAAAAAGAAAGTAGGAAAGGCTAAAGGAAAGGAGGGATTATCCTAGCTATTATTTAAATATTCAATATAGAAAAAGAGGACACAGGATTAATTTTTATGTTGATTCATGTTTATAGTATATAAATTATAACAGTTTATATAAAAGAAGGGAGATCCTGAATACCAAAAATGCTCCTTTACAATAGATTTTCTTCACTTGTATAATTCATTTCTTCACAAATCATTAACTTATACTTTGAAAGAAAATCTAAGCATATGTCCAGAGAATGAGTAAGAGATGTAAACCGTCACAGACAGTAAGACACATGGAGTGTTTTTGAATCACTGTGTCCTTACCTCCACCCTGATTTCCTGTCAGTGTTGTGTACATTACTGTTCTCATGGCATTGCTTATAAACTATTTGTTTTAGAAAAATAATTACATGTCTTCAGAAGCAATTGAGACTAATTTGAGTTAGGTCTAAATCTCAGCACTTACATAGGTAGGTGAAATACAACAAAGCTTACCTTCTGTCCCCTTCCTACCCACCCTTTTCCTTTCTTAGACCGAGCCTGGCTGATAGAACCAAGGAAGGTCCAGAAGCTTCAGGAAAAAATTTATTTTGCACTTCAACATGTGATTCAGAAGAATCACCTGGATGATGAGACCTTGGCGAAGGTAGGTCTTCAGGGCACAGACCTCCTGTCATTGACAGAGCCCAGAGAGCAGAGGAGGGCTAGTCATATAGGGCAAGGGACATTTCTTATCAGCAACAAGGTCTGAAGTTTACCAAAGGTGGCATAAACTTCGAGTGTGCGTTTTAAAAGGGACACTGCTGCTGCTAAGTCGCTTCAGTCATGCCCGACTCTGTGCAACCCCATAGATGGCAGCCCACCAGGCTGCCCCGTCCCTGGGATTCTCCAGGCAAGAACACTGGAGTGGGCTGCCATTTCCTTCTCCAACGCATGAAAGTGAAAAGTGAAAGTGAAGTCGCTTAGTCATGTCTGACTCTTAACGACCCCATGGACTGCAGCCCACCAAGCTCCTCCATGCATGGGATTTTCCAGGCAAAAGTACTGGAGAAAGGGGACACCAGGATATAATAAGTTGAGAGCATAATAACTTCTTAGTCAAGGATGATACNCATGTCTGACTCTTAACGACCCCATGGACTGCAGCCCACCAAGCTCCTCCATGCATGGGATTTTCCAGGCAAAAGTACTGGAGAAAGGGGACACCAGGATATAATAAGTTGAGAGCATAATAACTTCTTAGTCAAGGATGATACTGATGGGTCTGAACCCCAGACAGAGGAGGACACATTATAGGAACTGAGGGTGCTTATCTGAAGAACAAAAGCAAGGAAACAAGTCTTCAAAAATCACATGTGAAGAAAGAGAAGACTTTGTGCCACTTGGGAGTCTGGTCTGGACAAAAGAATGGTTAGATTTTTTTCAAAATAAGGAAGAACTATAAAGTGATGAGAACTGCTGAACAGTTCCACTGAGTGGAGTGAGGTCCCTGCCATTGGTCAGATTCTTAGAGATTCTGCCTTGTTTCCTTTCTGGGTACTCTCTGGGTACTCTCTACCTACCCAGAGTAGAAGCTTAGACTGATGCCTTGTAATTTTTCCTTCAACTCTAATCTCCTCACCTCTAATCTGGGATTCTTTCAAAATGAAATATCTCAAGGGCAGAATGCATGCACAGAGCTTTGCACTTCATTCACAATTCAACTTAAAAATAGTGATCCTTTAGAAGAATTCTGGAAAAAGTTATATACCAACATAAAGTGATCATAAGAAGAATAAGGAGTTTTCTAATGATATCTAGCATTATTTTAGATCCTAAAGTATCTTAAATTTCTTAAGAATTGGAGTTTTTTTTTAAGAGGTTGAGCAACTAAGAAGTGGAGCTTATCCTCAGTTAAAGATGACAGTTATCCGACTCTATATTTTTGTCATTAAAACTCTCCCACTCTGCTCTTGAAGTTCTTTATTTTAAAAGGTGGGGAGGGGGGCTCTGCTGGAGATACTATCAAATTTTACTTTGTACATACAGAGTACTACCATAAAAAACCTCCATGAGTTAAATATGCTGCTTCATTATGGTAACATTTTGCTAAAATTAACACATCACTAGGAAGAACATTTCTATACCGTAGAGTGATAGTTCTCTTTGATGTAACTTGTCACTTATCACATGGGCAAGGACAAATCCCNTTCTGGCTTACTTCACTCTGTATAATAGGCTCCAGTTTCATCCATCTCATTAGAACTGATTCAAAGATACTTTTCATATTTTCAGAAATTTCTTCTTTCACTTTCATAGCCATGGAGCTCTTTTGCCTCCCTGACACCTCTAAAAGAGTGAGCCCTCTGGGCAACTGGGCACATAGTATGAAGCTTATCTCCAGAAAACTGTGCACATGTGCAACTGCTGTATTCAAGTCCAGGGGTTTGGGTTACAGTCTTAGTAAGTGGGGTGGATCTGCCTCTGTGCAAAGGACAAAGGCTGTTAATACTGCCAGCCAGTTTGACACTGAACAGGTGTAGCCGGCTTCAAGTAAGGTGCAGGGTTCAGACATAGTTATTAGATTTCATCTGGAAAAAACTGTCTCCAAAACACTTTCTGCATGCCCACTTCCTGAAATTAAAGTTCAAGTAGAACTTTCACTTTTCACTTTCATGCATTGGAGAAGGAAATGGCAACCCACTCCCGTGTTCTTGCCTGGAGAANAAACTGTGCACATGTACAACTGCTGTATTCAAGTCCAGGGGTTTGGGTTACAGTCTTAGTAAGTGGGGTGGATCTGCCTCTGTGCAAAGGACAAAGGCTGTTAATACTGCCAGCCAGTTTGACACTGAACAGGTGTAGCCGGCTTCAAGTAAGGTGCAGGGTTCAGACATAGTTATTAGATTTCATCTGGAAAAAACTGTCTCCAAAACACTTTCTGCATGCCCACTTCCTGAAATTAAAGTTCAAGTAGAACTTTCACTTTTCACTTTCATGCATTGGAGAAGGAAATGGCAACCCACTCCCGTGTTCTTGCCTGGAGAATCCCAGGGATGGTGGAGCCCAATGGGCTGCCGTCTGTGGGGTCACACAGAGTCGGACACGACTGAAGCGACTTAGCAGCAGCAGCAGCAGCAATGTCTTATACTTTTGACCAAACTTGGACCTGGAGAGGATTTTAAATTCAGGAGTTTTAATCCATTAACTAAAAGTTCTCAACCCCTGTGTATTAATCAGTTTATTTTTTTTGTTTGTTTGGGATAAAAATAAATAATCTAGTTTCCTCTTTTCATGATCATAATGATAATATGTACCATATATATAATGAACCATCAGAACTAGCTTAGTTATTCTGCACAAGTGACTTAACCTCTGGGTCTCGGTTTTCTTATTTGTAAAATGTGATTAAAGATAGCATTGATGTCATATGGTTATTTTGAGGACTGAATGAGATCAAATATAAGCATGATACATGATTCATAACCAATATGTAAATGCTGTTGTTGAAGCTGCTGTGGACAGAAGAAACTTTTTTCCCGCAGGGAATTGTTTTATCCAAGAAATGGGTATATTTGAACTAATCGCTGATGAATGCATACTGTTTCAAAGGATGGAAGTTAGAGGTTTAGGGAGGTGAAGTATGGCATTCCAAGTGATGGGGACAATGATATATATATATATATTTATTTATTTATTTATTAGAAAGTATACACTGTATGCAGACTATGAATAATAGTTAGATTTGGCTGGATACCGGATTGGAAAAGTGAGGAAATGAGATAACACTGGTCACTCTCACTACAGCTCACAAAAGAAATACATATATATATTGGAGAAGAACATGTCAACCCACTCCAGTATTCTTGTCTGGAAAATCCCATAAACAGAGGAGCCTGGCAAGCTACAGTCCATGGGGTCACAAAGAGTCAGATACCACTGAGCAACTAAAAATGTATACACATATATGGGCTTCTCTGGTGGCTCAGACAGTAAAGAATCCAACTGCTGGTTCAGGAAGATCCCCTAGAGAGGGGAATAGCTACGCACTCCAGTATACTTGGAGAATTCCATGGACAGAGGAGCCTGGAGGGCCACAGTCCATGGGTCATAAAGAGTCGGACATGACTGAGTGACTGTCACTTACTATGTATATATATATGTATATGTATGTATATATGTATATGCATATACACACATATATTTTTAAGCCCCATATGACTAGGGGAGGCAGCCCATCTGTTCTCTGGGCTTCACTTTTTTTTTGTCTCCTAAATAAGGAGGTTGGACTGGATGGTCGTTAAGGTTCCTTCAGTATAACATTCTTTGACTCTAGAAGAGAAAAACAAAGGTTCCTTCTAACATCTTCTTTTGCCTCCCAGCATTCAGTCCTGTGCAGTAGTTTTAAGGACTCTTTAGATGTTCTGCCACTACAATAAGTGAATAAATAAATTTCTCCAGGTCTTGCAGATTCAAATGAGTACTCTATGCACTATCGTACTGAATTTAAGGTGATATTGTAGTCCCAAAGCATACACTGTTTATAAACCCCACATCCAGGGGTCAGCATTCCTATCAGGCTTTCTGTTTCTGGCAGAACAACAAAACTATCTAACACAGAGAGGGGAATTTTTTTAATGTAGCAGTAGCAAGTTTCTAAATAAAAGCTTATATGAGGGAAGGTTTACACAGCCCTATTTACAGTGTTAATAATTGAGATTTTTATCTGAAAGAAATCACTCCTAGTCACTCTCACTTTAGTAAGCACTATTAGGATACAGTTTTAGGAAAAAAAAGAAAAAGAAAAAAAAAAAACAGCTGTGCTGACTCATAGATAGGGTCTATGGAGCAAGCAAACACTGATTGAGAGATCAGTGAGAACTGCCAAGGATCATTTACAATGATTTTCATTGCTGTCTCAGTAAGATCAAAAGAGACTATGTCATGATTAATAATGGGATGTTTACGCCTGAAGCCTGCTTATTCTTTGTGCAGGACACTAGATGTCACATTAGAATTCCTAGCAGGTGGGCCTGGGATTCATCAGTTTAATCTTGAACAGCACAGTCTGTCCAGTCACCACTTGAGTCCCTGCTCAGATGATGTGGCCTCGTGGTCTGAGCCTCCCCGTTCTCCTTCATATTTAGTTAGGAATTTGTTTTATATTTATTTTTCCGTACTTTCTTAAACTACAACATACGTGCGGAAAGTTCTTAACTCGTCAGTGTTTAGCTCAATGAATCAGCATGCAATTAACATACCGGTGTAACCACTGCCCAGGTTAAGACCAGGCACCCCAGAAGCCCTGCTCAGGTTTCACCAAGTAGGATATTCCCTGTAAAATAATGCAAGAAGAGGCAAGATTACAGAAAACAGTTCAACAGATCATCCAAGATTTCTAATTCCAAATCAATTCTCAAGAAATAGCTTTCTTAGGGAATAGTTTTCTACTTCAGCCTACATGTATAATGAATGCATATTGTGTGCCAGATGCAGGGGAGGGAGCAAAAAATAATAGTCTTGGCCCGTGAGTGGTTTCCTTGAGGAATCCCTGAGAGAGATTAGATTATTTCAACTCATGTTAGTCATTTATAGTTTGCTGGCATACACTAGAGGTCCCACACCCAGAAATGTCAGGGATTGTCTGTCAGACTAATAATCTATAAGAAGAAGAGAGGTGTTCTTCGTTTGTTTGTTTTTTGGCTATTCCACAAGACATTCAGTATCTTAGTTCCCTGATCAAGGATGGAACCTGTGCCCCCTGCCATGGAAGCTCTGGGCCTTAAGCCACTGGACCACCAGGGAAGTTCCAGAAGAGAGGTTTTGGTGTTACTCCCCACTTGTGAAGTTGCAGGTTGATATACTGGTTAGGACTCTTGAGTTACAAGGAACAAGACCACTAGGAAAAGCAAGAAGAAAATAATAAAACTAATGGAGAGAAATCTCATGGAACCTAAAGTCAGAAATCCAGCCCCCATTCAGGAAATGCTGGGACAAGAAGTTGGGAAGCCTTCAGAATTCTTCATCCCACAAATTTCTCTCTCTTTAGGTATCTGCTTTCTTCTTCTCCCTCTCTAAATACCAGTTTTCTCTGCTTCCTTGGTCTTGGTGAAATATGGCTAGCTCTTAGCTCCTTAGATCACTAGAAAGTAATTTAGAAAATACATTTAGAAAGTAATTTGCTGGCTCTCTGTCTGATTCCAGATTCCAATCCCAGCTGAAGCAAGTGTCCACTTCCACTTTAGTCAGCCATTCCCAGAGTAGAGAAAACATCCCATACAGCATGGATGTCAGGATGGAGTAAGGATGGTGGAAGAGGGCTGTGACCTGAAAAGATACCTCAAATTCAGTGCTGGAAGTCTAGGCCAAATATCTAGATTTAGCTAAACAAAAACTCCAAAAAGAGTGAATGGAGAAGACGAATGGATGTGTAGCCTCACTGTATATTTCCTGTCTTTATCAGTGCTTCTGTGGTTTCTTCTGCTTTAATCAAGCCATTGTTGACTTCCTGCTTCATGTAGGAAGGCATCCTGATGGCCTGAGAGCCCACATGAACACGATCTCTAGTTTTCACCTTTGCATGTTCCATTTTTTCAACATCAAATGTGCCAATTATAATATTGTGGGTTTTCTCATAAAACCACCCTCTGGAAAGAAGCATAGGATTATTATCTCTTCTCAAACAGCTATTTTTCTTCTTATAGACCCCTGTAGAATAAGCTGAAGCTTCTTTCTTACAAGAAATGTTTATCATAAGAGAGTGAGATGAGTAGATGAGTGTGAAAATGCCTTTTTCTAGACCCTCTGTCTACTCCTGCCATGGGGATTATTTAAACATGATGAAATCTCATGGTGATTTGAAATCAACTACCCCTTCCATCTCCAAGTGCTTCCAGATCACCACCCCAGCTATTTAAAGAGTTGTTGAGCCTTCAACTACTGCTGAGGCTTCTCTGAGCTCCTTTTGACATGGGGGTTTCCCAGCTGCTGTACATAATATCTTCTCAACCCAGGGTTTGAACCCACTTCTCCTGTGTCTTCTGCATCGGCAGGAGGATTCTTAACTACTGAGCCTCCTGGGGAAACCCCAACACACAATATGTGTGTGTGTTCTCAGTCAATTGTCATGTCCGACTCTTTGCAACCCCATGAACTATAGCCCACCAGGCGCCTCTGTCTGTGGGATTATCCTGGCAAGATTACTGGAGTGAGTTGCCATTTCCTCCTCCAAGGGATCTTCCTGACCCAGGGATCAAACCTGCATCTCCTGCATCTCCTGTATTGCAGGTAGATTCTTTACTGCTGAGCCATCTAGGAAGCAAACATACAATATATGGAGAATCAATTTTGGTTGCTTGTTTAGGGGCTAAGCTGGTTTCTTGTCCTCCGTGTTATTTGGCTGAACAAACATGACCTCCGTGTTATTTGGCTGAACAAACTTGACTATTTCTCTCCTTGAGGGAAGCATTACTGTCATAGATGGCTTGTATTGACTCACTTAACCCTCACAACAACTCTTGGAGGTAGGGACTATCATAATTGTCATCTGACAGATAAGGAAGTTAATAGGTTAAGTGACTTGTCCAAGATCATACAACTGTAAAGAGCAAGTCAGGGATTCAAATGCAGACAGTCAGGCTCATTGAAAGCCCATATTTTTTAATCACTAGTCTAATCCTTTTTATGTAGTATTTGTGTTTCATAGGGAACTCAGGAAATTTCATTACTTGTCTCTCACCAAACTAATAGAACCAAGCAAATGAAACCTTCCCTCTCTAAATATGATCATTTCTTATCAGCCTCCAGAAAAGAAGCTAGCTTGACACTCAGTTACCAGGACTATTTCTTATATGATAAAGAATCTGTCACTTTTAAAAAACAGCTGTAAATTTATAAGATTTGAATCTCTTAACAGTGCTTCTCAAAGTCTATTCTATGGATCCAGTGCACCAGTATCCTCAGGATATGTATTTCAAACATGAAATCTGAGCTCCACATCTAGGTTTCATGAAACAGAATCCCTACAAGTGGATTGCAGTAATCTGCATTTTTAGGAAGCACCCCAGCAATTCTTGTGCACACCAAAGATTGACAAGCATTACAGAGTCGCATCTGGGTGTTTTAGGAACTCTGCACATCATCAATTCAACTGCAGATGATTAAAGAAAGCTTTCAAAGCCTCTATGCATTCAGTAGCTATTTCAGGGAGAATTGTAATGTGCAAGAAGTTTTCCTAAATTGTTACGGTCTCCTTCTGTGTGAACCAGCTGGTTAAGAAAGCTTGAATAATTTCCCAAGGGACTCTAGTTAGTGGATATTTGTACACTCTTTACCTATGAAAATACAGAAAAGACACTGCTTTCCACCAGGATTCAAATCAAATCTTTCAGAATGGGATTCTGATCATCTTTCTTAAAATTCTTCCAAAGACCTTAACAGAGACCGTGAGACCTAGCAGAACCTGATGCAGCCTCCCCAGCTTTATCCTTGAACATGCTCACCCACTGCTCCTGGGACACTGAACTTCTTTTAGTTCTGATACCGCATATGATCCTGGAACATATTATACACCCTCAGGCCCAGCATCTGGTTAGCTCTCTCTCTCTCCCTCCAGAGCCCAGCTTAAATGATCCTTTCTCGGAAGTGCCTGCCTTAAAGAAGTCAGTTTTCCAGTCTGCTTTTGACTGTGTGGTCATATTCATCTGTCTTCCCACATAGATTATAAGCAATAACTCTACTGTTTTGTGAATTCTGGTGTCTAGTAGAAGTGTCTGCTACCAGTTTAAGTACCTCACACTGTTGAAAAGTCCTGATTCTCAGTCTAAAACTTAACATCCATTCTGTAAAGATTCTACAGGTTGTTTTTTTTTTTTTTCNAACTTTAAAATCATGAATTTACAGATGGGGAAACTAAGGCAAAGGGAGGTCAAATACGTTGTCAACATTTCACAACTGAAAAGTAGTGGGGCTGGAATTTTAAGCAAGAGTTTTGAAACATCAGAATTTTGACACTAAACACAACATCTTCACTTTTCCTCTGTCTTTAAATTTACCCTATGATCAGATCTCTTACTTGCACAGAATTATGCTTCTTGCAGATCTCGGTTTTAGGGTAAATTTTTCACAAAATAACTGCCACCTCTGCTAACCATATAGAAAGCATATGATGTGTGTGATCGCTAGTAGTCCTCTAGCGATCTGAAGCATATCTGAGTCATAGGGATGAATGAGACTAAGTTGTATCAGGGACAAAACTAAGTCTCTAAAATCCATTTAAAATTTTTCAGTATAGTTAATTAATTTCTCAACCTGCTACTGCTTGAGAGCAAGGATTAGACTTTTAAAAAGTTTGAATTCTTAACAGCATGCGCAGTTTGTGGCCCATACTAGATGTTTGATTTTCTTTTTTTTCAATGTGGTTAATCAACATAACTATTGAGCTAAAGAAATTGCTTGGAGATTTGTTCAAATGGAAGGCACACTTTGGAACACAGCTTTGAGCTAACAAGTGTATTACATTCTATTCATAGCCAAAAGATGCAATAAATTTATAGAATAAACCTAACTTAAAACCACGGTAAGAAAAAACTTTCATTTTCAACAATAAGAAAAGTAATTGAGTGCATCTATACTACTAATTCATTAAAAGAGTGAGGCACCCCTTTTCTATGCTGTGTTCATTGAAAAATGCAAGTTTCAGTCCTGGAAGTATGAAATAGTTACAATTTCATTAAAATGCATAGGGGTGTGTGTGNTGGTGATTAGATGGGTTTATTTTATTTCATCATTGCTTTCAAGTGTACCTTTGGTCAACTATATGAACTATCAAGCTTATCTTTTGTAAAAGTATTATCTATATGAGAGTATTTCTTATTCCCACAGTAATTTGATCACAATGATACTTGGTTTTGAGCAATTTTGACACTAAATGATGGATTCTAAGTGTTTTAGAATTATAAGTGTGTTAAAAGCTAGAATTGTCCAGAACTTGATGACATATATAGCATTTAACAAACTGTGGGTATTTTAAATTATTAAAACACTGTCTTCTGGGTATTTAAATTTAAAAAATTATATCTTACATGATACTAACATATCAAAACCTAACATTTATAAGTGGATGTTCCCCAAAAAATAATAATAGTAAGTGGATGTTCCCCCATGACTTTTTAAAACACCTCCCCAAGGAAGCTGAGTGCCAGTGACCACCCAAATTCTCCCTTAATTAAATATAGGTTTCATTTTATGCATTAAAGTGGGANAACCTAACATTTATAAGTGGATGTTCCCCAAAAAATAATAATAGTAAGTGGATGTTCCCCCATGACTTTTTAAAACACCTCCCCAAGGAAGCTGAGTGCCAGTGACCACCCAAATTCTCCCTTAATTAAATATAGGTTTCATTTTATGCATTAAAGTGGGAAACGATTAGAGAGATGGTGGCAGGCTAGTGACCTGGACAGCAGACCAGTGCAGACCACTGTGGATTACTCCTCATGTGATTTGTGTTTACCCTACTAACACTGTCATCTTACAAAACTAAAAACCCGATATTCATGCTGTAGAAATCTATGGGAAATGGTAGATAAGGATATTAGCTAATTGTGTCTCATGCCTACAGTATTCTTAGCACTTTCATATTAATTTCATCACTTGGTTTATACAACTCAATGAAATAGATGCTACGAGTAAGTCCATTTTACAAATGAGAAAACTGAGACATAGAGGGTGTCACAGACACACAGCCATTTAGCTATTTTAGAACCAGGATTCCAACTTAGTCAGCCCGCCCGGCCAGCACCTCCTCCTAATGATTAGACTAAACTCCCTTCCATACATACTTTCTATAAGAACAATGAACTAGGAAGCTTGGTCCTGCTTTCTTTCTTGCTCTTTATTTTCTCTTTAGAGAGTGGGGGAGGAAGGTGTTTTGTTTTGTTTTGTTCTAAAGGAGAAGCTGAAAGTGAGCCTTCTTTCTTTTTGAACATCTTTTTCCAAAGTCGGTTCCCTTCATCTGGGGCCAGGAAGGACACTGATTCAGGAGACAAGCACTAATGAGCGTCCCTCTTTGTCTCCTTCCCTGTCTCTCCACTCTGCAGCTAATAGCCAAGATACCAACCATCACAGCAGTTTGCAACTTGCACGGGGAGAAGCTGCAGGTATTTAAGCAATCGCATCCAGACATAGTGAATACACTCTTTCCTCCGTTATACAAGGAGCTCTTTAATCCTGACTGTGCCACCGTCTGCAAATGAAGGCGACAAACGAACTGTCTCATAGTCGTGGAATGCATCACCATTAAGACAAAAGCAATGTGTTCATGAAGACTTAAGGAAAATGTCACTACTGCAACATTAGGAATGTCCTGCACTTAATAGAATTATTTTTCACCGCTACAGTTTGAAGAATGTAAATATGCACCTGAGTGGGGCTCTTTTATTTGTTTGTTTTTGAAATGACCATAAATATACAAATATAGGACACTGGGTGTTATCTTTTTTTAATTTTATTCAGGTATGTTTGGGGAAACAACTGTTTATAGAATTTTATTGTAGATATATACAAGAACAGAGCAGTACTTTACATGATTGCTTTTCCTGTTGATTGTTCAAATATAATTTAAGAAAATTCCACTTAATAGGCTTACTGATTTCTATGTTTTTAGATAGGTGATGCATGTATAAATTTGTAGCTGTCTTGGAAAGCACTGTGCAGGTATGTGATAAGTATATAATATCTGAGAATATTATATATGACTATTACTTATACACACACATGCACTGTGGCTTAAAATATCATACCTACTAGCAAAGGAGGTTCAGTCAGGCACTCTTACGTAATTTACCTTCTGTGTTATATGTTACCTTTATGTTAGACAATCAGGATTTTGTTTTTTCAGCCAGAGTTTTCATCTGCAGTTAATAGCAGAATGGTATCAATTCAGAAATAAGTTGATAAAGGAATAAATATAATGCATGACCTCTGTAGAAAAACTCTGTTTCAATCAATGACATCAAAGCCTTGTCAAAATGGTACATATTGAAAAAAAAAAAATTAACTATTTGGAGCCATTTTCCTGTTTTAAGAATTAGGCCACAGAAAACATTGTGGAGTCTAGGGCCTTTTGACCAGACAACAGATATTTCCTATTTTTCACCAGGACACAAAAACCACCTTTTTTTCTTTGAATTTCAAGTTGTGAGAGAAGCTTGATTTTGGTGCTTATTGTATCAACAGAGAAATACAGTCGGTAGATTATGACCACCAGCAATTTTTTCTAAAAAAATTGGAGTAAAAGAGTAAATCAGAACCCAGGGTCCTAATACCACTTCATGTAAACATTTTTATCTCTTTTGCAAAGAAGTAGAAAGAGAATATACAAAGCTAAGAAGTAGTTCTTTATGTTCATTCTCTTTAATAAGTTTGTTAGAAAAAAAGAGCAATAAATAAAGGGGGAGGCAGGACTTTCTATATTCTTCTAGTCTGGGACCTCTAATTTTTTCAACTCCAAAATGCTATATTATAAAAATATAGTAAAACCTCGATAGATTAAAATAAAAAGATCTGCGTTATTCTACAGAACGAATGCACCCCAAAGCCAAAACTATTTCTGGTGCCGTTTGAAATTGCATCATCCATCTACCCTGGGGTTATTCTTTTAGCAACTTTAAAAAGTACAGAATGCCAGAGTTGAGATCAAGATTAGACAACTTGGATTTCCTAATACAAGATCTCACTTCTCCACTTGCCCTCCAATCAAAGTGACCCCCAGAAAAACATAAATTCCAAGGAGCTTGTTCTGCCTGTGTTCTGGAGGCCTTGTGCCTTTAGTCTCATTTGGTCCCAAACAAGAGTTTTTAAAAGGGATCTAGAGAGGAGCTTTGTGTATAAGACAGGGAAAATTATGATCTGTAAGTGTAGCCTGGCCATCAACTCATGAAGACCTGCCCTTATCTTGTCTAATACTCACACACACACACACACACACACACACACACACAAATGCACACCTGCTTTGTGAAGTTTCCATCAGTGGAAACTGATTTTTTTTAATCTTATGCTCTCCTGAAGTTGGATGGTTGACAGCCATCTCCATGATGCCACAGCACTGCTCACTGATGATCAAACAGTAGTGCTCATCTTGTCTTTTAGAAAACAGAGCCTTTTCCTNACACACACACAAATGCACACCTGCTTTGTGAAGTTTCCATCAGTGGAAACTGATTTTTTTTAATCTTATGCTCTCCTGAAGTTGGATGGTTGACAGCCATCTCCATGATGCCACAGCACTGCTCACTGATGATCAAACAGTAGTGCTCATCTTGTCTTTTAGAAAACAGAGCCTTTTCCCACCTCATGATTGATGAATTCCAAACCAATGGAGAAAAAAAGGCTTTAAAATAATGAATCCCTTTCTCAACTACTGTTATATTCAATTAATTTAACTACACTGAACCAAATTACCTTCAGTGTCTAAGAAGACAGCTGTAGACTGCTTATTATGCTGCTACAGGGACTCAATTCTTTTTGGTGTAAATGTCACTCCTGTTAGCTCTTTGTATAAAGAATTAATTCCAAGAGTCATATTTCCTTCTAATGGAAAGATTACTTTACTGATTGCTAGGAAAACAGGGTAATGGAAGGCACTCAATTAAACCAAGCTGTTTCCAAATGCAATGTATGTTTTATGATTGGCTTGTGATAGGCAATGCTTAATGTGTCTACTTGGCGTTTCCCTTTGAGCTTTGAACTTATGTCAAACTTTGCTTTCATTGTTCAGTTGGACTAGTGTTTCCTATTGTCAGCCTGTAATTCCTGCTCAGTTGCAAAGGGAACCATTTGTTTCCTCCAGTTTACCTTAGAGGATTTAAATTGACTCAATTGATGAAGTGGCTGAGAATTTTCCCTCCCTTGTCCCATGGGTGATGTAGGAAAAAGATTGTTCCCCACACTGCCTCAGGAGGTCCTGGATTTGAATTTGTGTTGTTTCCACTGGTGCAATCATTTCATTGGGACGGCATGAACCTTTTGAAGCTAGGGGACAGGAAACAGCTAACAACTGAACCAGAACAAAACAGTGGAAACCAGTATGCACTCAGCCCCTTGCAGTTGAGAAAAGAGATTTCCAATTTTTGCCACAGTTGCCAAATCTGTCCCTTGAAAGACAGCCAAGTCATGTGTTCAGTGGTAACAAAGTACCTTTAGAAGCCGCCCTTTGAATGTCTCCTGTGACTACCTCTGGAGATATTTTGACATTTTGGTTAACAACTTTCTTGACCACATGCAACCTTTGTCCCTTCCCCATGAAGACTCACAAGTGTTTGCAACACATTCATAATAAGGTGGGCACTGGAAGAAAGGACCCAGTATCTGTACTTTTCACGTCATGCTTCGTAAATGACAATCACTGCTTGATGCAGATGTTGCACTGTATCCACTCAGGGATGTTTTTGTTTTGTTTTGTTTTGTTTTTGAAAAAATGTACACCAAGAAGGAGGGGGATAAAAAACAGGAAAATGACAACAAAATGTAAATGGCACAAATTAAATATGTCAGTGAGAGAACCACTCTGACAAGGCTTTCAGACCAACGAGGGGTAACCTCATGCTGTAAGCTGAATTTACTTCTATGTTTGGACTTGCTGAAAAATTGCTCATGAGTAAGAACAACTTAGCTTCATTTTCTAAAATCTCCTAAGAGCCAAATGATCCAGTTGCTCCGTTTTTAGGAATATGTATCTCCCAGAGAACCCATACAAGTCCTATACAAGTCCTGTACAAATCAGTGGCATTCACCACTTGACAAGGGTGGTGACTTGTGGTCTGTGAAAAGAAAGGCAAATTTTGGAGGGAACATAGAGTAAGGAATTTCACATCTGGCCTAACATCTCATCTCAAGCTCAACTGTCTGTGACTCTGGTCCTCTTTGTATTCCTTTTTCTGCAGCTCTTTTACCCCCCCCCCCAAAGATTGAAAACTGAGGGTGGAGATGTATTTGACAAACATACCCTTTCTGGATTTCCCTTGTTTTAAAAGTGTCTTCAGGACTCTGAACCACTGGGTAGATAAAAACAGACAATACAGAGGTCTCTTAGGAAATCAGATTTCTTTGATAGAATCTAAGAGACCCTGGATATTAACAGTAGGTTCCAGGAGGCATTAGTTCATGTCCTATCACAGCTGCCTGCTCCACATACAACTTCCCATCAGTCAAGCTAAACTGCTTGTAGAAAACCTTGCACATGGATAGTCAATTCACGCTCACTATCTCCAGTCCCATGTGTACCAGACTTGACTGCAAAAGCAATTCTTATGTCCCAAGGGTACAACTTAACAGCTTTTTTCAAAGCCATCAATCAGATGCAAATTATGTGAGTTTTGTTCTATATTCTGTTTCCATTTATCATAGAAGCAAGGAAAAATTCTACTGCTATTGGAAATTAGAAGAAATACATTTTCCTGATTCCCTTCCCTCTCGAAGCTACTACAAGTGGCAGTAAGTTCAGACAAGGGCATCTCTGCCGTGACAGAACCACCGTTTAAGAGAACAGCAATAACTGGAAAGTGTGCATCTGTACTGACGCTTTGCACAGAGTCCCCTCTAACGAGAGCGGAAGTCCCACCATCTGCTTTAGATGAAGTGGTATTTGATTTTCTGTTCCCAACTGCTAATCCAAACAGCAATCTGATATGGGCAGCCACGTGTGTCTTTAGACAAGAGTTGGCATCCTTTTGGGGTTGTTGGTAGGGGAGTATCTCAGGACCAGAGAAACATGTTTGTTTAAAGCTAAGTTTAAAAATTCAACAGTCTAAGAGGGCCAGGGAGTTGATGCAAATGAGTGAAGCAGTCTGGTGGGAAGCTAGCAAGGAAATGCCCCAATGAAAAGGGGCATCCAAGAGTCAGCTAAAGCTGAAATATTGCTAAAATTTCTAAACCTTATGCAATCTCTTGAGTCGTAAATGTCAGTTGATTCAAGGCTTAGTGCAGACCAAACAAACATGTCTCGGGGCAGAAGGTGGTCACAGCCCCTGGAAATTCAATCTTGGGGCCTGTCTGACTGGAGCAAGTCTGACCAGATACAACTCTGGGTGACATTAGAGTCAGGGGTTCAGGGGCAAGAGGTCTTGCTCTTCTGACACTTAATTTGGTTTCCATATTTGACTAGAGGATATAGTAAGAGGTCAGCTTTAAAAATGGCAAACAAATCTGAAAATGAAAATAATTTCATGATGGCTTATAAAAAACACTGTTTTGCCCAAACTTTCAGCTTCATAGAGAGTCAGGTGATTAGATTTCTTGCCACTTTCTGTTTCTGAAAGTCTAGTGCACAATTTTTATGCTTTTGAGTCTCAGTGTGTTTCTTTAAATGTGCGGTTTCATAATCTGCAAGTTCTTATTTTTTCCCTTGGTTGTGTCTAAAGAATTTATTCCACAGTCACAATAATGTAGTCCTCCATTGTTCTGAAGTGAGGGACTGTGGATTTCTTTGCAGTGGATAGGGGTTGTCTGTGTGTGCACTTTTTTTCCCTTAGCTGTTGAAATTCCTCCGAAGCGAATTGGCCATAGTAATCTTTGCCTCCTGCATGACTGTAAGCACGACCTCCAGTGAAGCAGACAGAGCAGCTCAGTGATTGTTCTTATGGCCAAAAATAAAGCACAAGTTTACTGAGATTGAATAAACCCAGTTGGGGGAAGCGCAGGGACTGTGCACCCGCACTGGGCAGCGTGATCCTTCTGTTAAACCATACTCTTCAGGCAGTGGCTGATGGAGGGCATATGCCTGCCTGGGTCATGACCTAACACAGACACACACTCGGTATGTCAGAGAAGCTCCGGACCACACCCCCAAGCACGGTACCGTCTGCTTCATCTGATTCACACACACATACACACACACACACACACACACACAGGAATGAAAACTACACCTATAGAAAATTGAGTATGTATTGTAGAAATGTAGAGGAAAATAAAAATATTTTTTCAGATGTAATTACTTTTAATATATGCTTGTGGAAGGTCTAATATGATGTATGCTGTCTCTGTAATTTTTGCTGTAAATAACTGGAGACAGTGAATACACTGATTTTTCTATGTCTCTGTTTAAGCATAAGACTTTGTAACGATTTTTTTAGAGGGGGAAAACCCAACAAAGAGCGAATATGTACTTGCTTCCTTTCTGCGTGTTACGTACTTCTCAGAAACTGGTTGTAATGGTTTAAGCATCTTGATGGGTCATTGGTGTTAAGTGTACGCTTCCTTTTGTAAGACAGCTGAGAAAGGGACAGGGCTGTCAATTAAATCTGCTCCAAAGAATATGTATTGAAGATTTTCCTAAGACCTGTAAACTCTATCTGAACCAGACAACATGAAAAAGGAAAGTTTTTTTAAAAAGAAAAAAAAAAAANCAGTCATGTCTGAAGGCTTTTTCCTCCGTTTGGAGACCCCCGGCCTTCCTGCCTGTTACCCTCTCAGGACCCCATGAATTGCAGCACGCCAGGCCTCCCTGTCCATCACCAACTCCCAGAGTTCACTCAGACTCACGTCCATCAAGTCAGTGATGCCATCTAGCCATCAAGCGGTTTGAATTTTCACAGCCCCAGAATGACTCATCTCGGTCCATTAGAACTGTGGAAATAACTTGTTTCACCAGGATCTTTAAAATCTGTGATTAATCCTTTTGGTGCCCCCTTGCAGCATTTCTAGGACCTACATCCTCTTTGCAGACCTCATTGTTAACCTGGATCTCACACCATAAAGGAAATTAAAGCATCAGATCCCTCTAAGCCTGGTTCCTCAATTATAAATAAGAAATATAACAGCACTGACCTGTATAGTTGTCTGAAAAAGACAATACACATAACAAACATGCAGCAAATGCTAAGCACATTAGGGCTCAACAAACAGTGACTACCAGTGTTTTTAAAGGAAATTCCTAGGTAGGAAGAACTAAGCAAAAACTACATTTAAAGAATATGAAGTGTTGGAAAGATTAAAATTCTGCAGTCAGTGAGTAACTGTGTTTACCAACCTGCTACATATGGTCCTCCATAGTTATCATTTTTTCTGGTTTCCAAAATAATGGAGTTTTGTGTATAGCAACTGAAATTTAAGTGAATTACAGTGAAAAACTGAATAATTTTACAATGTTCATTACAACATGTGGAGAGATGCCTTCAGGTGCTACGAAACTAAAACTAGAAATCATGACTATAGGTACTTACTGTATTAACTGGATAAGAATTTACAGCAGCCTGAGATATGTGGAGACTTCTTCAGATGCTGCAAAACTAAGACTACAAATTACTGTTGTGGGTGTTTAAAGTAATAATGGATTAATAAGTATCACAAATGCTAATGGACTGTCACTTCCATACAAACTTCTAAAGGAGGACACATTGTCTGTTAATCCTATCCTTTTTAAAAAATAGGTGTATACATTGATTTTAAAAGTGATGACAATATGGAAAACATGGTAAATAAAAATCACCTTCAGTTTCAACATTTAATCATAATTGATAGTTACTATTTTCTTCCCGACAATTCACAGTATTTATACAACCATTCAACAAATATTTATAGAGCACCAAGTATGTACTAGGTATTGTTCTAGGTGCTTGAGTGCTAAGTCTCTTCAGTCATGTCTGATTCACTTTGACCCTATGGACTGTAGCCTGCCCCAGGCTTCTCTGTCCATGGGATTTTCTAGGCAAGAGTACTGGAGTGGGTTGCCGTATCCTTCTCCATCTAGGTGCTTAGGATATATAATTTTAAAAAACAGACAAAATGTAGAGCTTACAACAGAAGAGGAGGGAACGCTTCCAAAGTCTTTTATGAGGCCAGCACTACATTGATACCAAAACCAGAGAACATCACAAGAAAAGAAAATTATAGGCCAATATCCCTGATGCAAAAATCCTCAACAAAATATTATCAAAAGGAAGGGCATTTTCCACAGAAACAGAACAAACAATCCAAAAATTTGTAAGGAGCCACAAGAGACCACAATTAGCCAAAGCAATCTTGAAAAAGAACAAAGCTGGAGGCATCATGCTTTCTGATTTAAAACTACAGCTGACCCTTGAACAAGGGTATGAATTGGGCAGGCCCCCTTATAAACACATTTTTTTCAATAGTAAATTCTACAGTAGCATATAACCTGTGGTTGGCTGAATCTGCAGATACTGAGGAACCTTGGATAGGAGGGCCAACAAGTTACACTTGGATTTTCAGCTACACAGAAGGTTGGTGTTCAAGGGTTAACTGTATATTATAAAGCTATAGTAATGAAAACCGTATGGTAACTGGCATTAAAACAGATTCAAAGCTCAATGGAATGGAAAAGACAGCCCAGAAAAAAAATCCACCAATGTATGGTCCCCAGCATATTTTTGTGCCTCTCTTTCAACTTCTACCCAGTCACCAGCATTCTCCTTCTAAAATACTTCTAAAATGGTCCGATTTTATTTTAGAATCTGTATTTTGTTCAGGATATTTGCATCTGTGTTCAGCAGGGATAGTGGCCTGTAAAATTTTCTTTTCTTGTGATGTCTTCTGCCTTTGTTATCAACATGGGCTGGCCTTTAAAATCCTTTACTGACTCTCCATATCAAGTTTAGATGTCTTAATGTGATATTTAGGTCCCTTAGTGGAAACAGTGTCAGACTTTATTTTTCGGGGCTCCAAAATCACTGCAGATGGTGACTGCAGCCATGAAATTAAAAGATGCTTACTCCTTGGAAGGAAAATTATGACCAACCTAGATAGCAGAGATTCAAAAGCAGAGATATTACTTTGCCAACAAAGGTCCGTCTAGTCAAGGCTATGGTTTTTCCTGTGGTCATGTATGGATGTGAGAGTTGGACTGTGAAGAAGGCTGAGCGCTGAAGAATTGATGCTTTTGAACTGTGGTGTTGGAGAAGACTCTTGAGAGTCCCTTGGACTGCAAGGAGATCCAACCAGTCCATTCTGAAGGAGATCAGCCCTGGGTGTTCTTTGAANGGAAAATTATGACCAACCTAGATAGCAGAGATTCAAAAGCAGAGATATTACTTTGCCAACAAAGGTCCGTCTAGTCAAGGCTATGGTTTTTCCTGTGGTCATGTATGGATGTGAGAGTTGGACTGTGAAGAAGGCTGAGCGCTGAAGAATTGATGCTTTTGAACTGTGGTGTTGGAGAAGACTCTTGAGAGTCCCTTGGACTGCAAGGAGATCCAACCAGTCCATTCTGAAGGAGATCAGCCCTGGGTGTTCTTTGAAGAACTGACGCTAAAGCTGAAACTCCAGTACTTTGGCCACCTCATGCGAAGAGCTGACTCACTGGAAAAGACTGATGCTGAGAGGGATTGGGGGCAGGAGGAGAAGGGGACGACAGAGGATGAGATGGCTTGATGGCATCACTGACTCGATGGATGTGAGTCTGAGTGAACTCTGGGAGTTGGTGATGGACAGGGAGGCCTGGCGTGCTGCAATTCATGGGGTCGCGAGGAGTCAACTGAGTGACTGAACTGAACTGAACGACTGAGCGACTGAACTGAACTGTCTGGCTGTGTCTTACTTACCTCATCTACTATTGATCTCCTACACACATCTTAAGTTTCAGTCATAGTTCTGAATATTTGACTTTTTTTTCCCTTCCTTTGTTGTCTCTTCACATTTCCCCTCTCAGGCAAACTCCCACTCAACCCTTTACACTCAGAAGTTCTCCTTTCTGAGAAGCTTTCCTCTCACTCCCCTACAGCCATGTTAGCGTCTCTGTCACGGTCTCAAAACTATCTTAGGACTCATCACACACTTTGGAAATCTGCTCCCATTTAAGGCAAGAACTCACAGAACTCCCCAGACCCAGGATACTGAGTGATACATAATTCTTGATAGATGTTTATTGAAAATACTGAATTCAATTACAGAGCATAAGCTAAATGCAAGGGATGTGTTATGTATTAATGTATTATTCAGTTCTTAATAATTCATGATAGGAAAGCTTTGGAAAGCCTATGAAGTCGTCTCAGGACAAGAAAAAAAGGATTCAGAGATGACACCCCAGTATGTTTGTTTAATTAAATCCAACTTATTCAACAAATATTTATTGAGGAATATAAACAAAGCAGTGAATAAAGAGACTGAAGGCTGTTGAAATTCTTATAACCTGAGGATGTGCAAATACTATAAATACTTACCCACTGAACAACTGTTACCAGCAACTTGTGTTGAGAATATTTTGTACTTGGGTAGAAATTCACACCTTTTTGATTGTCCTCTTTGCAGCAATTAGAAGTTCAGGTAGATGACAAAAGTGAATACAACTAAGTTTTCTATTTTTGGAAACAGAATGTCCTTTGGCATTATTTAGCCTTCCCTGATGGCTCAGTTGGTAAAGAAGTCGCCGACAATGCAGGAGACCAAGTGCAATGCAGGAGACAGGGGTTTCAATCCCTGGTTGGGAAGATCCCCTGGAGAAGGAAATGGCAACCCACTCCAATCTGGGAAATGCCATGGACAGAGTCCGGTGGGCTACAGTCCATGCGGTCGGAAAGAGTCAGACACGACTGAGCAACTAAACCACAACCACACCCTTACAGAAACAAATCTTGCAAAATTTAAATCAACACCAGGCTGAAAAAAATGATGTACTTTTCAACCATGTAAATCAGATTCAATCACTCTCCTGTTCTGTAGCCTTTTACTTCAAGTCACTGTATTTAGATAAAGAAGCAAATCTTTCACCAGGGTTCACGTGGCCCCACACAATCTGGCCCTTTAAAACCTTATCTACTACTACTATTTCCTGTGCTCATTCCACCCTAAACACACTGGCCCTTTAGCTCTTCCTAGAGCATACCAAGCTCACTTCTGCTTAAGGACTATTGCAGTACTATTCTGTCCGCCTGAAACTTATTTCTCCCAAATTTTTGCATGGTTCAGTCCCTTACTTCAAGTCTCTGCTCAAACGTCACCTCCTCAAAGAGGCCTTTCATAGCCACCCAATTTACAATTAGAGCCTCCCCACTCCTTGCCCTGCTTTATTTTCCTGTATGGCCCTGAACACCACTTCCAAATATTTATATATCATCATCGACCCATAAGAACAGAGATCTCTAAGTCTTTTCACAGCAATTTGCAATATTACCAGCATCTAGACAGTGCCTAGTGCAGAGCAGCCTCTCTTAATAACTATATGTTAAACAAAAGTATGAGTTTCATTCTCATCAGAGTCATTCAATTCATGTGACCTTAGGTAACAGAGCAAACACTCAAGCTTCCACGCTTCAGGAAAAGCAATGAAAGTCTCACCGGCCTTGCCATCAAGATCTACTTGTTTTAAGGCAAAGAACTATGATAGACCTTCCTATACAGATTCAACCAGAAAACTTTTAGCTCCCCCAAGCCAAGCTTGCAGCACACTGCATTATGAAATCAAGGGGCAGGAAGGTCTAAGCAGAGGTCATAAAAGGATCGCACATGAAGGCCACCATCCTCATTTTAAAGACCAATCCCTCCCCCAACCCCCCCCCCCCCCCC
>SJYV01025334.1:957670-1056885 GCA_006410875.1 Neotragus pygmaeus
GAGGGAGGGGGGAGACTGAGAGGGAGGAAAGCTGAAGGTGTCATGAGCTATAACAACACAGGCAGGAGCAAGTCTGATGAGTCTGATGCTTTTCCTGCATCCCAAACACAACTTTAAAAGGCTAATATTTTATGATGATTGATTTATAATAAAAAAAGATATTTAGATTTAAATGAGACTTTCCAATATTTTTGAAATCCCTGACAATAATTCCTTGCTTTTAGGACTGAGAGAAATAATTTTCATGTACTTCCAACATTCAGAGACTTAATGTTTTTACCTGAGCTCCAGCCCACACGTGTCAAGTAGAGAGCAGAGGTCTGAGTCCTCCAGCATTGAAACCTTGTGGTTTGGGGCTTGGCTGCACCTACCAGCCACCACTGCACCTGGAATGTGCAGCTCTTACTAGCACGCGTGTCATTGCTAGCAACGCATACAACCTGCATTGCCAGACTATGTAAAATAAAAGTATTCACTCTAAAAAGCATAATAATTATATTCTTTTTTTAAAGAAACAATGCCTCCTAGAGGCTTTGATTTTTCTGGAGCTTAACTTACATTATTACATGCATTATTATTGGCTGATAGGGGCAAAAGGCAAACTACAAATAAACCCAGTGACATACGTAGTTTTAAAATCTACAGTTTTCTGATCTCTCTCTCCTTGTTTAATATGTAAGCCCTAATTTCTGTGTACGTGAGTAAAACTGCAGCCTGAGTCATTTAGGAAGTAAGCATTGAGTTTTTTTATTATAAATATACTAGAATAAAACAGCACTCCCTAACAATTAAAAAAAAAAGAGTTTTATATTACTTTAGAATGTAATAGGTTTTTGTCCTTATTTTATGTCCTGTAAATTATTAGTTGAATACTGTTAGCATTCCCTGGATAATGCACACATGATTTCTGAATGTTTTCTGTAAATGACAATCAATGTTTATGAAGTTCCCTCCTTTAATGCTGAACAAAATTAAAAGAAGAAAAAGGAAAAAAGTCTGGCCTCATTATTTTCTTTTTCTCACACAGGAAACAAGGAGGCTGTAAAGTAGACAGATAGATTTGGCTTTGAAAATATTATTCCATGGGTTCCAACTTACAAAATTGCCCTTTTTTCCAGTAAATACTGGGTGATTTTTTTTTTTTTTTCCTGGAAAGTCTTGTGTCCTCATGGACCTAGTCTGAGTTAGAAATGCTCATTGAGAAAAGACCCATGCTTTATTCTAGCCAAACAGCTTACCAAGTTGCAATTAAAATGAGAACAACACCTCTTGAAGATAGCAACTAAAATAATGCTAATAGCCCTACTTTTCTAGAACTTTCATAAAACGAAGCCCCAGCTAGCTGAGTCATAAGCAACTCATTTGCTATTGAAATGTTATAGCACATTTGAAATAGATGAAAGTTTTCAGATAATTAATAGTTAAGCTTCTCATCTGAGTTTTATTTAAGCAAAGCATCACCAAAATCAACGCTCACCAACATAGGAATGCTCTGATTCTTATTTGAAACTGTAGTAAGAAGTGATTGAGGCTAATCCCAGACTCACAATAATGTTTTTTAAAAAGCAGTTCTAAGAGATGACAGCGATTTTTCAGGTGCTCGGAAGCTGTTACAGGTTGGGGTCCCTTGAGCTGGCATGTTCTGAGAAATGTAGTTTAAAGCAAGATTTAATAGATTTTAAAACTAGAACCACTGGCCCATATGATAGGATAAGCATCAGAAAGCCTTTCTTCTATAGAGTCTCTCCCACTTCAGTCTTTGAAATCAGCAGAAACCCTTGAAATATGTATGTTTCAAGACATCCAGATCCCCTGTGGGAATCTTAACTCAAGATCATCCCAGATTTCTTGAAACAGAGAAATACACTGATGTTGTCCCTTGGTTTCTAATCAAGTCTTCAAGTGACTAATTAGAGACATCAAATATATTAACACAACCTATCCCAGGCTCATGTCAATTGTCACCAACAATAGATCATAGAATTTTAACTATAAATCATCTTGAGTATTGTTAGAAACCCAGAATTAAGCAGGATTGAAACACAAGATGAAATTTACTATTTTAAAAATTGAGGTTGGATCATATAAGATGATGATTATTAACCTTTGATAGCATTACTAAAATTATGAATTAAGCCCTTTTTGGGCTCAAAGCTTTGTTTCATTCATAGATTCTCTTTTTTATTTAAAAGTAAGAACTGGCAGCATGTTTCCATAATCACACCAGGAATGAGGCATTTCAGGTATCAGAGAAGTAGCCAGGGTTTGGCTTCATACTCCCAAGTAGCAACAGCTCCTTGACCCAAATAAAGATGAGGCAGAAGTGAACCAAACTCTTTACTGTCATCTTGGTAGAGAGGTGTCTCAAATTAACAAACTATGCTATAAAAGTTTTATCTGTTTTCTAAATTTGAACTAGATAAGCTTAACTAGTTAAGAAACTACAGAATTCTTGATGGCTGTGCCTCACAGATCTTAAGTCTCCCGTGTTCATGGAGTAGCACATGGCATAGTGTAAAAATTCAGTAAATGTGGCAACTATGCATTGGGGTTCATTCTCCTTTTGTAATTTTAGCTTCCCAATGGTCTATCCTCCTGTCATCTCACTGGATCTTTCCAGCAGAGGCACAAGATACAGACATGCTTTTTTTTACCATAAGCAGTAAGAGGGAAACAATAGCTCATTGTCAAAGAGCAGTGGAAAGCTCTTTCCCTTCCTTTCCACAAAGATTTAAGCAAAAGCAATAAGGGAAGAAGCCTGAGTGGATATCAGAGGTTAGACTTAATTTTCCAGACTTTTCACAGAAGACTCAGCTAGGCAGGAAGCAAACAGAGAGCCCAGGGACACATAAAAGCCTGGACTAGGAATATTCCTCTCAAATCTCAGTCTGGTTTCATCAAATCACAAAGTCTCATCAATAAGAACAGAATCTGGAGAACTGATGAATTCTTGAGCTATGTCACTGTACAAATAGGAAATTTTAGAGAAGATACTGCTTTTTAAAAGATGGAGCCCATTATATCTGTAATCATGTGTTCCTGTTGCAGCAGTCACAACAATAGGCCAAATGTCATCTTAGATGTCATCTTAATCACTGGATACTTTGCATGTGGCCAGAGATGAGGGGAGCAAGAGAGAACTTGCAGGATTACACAGGAGGTTGGATGGGCCAGGCCTGCACACATTCCATGAATCAGAATTAACCCCACAGCACCACATAATAGTAAAGGGTAAGGGAAATGCAATCTACCTGTGTGCCCATGGGGAAAAGGAAACTGGACTGAGAAACCCTCAGCAGTTCTGACACAAATGTGAACAGAATCCATGGAAGTCTCTAACCTAATTTCCTATAAGATACTGCAACAAACATTCATTCAACAAATATTCATTTCCACTAATATATGCCAGGCACTATGCACTGGAAATATAATTGTGAAGTATGATAGATATAGACTCTGCCTTATGGAATCTATGCTCTAGGTCCAAGAAAGGTGCTTATCTAAGAGGGAAAAACATAACACAAATAACTATAAAAGATAAACTTTATTATAACTGTTATATTAGCTACAGGGGCCAATACCCTACTTGTATATTAAACATGAACCAAGAGAAGGAAAGTTATGACCAACCTAGATAGCATATTCAAAAGCAGAGACATTACTTTGCAAACAAAGGTCCGTCTAGTCAAGGCTATGGTTTTTCCAGTGGTCATGTATGGATGTAAGAGTTGAACTGTGAAGAAAGCTGAGTGCCGAGGAATTGATGCTTTTGAACTGTGGTGTTGGAGGAGACTCTTGAGAGTCCCTTGGACTGCAAGGAGATCCAACCAGTCCATTCTAAAGGAGATCAGTCCTGGGTATTCTTTGGAACAACAGATGCTAAAGCTGAAACTCCAATACTTTGGGTACCTCATGCGAAGAGTTGACTCATTGGAAAAGACTCTGATGCTGGGAGGGATTGGGGGCAGGAGGAGAAGGGGATGACAGAGGAGGAGATGGCTGGATGGCATCACCGACTCGATGGACGTGAGTCTGAGTGAACTCCGGGAGATGGTGATGGACAGGGAGGCCTGGCGTGCTGCAATTCATGGGGTCGCAAAGAGTCGGACACGACTGAGCGACTGAACTGAAGAGAATTATAACACTTTCTCATAGCCAGCTAAAAATATTTAACCAGGAGGATGGAGCATGGAATTAATCATCACTTTAGAGCTCCAAGTAGCAGCAGAAGGGATTTACCAAATGGCAGGGAAGTTTTCCTGGAGCTGTGCTCCCTACTGGGCTGTCATGTGGTATCATCAAGGATTTGTTAACAACTTTCTTCTCTGCACTTTCCGTCCTTACCATACTTCACAAATCTGAAGCCCTGCGGTTCTCTAACATGCTCAGGTAAAATGTCATTTGACCTTTCCCTTTGGGAAGATAAAACATTTTTAAGGTGGGATGAAATTGACTGACGGTTGGGGTACGTTAGAGGGGAAAGCAAAGTCAGGAAAGATTTTCCTCAAATAAATAATTACTCTCATGACCCTCAATCTAAAGAAATTTGAAATGCTACACCTACACCATTGGTCAGGGAACATTGCACAGTGAAATTCCCTGTGTACATACTAGACAGATTATATGAAAATATGATGTTTGTAGAAACTTGATTTTTTTTTTGAGGACCTTAAGCATAAGAAAGGGGGGTCTTGTACTCAAAGCCATTGAGCCCTAGATGTTTCTGCTTTTCAAAGTCATAATAATATTATCTATTAAAATAGTTCCTCCCCTTAAATAACCTTTTGGTACATGTCTAAATTCTACATCAGGATTCCCTATTCAGTAAAGCCACTGCCTGCAATAAAAGCAGCTGCCTTCAGTGCAGGAGATCCGGGTTCAATCCCTGGATCAGGAAGATCCCTTGGAAAAGAGAGTGGCAACCCACTCCAGTATTCTTGCCTGGAAAATTCCATGGACAGAGGAGCCTGGCAGGGTACATACTATGGGATCACAAAGAGTCGAACACTACTGAGCGACTACCGCTTGCACTTTCACTTAATTCTATATCATCCAAATGAAGTAATATCTTCATCTTTACTGATTCTTTCCATTAAAACTAATTATTTCAGCATAATAAAAAAAGGGGAGATCTCTCTATGATCTCTCACTAAATTCTCCTCTCCAATACACCGTGCCTCCCTGAAATTAGGAATTAAATTCTTTTTTTTTTCTTTTTTTTCTTCTTTTTTAAAAATTAATTAATTTATTTTTTAATTTTTACTTTACAATACTCTATTGGCTTTGCCATACATAGACATGAATCCACCACAGGTGTACACAAGCTCCCAATCCTAAATCCCCCTCCCACCTCCCATCCCACAACGTCTCTCTGGATCATCCCCGTGCACCAGCCCCAAGCATCCTGCATCCAAAGTCCTCTCTATGAACTTGTGGAGATTCAACTCTCAGATAGCTAAATGGCACTATTCTGTGGAAAATACTCTGATATTTCACAGCAGAATTTAAATCTCTTATCTGGACAAGTTCAAGGTAACAGTAGGATTGCACTTTCTAATTCCCATTCCAGATGCTATCTAGACACTTTCATCCAACTTCCATCTTTTACTTCATTCATACATCCATTCCCCTTCACCCTGACAAGAATAAATGTGCATCTCATTGCCCTCAATGGACTATGCAGTAAAACACTCTTTAAAAATAGACTCTTCAAAGAAAGAGCTCAGACACTTGCTCAAAACAAGCAGTAAATCTTTTTCACACTAGTTTTTCACAAAGATTGTATTAACTATTTTTCTGCTTGTCCCCCAAAATCAGGGATAACAATTTCCAAATGCAAGGCATTGTGATCAAATGTAAAAGAAAAATTTGAGAGGCAAAGCAGAAGGAGAGGTGAGCTCAGGCGCTACATCCCAGAATCATGTCCCTTTCCCTCATATGTTCAACAAATATCGAGTGCTTTGTCGTTGTCATACTTGGTCGCTCACTCATGTCCACCTCTTTGCGATCCCATGGACTGTATGTAGCCCACCAGGCTTCTCTCTCCATGGGATTCTCCAGGCAAGAATACTGGAGTGGGTTGCCATTCTCTTCTCCAGGGGATCTTTCCACCCCAGGAATTGAACCTGGGTCTCTTACATTGCAGGCAGATTGTTTACTGTCTGAGCCACACAGGGAAGCCCATTGAGTGCTTATGATATGCTAAGTATCTTACCCGATCTAAAGTATAGAAAGATGATTAACATGGTCCCTATCCTTGAGGTTTTCATAGTGGAGAAAGACTGGCAGACCAGCAAACAAATGCAGTGACACACATCAAAAGAGGTGTTTAGAGAGAGGATTTTGGTGACTGTAAAGGAGGAGAAATGAAATCAATTAATATTTGGAAATAGCTGTGGGAACAAAATGAAAAACAATGCCATCTGAACTGAGCCTTGAAGGATGATGAGATGTTCTTCTGGAGAAAGAGTATTTCTAGTAGTGGAGGAAGAATATACAAAAAGAGAGAGAGAGAGATGTCTAGAATATGGAGCAAGTGGCAGCTGCATTCCAAATATTACCCCCAGACATGTTTTGTTTGGTTTATACTTTATTAGGAAATTCCAAGTGAAATTAGACTCTCCAGATTCTTTTATTAAAAAAAAAAAAAACAGAAGATCTGGCAATAATATTCCCACATTCTCACATGGAAAAATTGTTCCTTGTAGGACATGTTTTCTCAAGTTTTGCTCTTTACTCATGTTTCACCAGTCTGGCTCCTTAGATGACTCGGTATTTGAACAATGATGGAAGATCAATAGAGAAAGGGTAAACGTAGGCTAATTATGAAGGCTCTGGAATCCTGCCTGAAAAGCTTTCTGAAAAACTTATCTTTAACTCAGTGTTACTGTGACTATGCCCCCACAGAACTGGTTATCCACAAGTTGGGCTTTCCTTTTAAGTCTTTTTTTAAATATCAGGACTGGTTGCCACTCATCTACATTGATGTACTAGGGGAAAAAATCTGTTATTTATAACCACAACTACCTGCTCTGAAAGGCAGTTTCTGTTAAGTAGAAACTGCTCCGTTCTATTCATAGACTTAATAGTATTGGAGAAGAATTCAAAGTTTACAAGGCTCTCCAAGAAGGAGAAAGTATATGAGAAAATAAGGGGAGAAGACACAAATAAGGAGCAAATGAGATCATGGAACTTGGGTAAAGACAGGTCAAAGAACTGATGAGAAATTCTCAGAGGCAGGATTTTAAGATCAGGGATGGTAATGTATGGTTTTAGATTGTTTGGTACTCAATGGCACCACTACATCCACCAAAAGCCACCATCCCCAGGCTCCTGATTTTCAGTAAAGTCAATCTCAAAATGGTTTATGTGACCATGAGGATTCAAATATCAGGCAACTCACAGAAGTCTTTAGAGGATGCTCAGATTTCTTTAGTTAGAGGTTAGCTAGAAGGTAGAATTGTGTGCTTAAGTTAGATCTCATAAAACAAGAAAGCCCTACTCAATATTAAACTTATACTGGAACTTAATCACTGATGAAATACTATGTAAAACCAAAATTGCTTATTAATTTATTTTATGACTAATCTTAATATTTGATAATAATGTATTATTTTCTGTAAGGAGCCATATGACTCTCAGGAGCTCTGACACCTGAAACACATCTGATGAGCAGGGAGCAAGAGATTTTCTGAGGCTCTCCACTTCTTTACTTGGGAAGTGATTCATGGAACTCAACCTAGGAGAAACCAGAGGATGTTTCCTCTAAGCTTCCTCTTGCCTCGTAGGGGAGACAGTGCCCTTGTAGGAAAGACCCTAGAGAAGTCTGTGCCAGCTTGCTGGCTTGCAGTTTCTTGGTGAGCACAACTCGTTACCTGCGTTGGAACTGAACTGCAAAGTCTCACCAGCTGGTAAAACAGCTTTGGCCTCTAATTCACTTCCTGGTTTGTGGTTCTTGTATCTGATGAATGCAAATCCCCAAGCTACTCATTCTGAATGGTTCCTATGGTAAAGCTTGAGTCTCACAGTAAATCATCAACTCATAATCCTCCCTTCAGCTGGAATTAAATGTGTCCCTCAGATTTCTCAGTCTGGAGACCCTTGCCAAGACAACAAAGGCCTTCCAGGTGGTTGGGGCTCAGGCAAGCATCTGCCAAGCTTCATGTTTGACCAAAATGACCACTGGGACACATGTATTCTGCAGATGTGTTGTCAGAATCAGCAGCAAAAAATGAAAAAGACCCCTACGTCTGCCTTTCAAATAAACATGTATGCTGTAATTTATTTCTAAATAAATAATTCCGACATATCCACTGTCCCTGAGGATAGAATCTCACATCCCTTTTGAAAAGCACATAGATAACTGAAAAGGAAATATATGGTGAAGGTGGCCAAGTTAGGTATCAAATCAAATGAACATATTAATTGGGTACCTACTGTAATAATAGTGACTAAGATGTAGAGTTCTTTACCTCTTACATTATGCCTCATGTATATTCTTCATTTGAGCATCACAACAGCCCATTAAAGATAAAACATGCATTACGGATCAATATTTGTAAGCACTACTTCCAAAATTCAGCTATGGAATATACTTTTCCACCATAAAATCAAGTAAATATAACTTAGAAATATAAGGAAGACTTTCAGATCTTAATATTATTAGAGAGTCAAGATTAAGGCCATTGATCAAGTTATTAAATTATACCACTAAAGTAAATTATATGTCACATTACATTATTACTATAGTAATATTATACCCTTTTACCTGTAAAAATTTTCTTTGCCAAGAAAAATGCTTCCTAAAAGTTATAAACTAAGCTTCACACCTAATAAGTTTGGATTCAAATAAACGTTACATAAAACTAGATTAAAGGAGAAGCGTTTATAGTTTTACTAATAGCTGCCAAAAAGACATTTCCAATAAAAACTCTATGGATATTTGAATAGATGGAAACTGTTCATACCTCTCAAAGAGAAGTAGATTATCAGTGAAAATACTAGGAAAAAAGAAATAAAGTTATGTTTATATTTAAACAATATAATTATATATTTAGAAAATCCAAAAGACTATTTTCAAAACTCTATTCATAAAGGATAATTTCATTAGATGGCTATATGAATGGTAAATATAAAAATATATAATTTTTAAAATACTGTATCAGTAAGAAATTAAGGGGAAAAATTATTACTACAATAATAATTCTACAAAGTTCCAGTAGACAAATTTGATAGTAAAAGTATAGAACCTATGTGAACAAAATTATAAACTTTTACTATAAGGCAGAAAATAAAAGACTCAACACACTCCATTTGTAGAGGAGAAAGGAGAAAAGAAACAATAGAGAGCATAATATGTATAAAACATATAATAAAAGCCCCCAAAAAACATTTATATACATTAACAATTTTTAACCAATATGTTATTTCCCCATTATAAAAGTTGAGGCACAGATCATTTTTTGGTAANTTATTTCCTATTCACCTAGTTTCCTTGTTAGAGGCAAATACATAACTAGTTTCCTGGTTAACTATAAATAATGGCTCTGTTTCTTTAAATTTTGATGTAAAAAGTATCTTGCAGATAGCTGTCTCATTTTTTGTAAAAGATTGCAAGTGTTGCACCAAATCCCTGGGAAGGAAATAGAAACCTACTCCAGTACTCTTGCTTGGAAAATCCCATGGACAGAGGAGCCTGGTAGGCTACAGTTCACAGGGTTACAAAGAGTCGGACATGCCTGAGCGACTTCACTTTCACTTTTTCATTGCACTAAATGGATGTGCCAAAATTTATTAAGCCAGTTTATTTCAATGAGTATTTAGGTTTTCCCCAGAGTTTTGTAATTATAGAAAAACTTTACAGTAAAAAGAACTTAATATATTGTGTTATTTTCTATACATCTTACCTATATGGGAAATATCCATGAATGTAATTTCTGTGTCAACAGATGCATAAATTACATTTTAATTGATATTTATTGTTTAAATAGAGATTATACACCTGTTATATCCAAATAGCAATGTTCAAGGGTGACACTTTCTCACATCTTTGCCATAAAAGCGTGATAGCAATCTTTTTAATTTTACCAATAAAATATTTACCAAAAAAACTTTTGTTTTGTGTCAATTAAATTACAATTCTTTATTACCTGAGCATCTCTTGATAGCATTCATTTTATTTAAACTATTTGTTCGCATCTTTGTCGATTAACATCAAAAACAATTCTGAGCAAAAGAAAGACACATAATAGTTCATCTTATAAAATTCCACTTATTTATATAGAGTGAAATGAGATAAATCAAAACTCTGATATTAGAAATTTAAGACAATAATTATACAGTGTGAACTTGCTCCCAGAAGGATTAGTAATTGATGATAAATATTTGTTACCATGATGAGGAATTATCCCTGGAGATAATGTACAAGGGGCATTTCTCAGTTGATGATAATATTGTGTTTAATAACCTGAATGTGAATTACAGGGGTGTTTTATTTATTTCTTGGGGGTGGCATAACAAAGTGTCACAGCTTAGGTGCCTTAAAACAACAGAATTTTTATTTTTATAGTTTTGTAGACTAGCTGTTCAAAATCAATCAAGTGTTGGCAGGACCAAGTTTTGTGAGACTCTGGTAAATCCTTCATTGCTTCTTGCTAGCTTCTGACGTTTCTTTTCATTTCTTGGTTTGTCCCTGTGTCACTCTAGTCTTTGCCCTTGGTACCACACAACATTTTCCTTTTGTGTCACTGTTCAAATACTCCTCTTTTTATAAATAACCCCATCATATTTGATTAGGCCTTTCCTTAATGGCATCTACAAAAATTCTATTTCCAAATAGATACCTTGACCTATTTTACCTTGAATACACCTGCAGTGACCCCATTTCCAAAAACGGTCATATTCACGAGCATGGGAATTAAGATTTCAGTAAGTATATTTTTTGGTAACACAATTTAACCCATAAAATTAATAACGTACATAATAATTTATTTGGATTTCTTTATGAGTGCTTTATTTTCATAAAATTTTGTTTAATAAAACATACCATTTATATTAGAAAAAATTAGATATTAGGAGTTAACAATACAAAATGAAATGCTATGTAGAAAATTATAAAAAATTCATAAATATTAAAAAAGATCTAAATTACTAGAAACATAGCTCTTAACAATGCATAGAAAGATTTAATAATATTAAATATATTTCNATTAGAAAAAATTAGATATTAGGAGTTAACAATACAAAATGAAATGCTATGTAGAAAATTATAAAAAATTCATAAATATTAAAAAAGATCTAAATTACTAGAAACATAGCTCTTAACAATGCATAGAAAGATTTAATAATATTAAATATATTTCCTCTCCCTAAAGTGTCTTGAAAGTTTAGAGAAACTAAAACAAATCCTAACTTAATTTTTTCCTGGAACGTAATCATTTAATTCTAAAATATCTATGGCAGGAGAAGGAGCCAACAAGAACCATGATATTTCCAAAGTTAAAGAATAAGAGAATTTGGAATGATAAATGCTAAGCTACTTAGTAGGAAAATAATAATTTAGACCATTTGATATTGAATCAGGGAGAGGTGAATTGACCACTGGAACAAAAGAGAAGCATGGCAATGCATAATGAGATTCACCAAATATGTAAAATTAGAAGAGAACTGCTATCAATCAAGCAATGTCAAAACTAGAAATAGCTGGAGCTGACATGCTCCTTCTGAGAAGACATCCTTTTTGAAAATTAGCTTTCTAGAGGAATACTTGACATCCAATACATTGTGGATATTGAAACTGTAGAATGAGCTTCCCTGGTGGCTCAAATGGTAAAGAATCGGCCTGCAATGCAGGAGACCTGGGTCTGATCCCTGGGTTCGGAAGATCCCCTGAAGGAGCGCATGGAAACCCGCTCCAACATTCTTGCCTGGAGAATCCCCATGGACAGAGGAGCCTGTGGGCTACAGTCCAGGGTCACAAAGAGTCAGACAGGACTGAACAACTAAGCAGGGCACAAACTGTAGAATATGACATTTGACAAACACATTCATACCTGTGAAATTATTGAAATAAGTATGGTATGAATATTTCTATTACTCCAAAAAACTTGCTTGTGTCTCTTCACGACCCTCTCCTTGCCACTCTTTGCCCACCTTCAACACCACACGACCACTGGTATGCTTTCTGTCACTTTGGATTGGTTTGCATTTTCTAGAAATTTATAAATGTGAAAGTATACAGTATGTACTTTTTTGACTTCTTTCACTCAGCACCATTATTTAGATATTCATTCATGCTATTGTATATCAATAGTTCATCCTTTTTCATTGCTGAGTAACATTCCAGTGTACAGATATACCACCATTATCCATACACCTGCTGTTGGAGTATTGGGGTAAGTCTTCAAGAGGTCATAACTACTAGTTGACCACGCAATTGGAAGCTCCCCTGTCCTTGGAATGTACACCAGTACACTGTTCCCAAAGTAGAAGCCACTTCATTTTCAAGGAGGCAGCTCTTAGAGAGCAATGGGTTGTTGAGAGCATCTTGATAGTATACATGGCTGAACTCGTTAGAGCCTGTTAATAAACTTTTTAAATTTTTTGGTGTGATAGCAAGAAACACCAACATTAAGAAGAAACAAAGAGATCAAATGAACAACCTGATCTTCCACTTCACAGAACCTCAAAAAGAAGAACAAAGGCCAAAGTTAATTGATGGAAGGAAATAACAAAGATTGAAGGAGAAATAAATAGAGATAGAAAAACCTGTGGTGGATTCGTGTCGATGTATGGCAAACCCAATAGAGTATTGTAAAGCTAAATTTAAAAATAAATAAATTTAAAAAAAAAAAANTTTGACTCATTGGAAAAGACTTTGATGCCGGGAGGGATTGGGGGCAGGAGGAGAAGGGGACGACCGAGGATGAGATGGCTGGATGGCATCACGGACTTGATGGACATGGGTCTGAGTGAACTCCGAGAGATGGTGATGAACAGGGAGGCTTGATGTGCTGCGATTCACAGGGTTGCAAAGAGTTGGACATGACTGAGCTACTGAACTGAACTGATAGATCTTGCTTCCAGCAGCAGGACTGTCTGAATCCTTTTTGCCGACCCAAAAAGGAGCACCTATAGGACCATTATTATCACCTTTGACAAGTGATGGTCAACACCTCGAGCTGTTGGCCAGCCCTGATCCCAAGGCCTGAAAATCAGTCTACTGAAAGTCAGGCCCAGGGTTGTTCTTGCCAGATTCCCTGTCTGTTCCCAACCCCAATGCTGTGATCAGCCCTGACTTAGAATTGACCATCTACCTGAATGTTTAGCCCCGAGGGCCACCTTTTGAGACTGCAAAAAATGGAAATTCCTGGTTAACAAAGCAAAGAGAGAGACAAACCTGAGTAGGGCTTAGAAAATATAAGGAAAAGAGAGATGAAATTTTCAAAAATCATTTGAGAAAAAAATAAATAGATACAAAAAATAAATCAGAGAGATATGGTCAATGAAGACAGAAATCAGTACAAGGAACAAGGAAAAAATAAGGACAAACCTCTCCAAATATTTCAGACCGAGCAAGGTCACTCTGCTTCAGGCAATTTACTAAGAGATGGTCCGTGCCTAAAAAAATGTACTAAATGTTTACGTTTTAAAGAATCCAGGCTCCAATCTGTCACTAAATCCTGATTGTTTTTCACTTAAAATATGACACATCTAGGATCCACCCACTTTTCTCTATCTATTACCACCAACCCAGTTCAAAGACTTTCACCTCTGCCCTTCCCTGTTGCTTCAGTCCTTTCTTTTTTCATTTTTCAAGGTTAAATTTACTTATAATACCTTCTTAGAAGGCCTTTTACTTTATATTCTGCGTGTAAACATAACCCCACAGTTAAGAAACACAGACTTATATACGTTGATTTTGACATAATTTTTATCATGTCATATATGAAGTGCCCAAGATTTCAACTTTAAATACAACACATATTTTAAAAAGAGGGAAAAAAACAGTAACATTTACTCATAACATTTACTCAGAATTTCAACTGAAAACTGATTCAGCTGATTACTAAATCAAACTTAGAATTCAAGAATTCTTTGAGCTTGTTATAGATGTGATTTAAAAAGTGACAACCACCTCAACTTCTTTTCTACCTAAACAATAGCTTAACAGCAACTGACAATCGGTTTGTTTACAAACTATATATGCTTGGAACTGAGCTCTTTGCTTCTGTTCTAGCTCCCTACAGACTATTCTCCAGCTGGGACCCAAAGCAAGCCTTTTACAGCTCAAATCATAGTATGTCTTTCCTCTGCTCACATTTTTCTAGTGGCTTCCCATCATCTCCCTGAGAGAAAATATAAAACATACAAGGTTCTATAGGATCTGACTGCCTCGTCCCAAACCTCTTTTGACCTCCACTCCTGCCACTCACCACCTCCCTCAGTGCCCACATTTTAGTCTTTAACTAAAATGATCTCCTTTCTGTTACTTCCCAATCAGTGCCACCTCAATCCCTTTGATCTTGCAGTTCCCTCTGCCTACAATGCTCTTCCCCAGACTTTCCCAGGGCTGACCCCTTCTCCTTCAGCTTCAAGAAAGGCCTCACCATCTTATCTATAAAAACCACCTCCACCTCTCCCTCTATCTCCCTTTTGGTTATTTAGTCATTAAGTCATATCTGACTTTTTTGCAACTCCATGTACTGTAGCCCGCCAGGGTCCTTTGTCCATGGGATTTCCCAGGCAAGAATACTGGAGTGGGTGGCCATTTCCTTCTCTAGAGGATCTTCCCAACTCAGGGATCCAACTCGCATCCCTTGCATTGGCAAGCAGATTCTTTTCCACTGAGCCATCTGGGAAGCCCCTATCTCCCTTACCATCCTTTATTATTTTTCATTGCATTTGTTGTATATTTATTGGTATGTAGAAAAGAAAGAGAGGTCTCACCCAACAAGAGGCCTGGATTTTGCTCATGGTTGCTGAGAGGTGATCTCCAGGCCCTTGGAATGTACTGTCTCATGGGAGTGTCCTTTGTCTGGAGGCTTTGATCACTGGACAGTCTAACAATCTGATTTATGTATGGGGGCTTTGGACCATATCAGTTCTGATTTCCAGAGGAACTAGAAATTAAAGAGTTAATCTCAATCTCCAAAAGAAAAGAGATTAAAGACAGCTAGGTGGACAGTATGCAATCAAGCCCAGAAAAAAAGTCCAGACACTAAAAGTAAGGTGAGCATCCCTGGTTGGCAATATTCCATATGGATATGCACACATAGTGGTGAGGAGCAGACAGTATCACCACGACTCCATGGAGTGAGGACAACTGGAAGCCTCACATCTGGACTTTTCTAAGACTCTACCACATCTGTCTCTTCCTTTGTCTGGTTCTAGTTTGTATCCTGTCCCTGTAATAAACCATATTCATAACTATAATGAATAGCAAGCCCTGTGAGTTGTTATAGGAAATTATCAAATCTGAGGACAGTTTTGTGGGTACCCCAAACCTTCAGTTTCTATCAGATCTGAAGGTAGTCTTGTGGGAACTGTTCCCTTAGGCCTTGCAGTTTAGCTAACTCTGGGTAATTGGGTTACTGTCTTCTCTCCACTCCTACTCCAATTAGGTTGCCATCTTCACAAGGTTTGGCTCACTGCTATATTCCTAGAATCAGTACAATAAATATTTATTAAACTAGTTAATCAAGAAGATAAAACAATTCATCTTCAAGGGAAACAAATTGCATTGTCTTTTGCAACCATCAATGCTAGAAGATGATATAATGTTCTTTACCAGCTTTCAGGGAAAAATTTATTACCCAGGAATCCTAGACTCCACCAATTTCTCATTCCTATATGAAGATGAAAAAAAATCATATTAAAATATGCAAATTTTCAAAATAATAGTAAGTATATACCCTTCCTGGATAAAGAAAGGACTTTCTAAGACATTTACAAAAACTGAAAGATGAACCAAAAGCAAAGAAAATAGTAATAGTTGATAGTTTACTATATGCAAGCCACTCTCCTGGGTGTTTATAGTAGCTCACTTAAATCTTTTTCTGAAAATCAGTGAAGTAGCTACTATTATTATTCCCCATTTCCAGTGAGGATGACGAGACAGAGAGGTTCACTTTCCTGCTCAAAATCGTACAGCCAACAAGAGATGGCACCAGAATTTGAACCTTAGTAATCGTACAGCCAACAAGAGATGGCACCAGAATTTGAACCTTAGTGTCTGGCTGCAAATTTCACACTCTTAGCCTTTACATGATATCGAATTTAATAAACCTTTAAACATAATTACAAAAGTTAGCTGATGCAGCTAAATACTTATTTCAATGGCAGAAAATGAAGAGGAACTAAAAAGCCTCTTGATGAAAGTGAAAGAGGAGTGAAAAAGTTGGCTTAAATCTCAACATTCAGAAAACTAAGATCATGGCATCCAGTCCCATCACTTCATGGGAAATAGATGGGGAAACAGTGGAAACAGTGTCAGACTTTAGTTTTTTGGGCTCCAAAATCACTGCAGACGGTGATTGCAGCCATGAAATTAAAAGATGCTTACTCCTTGGAAGGAAAGTTATGACCAACCTAGACAGTATATTAAAAAGCAGATATATTACTTTTCCAACAAAGGTCCATCTAGTCAAGGCTATGGTTTTTCCAGTGGTCATGTATGGATGTGAGAGTTACACTGTGAAGAAGGTTGAGCGCTGAAGAATTGATGCTTTTGAAGTGTGGTGTTGGAGAAGACTCTTGAGAGTCCTTTGGACAGCAAGGAGACCCAACCAGTCCATTCTAAAGATCAGTCCTGGGTGTTCACTGGAAGGACTGATGCTGAGGCTGAAACTCCAATACTTTGGCCACCTCATGCAAAGAGTTGACTCATTGGAAAAGACTCTGATGCTGGGAGGGATTGAGGGCAGGAGGAGAAGGGGACGACAGAGGATGAGATGGCTGGATGGCATTACTGACTCGATGCACATGAGTTTTGGTGAACTTCGGGAGTTGGTGATGGACAGGGAGGCCTGGCGTGCTGCGATTTATGGGGTTGCAAAGAGTCAGACACGACTGAGCGACTAAACTGAACTGAACTGAAACACTAAAAAAGAGTTTATCTTTCAAATGATACAGTGCAGAATTCAAGAAAAAAAACAATGATGATTAAACAGTAGAGAATGCATCTTTAAAACAAAAATACTAAATTCATTGCCTATAAAGCAGAATCCAAATTAACTGCTTTATGTATGTATATTATCATATGTGAAGCAGATCACCAGTCCAAGTTCAATGCATGAAACAGGGCACACAAAACCAGTGCATTCGAACAACCCTGAGGGATGGGATGCGGGGAGAAGTGAATGAGGGGTTCAGGACGGGGAACACATGTATACCCATGGCTGATTCATGTCAATGTATGGCAAATGCCACTACAATATTGTAAAATAGTTAGCCTCCAGTTAAAATAATTTTTTAAAAATTGTTTTGATTTTGATATGATGAGTAGATAAAGGCTTAAGAATGTTCTTTTAAAAGAGCTTTAATGTAACCACTAATAAAATATTTAAAAGAATGTCTAGCTTTAATTCAAATCAAGCTTCCATGGAAGGCATCTAAAAATGGTAGAGAGCTGGCAGGGCAGGAGCTCCAGGGCAACAGAATCAGCCCCTTGGCCCAGGATGCCTGAAACACCAGTCTGCCCTGCCTGTCCCATTCCTTGGTCTCTTGTGAGGCAGAAAAGACTCATACAAATAGATTTCTTGGAGTTCTGGTTCAAGATGGTCAGATAAGAGGCTACGGTTCTCCCTGTCTCCCCTGGACACGCAATAATCTACAGTTATAGAAATTAGTATCATGGTAGGGGCTGGAGACTGACTGAAGGAAGCATGAGAAAACTTTCTGGGGTGATGCAAATGTTTTCTATCATGATCTATATGAGTGTGTATATATGTATACTCATATATATCATATATATTTGTCATACTCATATATATGTCAAAATTCATCAGTCTGTATGCTTATATATATATGTCAAATATATATAAGCATTTGTCAAATTCATCAGTGTCTATGCTTAAGATTTGTGCATTTGACTATATATAAATTATACATCAATAAAGGAATATTCACTTTTTTAAAGGCTAAATCACTTTTTAAAAGGCTAAATAAGATTTAGCCATCAAAGAGAAAGTGGGAAAAGAAGACTCCAAGCCCAAGTGGCAGCAGAACAGAGACAAGAGGAAGAATAAGGTAAAGAAGAGCATGACCTGCAAGTGGACAGATAGAGGCCACATTGTATGCCGCACTTGCATATCTGTCTATGATATTTGCCATGGAAACCCTCCCGGGGAAGAATGACACTCCTAACATTGTCAGATCTGCACATGTGACATATGGGTTTTGGGAAAGACTGGCTATCTACTGTAGCTGAAGCATGGGGACACGTAGTGAAGGGGTAGAGGTGTCTAGTTCGAAGAAGACGGATCACAAGTGTAGAGACCTCGATGCCACTTCAAGGAATGTGACATGATCCCAGTTGAATGAACAAGAGGAAACACAAAAATAAGCAGTTACAGAGCACATCCTGTGTGCCAGACTCTTGCTAGTTACCTAGTGTGAATTCCCTTCACCTTCATGAGAGCCCTAGGGCATAGCTATCATTAACCCACTTTACAGATGAAGAAACTAAGAGACTCAGAAAATAAGAGTGAATTTCCTAAGGCCACACAGCTAGTGACCATCACAGCTACAACACAAACACAATTCTATCTAGATTAAACATCTGCTCTTTCCAAAATATCTGTCATCATGTTTTTGAAAAACATAAAAGCATGTGACAATTCTAAAACATAGTTTCATCCAGACTGAATGCAGGAGTCAGGAGGACCAATATGAAGCGTATTGCAATAATCCAGGTGAGTAAGGATGGTACTAAAGATGTTGAGGTGTGAACCTGCTCTGAGAGCTGAGAGGATTTGTGATAAACTAGAACAAACATAGGAATCAAGGATGATGCCACACTTGAGGGTCTTATTAACCAAAAGGCTGCATTCCATTAACTGAGATGGGAGAGGTTACTTAAGAAGTAGATTTGGAGGAACATCAGATGGTTAGGTATTAAATCAACTGAGATGTCTGATAGACTCCAAGTCTACCAGTCAATGCCAAGCAAGCATGTGGACATAAGAAACTGATACTCCGTGGAGTTTTGTTTAAATGTGTGTGTTTTCCATAAATGGGATCATATTTTCCACATTGTTTTAACAACATTTAGATTTGCTTATAGGTATAAAATGAATGAATGAAGCAATCAATCAGTGTACATTCACAAAGAAAGATGACAAGAAAAACTTTTAATAATAGGGGTCTCTAGGTGGTAAGAGACTGGGTGGCTTGTATTTTGGGTTCTTAACTGCATTTTTTTAACTTTTTATAGTGAGCACTGGATTGTTCTTCCAAATATAATAACACTATTTTCAATAGATGTTAGAAGAAATTCATTTTACATATAATAAATCCCAAAAGTGAATATGATCTTTGACACAGAAAGCATATAATAAGTAAACCTGAGCACTTGTCTTCTGTTTCATACAAAGAGCTAAAATGAGTATGTGTCGACACAAGCTCTAAACATTACGAAAAACTGGATTCCAGGTCATTTTGACTAGACCAGATGCCCTTCTATATACTAGTGATACTAGCTGGGCTTGAGCCTATGGAGTGGGAGCATATGAGTAGTGTATATGTCAGCTTATATGAGTGTGTGTGTCTGTAATCTACATTAGTATGTGGCAGGTGCCTTCTGCACCGTGCTGTAAGACTCCTTGTGAGAGAACCCTGCCTTTTAATGAGTTTACCATTAAAAAAAAAAAAAAAGGGACACTGCCTGGTTCCACGGTGTTAAATGAAAATAACATTCAGAGTTGAGTTAATCTGATTGCATGGGATCTATTTTCCCCCTTGCTGCAAATCAGAGCAGTTTTCAGCTAACAAGAATGGGTGCCCTACTTGAACGGGCAGTGGGTACTGCTGCTAGTCAGAGCAGCACTTAGCATGGCATTGCCATCATTACATCCCTAGGTTCGAGGCAATGAAACTCCAGGAGCAGCAAAGTCAAATCAGTTCAATTGTCTGATTGTTCATACTCATAAAGTGGGGAAGCTGGCAGGGGTCCGGCATAAAACTTGGAGTTCTGCACTGGAGCTCCTTTAAGGTAATTCATGGCCCTCTGCAGTAGCTTAAATCAGAAGGGCCAGCATGGTCACAGTAAATGCAGCTCCCCACACTGCTTGAGAGCAATATCGCAGATAGCCGGCTGCTATGCCAGATGTCAAAGGTGCACTAAAAGCACTTGTTTTTGATCTACCCCATTCCTGAGAAGCACAATGGATGGGCCTTTAAGCACTGCCATAAAAAAAGATTGTGATTAATGAAGCAGCACAACTTAATAAACCAAGTTGACTCCCGCTTCCTTCTCCTAGGCATTTCACTGTCCACAAAGCAGTTCTTTTACTTAGCAGCAGGGACATGTAAAATGTTAATCATCAATCTGTGGGCCATTAAAGAAGTTGCTTTCCCTTTCTCAACTTGAAAACCAAGGGGGAAAGATAATAGGTTTGGTTAACAGAGCTGTTCACATAATGGAGATGTGCGGAGGAAAGCTTTGATAGAGTCGGCGTGGGAGCCCTGAGCACTAATCCATTCTGCTCTCGGGACCAGGAGTTCAGAGCCTAGCTGAGGCTAAGAGGCTCAGGATGGAGGCTGGAGGGAATGTATTGATCTGGCTGGACCAATGGGAGGTTACTGCACCTGAGTGAGGACCCAAATAAGATGAGATGGCCTGGAAGCTTTCTTGTCGTGTACTGCCTGATCCTATCTGACCTTCTTCCTTGCAGAGCAGAGAACCACAGCAGCCATCCCATGTGGGCAATGGCTGTGAGGGGACCCTTTACTAACAGAGCACTCCCTTGCCCAGAGAGCAACAGACTTTTGGCTAATTCTCCAAAACCCAGTGAAATACTCTCTCTGCTGGAGCCAAAGGTGTATGAGTCAGAGACAGATAACATTTTACTCATGATTTAGGAATTGCTTCTGGCAGAGGTAGGAGTCAGAGATGCAAGGATTGGGCACATGGGCCACAGATGTTTGATATAGTCAATCAGTTAATACTGGCAAGAAAAAGAGAAACTACCGGAAGATAGTGTCGGGACATTCTGAAATGTCCACAGTTAGGAAAGTTGGTGCTAAAATTAAGAACAGTTCATTGCATCTCTTTTCATTCCTTTAGAGAAACTCTTGGTCTTATCTTGCCTTGGTGAAGAAAACTTAGTAAGCATGAGGAGATGCCTCTTGCTCCTGCAGGGTGTGTATGTTGGATAACTCCAAAGAGAAGAGGACCAAGAGTCCATGACATTCTGAGAAACTCCACTTGATCAGCAAAATGCCACTTCTCTGTCAGGAGCTTTATCTTTTGGATTGAGAAAACTTCCATCACTCACATCAAAGATAATGATAGTGCTAATGACAGGATAAAGTGAATTTGGATGGGGCTGCTGGTATGAGCAATTAAAAGTTCTTCCAAAAAAACCTCTACTGGTTGTAATCACTCCCCAGATTCCAAGCTCCTATGGGCAGTGTCTATGTCATAGTGTTCTAAGACTAAGCAGGTCATACCCAGTGGATGATTGATACATGTCTGCTGAATTAATTAACTAACCTAGAACTAATTATGTTTAAAGCATTTTCTAACTTCCTTAGCCTTCATAATAAAACATTCCTTAAAATTGAATGAAAGGCTTTTAACAGTTTATCCATTGTTCTCAGCTTTATCTCATGCTACCTGCTACCTTATTCCAATACGTGATATAGGAACTAGCTAGACAACTATTCAGTACTCCCCAAACATCTCTCCCAGCTGCTGTTCCCTCCACCAGGCAAACTCTATGTCATTCTCTGTGAAGCCTTCCCTTCCCTCTTGAGATGGGAGTGAGTCAAAGTCACTCAGTAGTGTCAGACTCTTTGAGATCCTATAGACTGTAGCCCGCCAGGCTCCTCTGTCCAGGCCAGAATACTGGAGTGGGTAGCCTTTCCCTTCTACAGGGGATCTTTCCAACACAGAGATTGAACCCAGGTCTCCCACATTGCGGGTGGATTCTTTACTATTTGAGCCACCAGGGAAGCCCAAGAGTACTGGAGTGGGTCGCCTATCCCTTCTCCAGTGAATCTTCCTGACCCAGGAATCGAACTGGGGTCTCCTGCGTTGCAAGCAGATTCTTTACCAGCTGAGCTAGAGGGTCCCTTTTTCACTTGAAATAAAGGCATTTTGCAAATGCCTCAATGCAGCTTCTGGTGCAGTGAGGTTGTTTTCTACACCTACCTTCACACAAACCTGTGAGTACCTACCTTACTAATCTTGGCAAACACTAGGCACTTAACAAATCCTTGTTAAGTCAATAACTCAATGATTGACCCAACAAAGTAATGGAGCAGCCACTGAGGAGTTACCAGAAAAATTCACATCTTCTGTCTAGTCTACCTATGGTCTGTCAGCTATGGTTCTTGAACAGATCATAAATTTTCACAATAGTACTCTAAAAATGTCTTCAATTTTAAATTTTGATAAAGTGAAATATTTCATGAAAATGTTTCAATTCCCCACCCACTGCCCTTCAGGAAACGGTCCAAGATGACTCTTAAAAATCATTTTCAAGTTTATGAATGCAACCTTTAAAGTCAGAGCACAGTTTAAAGGCTGCTTTGTGGGAAAAGTACATGATAATAAAAACTCTCTTCAGAAAATTTAGTTAATTCCCATCTCTTATGTATATCCAAGTTTTCCACCTCCACGTTAGCTCTTGCTGGGTGAAAATTTACAGTGATCATGACCATTCAGTGTAGGAAATGAATTAACATTCTCCACAGGACCCTCATTTGTATAGTATATTAATAGGCTCCTTATGTAAATTTCTACTCTTACCTCACTGCTTATATGCCTGCTAGCTGGTGGCATGCAATTTAGAAATGAGGGCAAGAAATGTTTGATTTCATGAAATGTCACTTAGAGGGATGGTGAGGAGGGAAGTGGGTAGAGGTCAAGCAGTGAAAGTCTACAAGTCTATATTTTATAGCTGTCACCAAACTAACAGTACTCAAGAAAGCCAGACCTCATTCCAGTAAGTTATAGGGAAACAAACAGCAAAGTATCTGATGATATTTGAGGACACCTTGTGCAAAAATATATGCAGTGTTAGTCAAAATTGTGCCCTGTCCTAAACAAGGAGGACTTTGTAGTAAACATTTCCATGGAAAGAAAAAACCCATTCTCCAAAAGTCATATCAAAGAACATTCCACTTTCCAGAACCACTTTCAATTAAATGAGTATTTGGACCAGATTAAATAATCCTTAATTGGACAGATTTTGTTAGCTGTCCATCAAACTCCTTTTTCTCTTTTATGTGGATACACTTCTAGACCACAGTTCTTAGCCTCTTTCGCAGGTAAGCATGATTGAATTCTAGCCAATGGTATGTGAACAGGAGGACGTGTGCCATTTCTAGGGCTGGCCCATAAAGCCTCCCATGTGTTCTCTTTCATGTTATTTTCTTTCTGGTGCCCATTTGTTAAAGATGATAGAAGCCTGTCAGTCTGGGTCCCAGAAAGGCTATGTGGAGAAGAGAGCACAACCACTCACCAGTCTGACCTGCAGGGTTAAGTAAGTGAAAAGTGTGCACTGTGTCAAGTCATCACACGGTTGTGCCTACTTGCTGTTGTTGTCCAGCGTCCCCTAATACAGAACCATTCCAGTGCTAGCATTCTAGGATCAATGTCACGTACTATTACTCTTTTGTTTGAAAAGAGAAGCAGATGGAGGCTGATGAGCATATGTGGGGGCAGAGAATATATGGGAAATCTTTGTACATTCTGTTCAGTTTTGTTGTGAACCTAGAATTCGTCATTTAGAAAAGTCTATTTTTAAGTAAGAGAGAAGCATCTCCAGTTCCACCAATCCTGGGTGGAAAATTGTTTTGGTGATGAAATAATGTCTTAAATAATAACTAACAATTTTCCAGCACTCCTATTGTGTGCCAGACACTGTACTAAGTGTACAGTGTACAGTCTCTCTTTCTAAGACTACTCCTTCTTGGTAGATATTAGATTACAGAGATGAATTTACTCTACAACTGCTGCTGCTGCTAAGTCACTTCAGTCATGTCCAACTCTGTGCGACCCCATAGACGGCAGCCCACCAGGCTCCTCTATCCCTGGGATTCTCCAGGCAAGAACACGGGAGTGGGTTGCCATTTCCTTCTCCAATGCATGAAAGTGAAGATTGAAAGTGAAGTCGCTCAGTCGTGTCCGACTCTTAGCAACCCCATGGACTGTAGCCTACCAGGCTCCTCCGCACGTGGGATTTTCTAGGCAAGAGTACTGAAGTGGGGTGCCATTGCCTTCTCCATTGCTCTACAACACTGAGGTACAAAAAAATGGCATATTACCTTATTTTTCTAAATCTAGAGAGAGGTCTTCTCTCTCTAAAATGATAAAAGAGTTAGTCTTGCCAGTCATGTTTGGGATTCTAAAACAGGTAAGAACAAAAGCAGGTCACTGAGTGTTTGGAAAACAGAAGGGCTTCTAAACTTGGTCACTGGACGCAAAGGATCCGTTCACAGGTAGGTGGCTCCCATTTGATCCCTGACTAGCATGGATACAGATTGCTCCTTGTGACTTCTTGGGACAGCTCTTAAGTCAGTTATCTCAATACCCACAAACTGGCCCTTCACAAACCCTATGCCTTTTACCCAAAACATCATCATCTTCCCTGCCTCCAGGAAAGAGTTTCTCTTCTTTTGCCAGGTTAGGCTTCTTCTACTTTATCAACTCCAAGTTCCAATCCCCATCAATTTTCTAGATGTCGTGGTGAGAAGCTATCATATTGGGACCATTTGACTTCTGCAGTAAGCCATTAATGTGCTGAGGAAAAGGCATCCACCTACCTTCTTGGGATGGAGAACAGTGAGAAGAAAGACAAGTCAGTATATCAACAGATTACCTGCCATAGTCAGATGATACGCTGGATTCAGAAAGGTTAATCGGTTGCCCAAGGTAACAAACTATTCGGTGGCAAAGGTTCAGATCAAACCTAAGTCCATCTGGCCCCAGGGTTTAGAGACTTTCCTACTGTTTCATGTAGACCCATCTGGGTAAATTCAAAGCATGCCACAGGCCTAGATGGCCTTTGATGACAATAGGAAATCATCATAAATCTTCCTAAATAAAAATAAAATATCTGAATCTTTTCACTTGAAATCTTCAGCAGTCATCTAAGCCTGGTATTCAAAGAACTACCTTCTATTTATACAAACACACATACATCTACACATACAAATAAGCAAAGTGAAATAGTAAAGTCATCAATCATTAATTTGCAATAATATTTTGTGACTAGAATTCTGAAATCAGAAATCTAATGTTTTATCCTCTTTGAAAGGCATAGACAAGTAAATTTTATTTGATTATTCTTAATGAGTCTTGGGGGCTTCCCAGGTAGCTCAGTGGTAAAGAATCGGCCTGCCAATGCAGAAGATGCCGTTTTGATCCCTGGGTTGGGAAGATCCCCTAAGAGGAAACAGCAACCCAGTATTCCTTCCTGAAAAATCCTATGGACAGAAGAGCCTGGCAGACCACAGTCCACAGGGTTGCAAAGAGTCAGGCATGACTGAGCATGCACACATGAATGACAGTCATATAAAGATTCCCAAGTTAAAAACTTAGTCACCGAAACATCTGAATATTTTTCAAGAAAACAGAGAAAAATTTAATACAAGACAAGCATTATTTCCCTTAATCCAAATTCAGTCATTATCAAGACAAGTGATAGTGACTTAGAAGACCGAGTTCTCATCCCTCCTCTGACAATACAGTTATATTAACTTAGAGTGAAACACAGCCTCTTCCAATTGCATTACTTTTATGTACTCTTTTAGTTCTCATTTTTTCTAACTCTGTATTTCTGGAAAAACTGGTACTGCACTTATAAAATTAAAGACATTTCTTGATCCACATTTGCAGCCAGCTTAGTATAAAAACATGTAACAGAAATACAGAGTCAGAGAAAGAAAAATGAAGAAGGAAGAAGGAGGGAGAGAGGAGGGGAGGAAAAGGCAGAGGAAAGAGAGAGGGAAAGAAGAAGGGGGGGAGAGAGGATGGTTGAGAAAAAAATTCTCTTATCATCCATACTTTCCAAGGCCGATCTAAGAGTCACTTTCAGTACTTTGGAGTCAGTCTGGAATATTGCAGACTTTGGGTATTCCACTCCCACTTAGCAGACCCATTTCTCTGGAGAAGATGGGATGAAACAGGATGTCTTAGCCTGACACCATTAAATGTGTGATTTATCTAACTCTTTGTTCTGATTCCATACACTTCATGTAAACCTTTGATTATAATCCAGCTTCCAAGGCCTCCAGGGACAAAGTGTGGTGGTCAGGGATATAAACGTTTTGTAGTTTGTAATTTTGTGGTTTGCACAGATTCTATTTTTCACTATAAATTGATAAACTGGAAGGTCACAAGATGCTATCAAATTGTTAGCTGTTGTATTATTATTAATAACAAATAGTTATTTGTTGTGACCAAACAAATAGCTAATTTTCTATAAAGACTAAAACGAGGACAGAAATGCAGTGGAAACAGAAAAATTCATTGGCAGACACAACGCCAGATTCAAAAAAGAAGCCACTCATCAGCCTGCACTTACCTTGTGATGATGTCAAGAGGGAATGGCTTTCACATGGGCTCATAGATTATAAATGGTCATTAACTGTGTGGGGAAGATTTCCTTGACAAGACATATATAGAGAGGACACAATGTAACATTCCATAGGTGACAGTTTGGAGCTTCTCATCCAGTGGCCTAAGTCTTGACTTTCAAATCTGTGTTTCAAACCATCATAGGGATTCAGGCGCCAGTAATTCTGAGTGTGCTGGTTAGTACTGCCTAGCGTCTATGCCATTGATTGGATGGAGCTTTAAATTCTGGCTCCCCCTTGGGTAGCTGACTTAACTAAGCTGCCTAACTTATAAACAGCTTTTTCAAATCTTTGTAATGGGCATTTATCACAATGCCTAGAACATAATGAGTGTTCAACACCCACTGCCTTATAATAATATTAAAAAGTTATCATTATAACCATTATTATTGTGGGCAATGACAAATCAGTATACCGTAAACCCCTTAATTGTCTTGGAGACCCTCAAAGACAGAAATGGATCTTATTTAACAAGTCTAGCATTAGGGTCAGGACATAACACATGGTAGGGCTCAGTAAGTATTTCTTAAACAGGATATGTACTGACCAGTTGTAGAAAACTAAGGTCTACATTGTAGTCCACACTTCTTTTCCAGGCCCCTAAGATGTCTCCAGAAGCCTTTTAGCAGTAGACAAACATCTTGTCTGATGAAGCCCAGCCAATGTTTGTTTTCATCTGTAACACTCAGATGATCTCCAGAACACATCAGTCTCTACTCTCTCAATAAAATGACTCACCAGTCCTGCCATCTGTGATACTCTCTATCCTCTGCCGCAGAAAATGGTCAGTGGTCATCTCCTCCTCTCCATTGCTGTGGCCCTCATCTCTTCCACCAAGTCCCTTTCTACAAAATTCCAGGGTCACATAGGCAAGTCCAAAGCATAACAATGTAACAATTTCCTAGGGCTGCCATGATGAAGCAGAAGGACGGGGTGACACAAGAGAAATTTCTTTCCTCCCGTTCGGGAAGCTGCATCCAAGATGCGAGTGTGAGTGGTCTCCTCCGAGGACTCTCCCCTTGGTTGGTTTGCAGATGATGCATTCTCTCTGTCTTCACATGGTCTTCACTTTCAGTGTGTCTCTGTCTTAATATCCTCTTCTTATAAGGACAGCAGTAATATTGAGTCAGAGTCCACCCTAATGATCCCACTTAAACTTTATTACCTCTGTAAATACCTTATTTCCAAATACAATTATATTCCAAGGTACTTGGGGTTAGGATTTCCACACGTGAACTTTGGGGAGACACGATTCAACCCAGAATACATACCAAGGATTTCTTTGGGTTACGAAAGCATTCTGAGGTTCTGTGACCTCTTACTGGTGACCAATATGGAACACAGAAAGAGATTCATTACAAGCCAAAGTGCAATCACATGACACCAATGATGATTCCCACCAAATTCCTCCAATGAATGGCAGTTATTATTATGTCCACATTTGGACAGTCATTAGCCAAAGGTTTTCTACCATAACAATTGCATGAACTTTCTGACTATTAGTAGCAGATGGAATTTTTAAAGGTTCAAAGTGAAACAAACAAATGAACAAAACCACTAGGGAAAGATGAGAATGCTGAAGGGAGTTAGTTACTAAAAGATGTACAAGCCATAGGCCAGAATTTTCCTATTACTAAACAGCCCTATACTGACAAAATCTAAATCAGCATTAATTAAATTTCTTATAAAACATCAGGCCTTACAAATACCAAGATTCTAAACCTGCTCTTTTTTCATTCCTAAAAATATCATCAATGATGGTACCAGATTTGGGCTTTACTTATCTTGGGGGGCCTTCTTTGGGCAGAAGGTGGCCAAAGACTTTGGCTGTGTAAACCCAAATCCATCAAAAAGAAACTAAGTAGGAGACACTGTGAAATGGTGAACATCATGATTTTGAACCACTTAATTAAGCTTGAAAATAAAAAGGGAGCAATGAGCTTTTTCCCCTTGGAAAGAGAAACAGCAGAAACCACTTTTGTGTTTATACTAGAACAAGTCCACTGAGCATCCTCTGTAAACATTAAATAATGATCACATAATATCAAAAATGAAAGCCCCTTATTATTTATTGAACTGGATCCCACACTCACAAGAAGGCTTTTAAATGAGATTCTCAAAGGACTTTATAAATGCTCTCTCATTATTGTTCACCTTTGTTTGAAAAGGTAAGTATCTCATCCTCATTTCAGAGTTAGGGACTAAAAAAAAGGTTAAAAGAAATATATAAAATTAAACCAAATCTGCCAATGCTAGAGATCAAGGGTTGTTATCCCTTGAAGACTTAAAGTTCCTTTTGAAAAATTAAGCAACTTCACTAATTATTTTCAGGAGGGCATTTCACTAAAATATACTTTATCTGTACATCAAGGTCTAGGAAGAAAACTCACAAAATAATAACTGTGCTAAATAAAAAAAATCAGTGTGGCTTCCAGAACCCTTTCTATTCTGTGTACCCACCCATGTGGCTAGAGATTTGAAATGCTATTTAAGTCTGATTTTCCTTCAGAAGCTAACCTCTGTGGAATAAAATGCTGTTAAGGGGGAAAAAAATCTTTTCTGTCATTTGACTTTAACTTATGATAAATTAGCTTCAACTAGTTTCTTAGAAAATTGCCCAAGAAATGACTACAGAAAATTAAATACCAAGACTTCAAAGAGGCAAACACACAGCCTTCAAATTCCGACCTCAGAGAATAATCCTTCCTTTCTCATGTTTTGGAGAGATGTGAGTAAAGAAATCGTACTAGGGCATGGTAATGAACCATCTTTCAAATGACTTTTCTATCAATCTTCTTTTCAAAGGGTAATAAAGTGATGATTATTTCTAGGCAGTTTCTGGGAAGTTATCATCTCATTTCAATAGTCACCAGTAAGAAGGATGGTACTCTGGTATTATTGCCATGATGATAAGGGCAAGAACTGGTTGAGAATTCAATAGACAAGGTGTAGGTTGTTAAAAGCTATTTCCTGGAAAATTAAAAGAGAGAGAGATCAAAAGAATTGTGTTGGGTCTTAAGGAATTGGTAATCATTCCCTTCTAGATTAAAAATGCAAATCTGATTTGTTAACTAGTAAATGAAATTCATTATCATGTGAAGGTTTTATTATTTCTTTCAACAAATAAAGCTGAATGCTTATTACATGCCAAGCTTTGTGGTGGATGCCGGTGGCTGATGGAGAAAGGCTGCAAGCCATGACAGGAGCATCTATGACATGACTTCTAGAGTGTGAGCGACCCAGCTCATCTAAAACAATAACAAACAACAGCAACAATAAAAAAATTTTTTTTCAACTTTTCATTAAATGGTTGTTAGGGAAGTTTTAGTCACCCAGAACTAGCATGGTGAGAAAGACCCAAAACTATATCTGATCTCATTTGCCCAGAGTTGTTACTAGAAGCTTTAAGATGTCATGGAGCGAAGTTACCCCAGGAACACGCAGCCCCAAGAAGGGAATGCCCGTGCTCAGGATGCCTTCAGGAAGGACTCCCAGGAGCCTAGCTGTTTCTCTGGTCCCCAGATTCAGATGCCATCTGTGAGATGGGCTTAGGGCTCCTATAAGGATGATGCAGTCCATTTTTCCTAAGTGGTTCCTAAAACCATCCCAGCTATGTCTTTTCATTTGCCCTAATTCTCATATCCCAGTCTAAACGTACTGCTCACTGGCAGATACAATACGGGACACATCTCTGTGTTCAACATTCCCCCAAAAGTCAAATTTTTCGACACTCACTAGAAATCCAAACCTGGAATAACAACCAAAAAAGAAATATAAGACATGCCACTCTTTAAGGGCAAAGAAATGGTACGTGCACCGCACCCTCATCTCTTACACATTACAGAGAAGGCACTTAATAAATACCTGTTGAATAAAATTAACCAAATGAATGAATTCATTCATTTGTGGTCATGAATCAAAGTCATGATTATCACATTGGTATTTTCCTGTCAGCTATCCCACGGTGACCTTTGTCCAGTGTTTCATCTTTTTAAAATTGTTATTCCGGTGATATTTTCTTAAAAAGAGAGAGACACAAAACCACAACATTGAAAAGAAAAATCAAAATGTATTTTTTCAAGTTCCATTCCAGGTAACAAATATTTGACCAATGAATTAATGCTTTCTAGTATGGCCTTGGATAGGAACATTGCCTCTTTCCATAGTTGAACATGGCTCTGAAGTGAGTACCAACAGATCTCTTACTGATTTGCAGAACAGGATAAAGCAGTTAAGCTCTGAAAAANATACACATCTCTTTTTAAAATTGTTATTCTGGTGATCTTTTCTTAAAAAGAGAGACACAAAACCACAACACAGAAAAGAAAAATCAAAATGTATTTTTTCAAGTTCCATTCCAGGTAACAAATATTTGACCAATGAATTAATGCTTTCTAGTATGGCCTTGGATAGGAACATTGCCTCTTTCCATAGTTGAACATGGCTCTGAAGTGAGTACCAACAGATCTCTTACTGATTTGCAGAACAGGATAAAGCAGTTAAGCTCTGAAAAAGCATTAACAATTTATCCTCATTGCCAATCAAGAAATCACCCAGATTTCCCACCTCCCAATACCCCAAGACCAAAGTAAAAGGGTTGTAAATCAGTCATCATGCATCTCACAAAAATCATACACTATCCTTGGCAAACCAAATCCTTGGCTTTCCATCCCCCTACCTTTGGGCAACATTTCCCCAGAGTATAACCTAAGAATACAGGAGCATTGATTTGAAAGGAAGCCAGCTAATGCAAGGGCTAATGGTAAAGATAAGGTGAAAATCTCAAGCCCCAGGAGACTTGTTGCTGATAGATTGGAATGTTTTTTAATGAGGCAAGGAGATGAGGGGAGAGGTGGGAGGAAGGTACCCAGCCCTTCAAGTCCTCCTTGGGTGAACAGTTTGTGCTTGTTCTGAGGTAGGGTGACCCTTGATAAGTGTGAAAGAGGGATGACTGATCCCCTAAACATGTTGTACAGTGTGGCTTCCAGGGACCCTTTCTTCAGGCTTCTGAAACTGATCACATGTGCTCAGGCCATACTTAAACTATACACTCCAGCACTCTTGAAGCCACTAGAACTCTGCACTGCAATGAATCAAAATTTTCAAAGCATGTTTTCATTCAGAAACCCCATCTTTACTTATATGACCTGACATAGAGTAATTCAGCTTGTAATATTACATATCCAGCTTTGAAAAAGGGAGTAATTCTTAAGAGGTTGGCTTACTCAACTCTCTAACCAATAGTGTCCCTGAGCTTAAGGGAAGGGAAAATGTTTCTTAATAATTGCTAGTTGTATATATCCTTGTTCCCTTAAAAAAAAAGAAAATGCTAGGGCGTTTGTTTTAGATTTCCCTTTCCTGTCTTCTAGAGAAACCTGAAATGCCCAGTGATATGATCCACTGATGATACTCAAACCCAGTAGATGTCACTAGGATGCTACTTTTCACTGACTAGTTTGTGCAGGAGCGTCCTCCAGTCTGTGCAAATACACCTTCTCTCCATTGTTTTCCTTTCTGTCACTATATAAAGCCCTATGCTGCTGGAAAGGAGAGAGGAGGAAGTCAAGTGACTTTTTTTATGTACAACTATATACATCAATACAATATAGGGGTTAGGTGATGAATAGCAGCGGAGGTTAGAGTCTGCACACAGAGTGAGAAAATAAATTAATCTGCCTGGTTCTTTAAGTGCCTAGCATTCTGCACCAAGGAATGAGGTATGAAGGAGCAGCTTTCCCAGCTGACTCATCCAAATGTCTTCTTGTGCAACTTGAGCATGATGAACTCTGCACATGCAAAGCACCCTGCACAAGGGTCAATATCTAGAAAGACCCATTAATCAAACAACAGGGAAGTCCTTGGGCAAGAGAGACCTGAGACTCAGAAGGCACGTCCCAGAAGGCCCTTGGGATAAGGCAATTCTGGCAGAGGCTCTGACACCATCGATGTTATATCACCAATCTATGTTACCATAGAGTTCATGGAAGGCAGGGCAAAGGCTGTCATCTTCTGACTTCTGTTTTTTTGTTGTTTGGTTTTTTTTTTACAATCGTGTGAGGTCTTCTGGAGAATTACTGCCCTCTTCCCCCTCTGGAATCTCCTCAGCTGGTTCTATTTTGATTTCAAGTCCAAAGGCAGAGTTTATCTTTCCAGGAGAGTAGTCATTTCTTTTTAAGTCTGCAAGGAAGACAGTTAAGACAGTGATAGGGAAACCTTAAGAACATGATGTTCAGATAGACTGGACTTCAGGCCAAGTGCTCAGAGAAGATTCTGCTCCCTCTGATGTGTGAAACTCAAACCCTCAACCCTGTTCAAGGTATACCCCACCAGGCACACATGTATCTAACTCCCCAAGGCTGTGTTCACTGTGGCAAGACTCAGTTGCTTGGCTCAATACATAGTGCCCTTGAGACGTGACCTGGCCAGAGCTAAGTGAGGCCATACTAGAAACAGGGCATTTTCACTGTTGAATGATGGCAGAATCAAACTGTTCAGTCGGAATGGTGGACTTGAGACATCAGTGGTCAGTTTTCTGCAACAAAAATGTACCTCAGGTTTGGCTGAACCTCTAAAAACATTGTCTAGTGATCAAATCCTCTGCTTCCTGAAGCCTGCTTCTTTAGTTCAACAGGGAAATTACCTAAAGAAATCATTAACAAGAGCAACCCTTGGGGAGAACTTAAGGAGGACAGTGAGCTTTAAATGTTTGGATATCATGGTATAACATATTGATTAAATTTGTCAAGCTTAATTTGTTAAGCTTAAACATACATTCCTTTATAATTTTTTAATATTAAATGGCCACTATCTGGACATAAAACTAATACATACTATAGTTTGATAATAGCCAACACTTATTACACTTCTTCAATCCTTACACCACCTTTATGAGGTAGGTGCTATCATTCCCAGCTCATGGATGAGAATGAGGCCCAAGGTCACAAAATTAATACAAAGCATTCCTGGGATGTGAAATCAACCTATGGACCTCATGCTCTTATACACTTTCTGAGATGACTTCTCTTACAAAAAGAAAAAACAGTAAAATATAAACAAAAAGAAAAATCACCCCTACTCCTGTTTTCTGAGCTAAGCTTTTTTAAATTCAAATTACCAAATGTTCGAGTAAATGAGGATATTTCTTATTTCCATTTAAATGTGTTAACTAAGGTTTTGAAAGGAAATAAGGATTAGATCTAGAAATGGAGGAATTCTTGAATGATTCAAAAGCCACCATGGTAGGGAAAGGCAAGAAGGAAGGGGATGGAGGAATCTTAATCCTANAGGAAGCCAGCTAATGCAAGGGCTAATGGTAAAGATAAGGTGAAAATCTCAAGCCCCAGGAGACTTGTTGCTGATAGATTGGAATGTTTTTTAATGAGGCAAGGAGATGAGGGGAGAGGTGGGAGGAAGGTACCCAGCCCTTCAAGTCCTCCTTGGGTGAACAGTTTGTGCTTGTTCTGAGGTAGGGTGACCCTTGATAAGTGTGAAAGAGGGATGACTGATCCCCTAAACATGTTGTACAGTGTGGCTTCCAGGGACCCTTTCTTCAGGCTTCTGAAACTGATCACATGTGCTCAGGCCATACTTAAACTATACACTCCAGCACTCTTGAAGCCACTAGAACTCTGCACTGCAATGAATCAAAATTTTCAAAGCATGTTTTCATTCAGAAACCCCATCTTTACTTATATGACCTGACATAGAGTAATTCAGCTTGTAATATTACATATCCAGCTTTGAAAAAGGGAGTAATTCTTAAGAGGTTGGCTTACTCAACTCTCTAACCAATAGTGTCCCTGAGCTTAAGGGAAGGGAAAATGTTTCTTAATAATTGCTAGTTGTATATATCCTTGTTCCCTTAAAAAAAAAGAAAATGCTAGGGCGTTTGTTTTAGATTTCCCTTTCCTGTCTTCTAGAGAAACCTGAAATGCCCAGTGATATGATCCACTGATGATACTCAAACCCAGTAGATGTCACTAGGATGCTACTTTTCACTGACTAGTTTGTGCAGGAGCGTCCTCCAGTCTGTGCAAATACACCTTCTCTCCATTGTTTTCCTTTCTGTCACTATATAAAGCCCTATGCTGCTGGAAAGGAGAGAGGAGGAAGTCAAGTGACTTTTTTTATGTACAACTATATACATCAATACAATATAGGGGTTAGGTGATGAATAGCAGCGGAGGTTAGAGTCTGCACACAGAGTGAGAAAATAAATTAATCTGCCTGGTTCTTTAAGTGCCTAGCATTCTGCACCAAGGAATGAGGTATGAAGGAGCAGCTTTCCCAGCTGACTCATCCAAATGTCTTCTTGTGCAACTTGAGCATGATGAACTCTGCACATGCAAAGCACCCTGCACAAGGGTCAATATCTAGAAAGACCCATTAATCAAACAACAGGGAAGTCCTTGGGCAAGAGAGACCTGAGACTCAGAAGGCACGTCCCAGAAGGCCCTTGGGATAAGGCAATTCTGGCAGAGGCTCTGACACCATCGATGTTATATCACCAATCTATGTTACCATAGAGTTCATGGAAGGCAGGGCAAAGGCTGTCATCTTCTGACTTCTGTTTTTTTGTTGTTTGGTTTTTTTTTTACAATCGTGTGAGGTCTTCTGGAGAATTACTGCCCTCTTCCCCCTCTGGAATCTCCTCAGCTGGTTCTATTTTGATTTCAAGTCCAAAGGCAGAGTTTATCTTTCCAGGAGAGTAGTCATTTCTTTTTAAGTCTGCAAGGAAGACAGTTAAGACAGTGATAGGGAAACCTTAAGAACATGATGTTCAGATAGACTGGACTTCAGGCCAAGTGCTCAGAGAAGATTCTGCTCCCTCTGATGTGTGAAACTCAAACCCTCAACCCTGTTCAAGGTATACCCCACCAGGCACACATGTATCTAACTCCCCAAGGCTGTGTTCACTGTGGCAAGACTCAGTTGCTTGGCTCAATACATAGTGCCCTTGAGACGTGACCTGGCCAGAGCTAAGTGAGGCCATACTAGAAACAGGGCATTTTCACTGTTGAATGATGGCAGAATCAAACTGTTCAGTCGGAATGGTGGACTTGAGACATCAGTGGTCAGTTTTCTGCAACAAAAATGTACCTCAGGTTTGGCTGAACCTCTAAAAACATTGTCTAGTGATCAAATCCTCTGCTTCCTGAAGCCTGCTTATTTAGTTCAACAGGGAAATTACCTAAAGAAATCATTAACAAGAGCAACCCTTGGGGAGAACTTAAGGAGGGCAGTGAGCTTTAAATGTTTGGATATCATGGTATAACATGTTGATTAAATTTGTTAAGCTTAATTTGTTAAGCTTAAACATACATTCCTTTATAATTTTTTAATATTAAATGGCCACTATCTGGACATAAAACTAATACATACTATAGTTTGATAATAGCCAACACTTATTACACTTCTTCAATCCTTACACCACCTTTATGAGGTAGGTGCTATCATTCCCAGCTCATGGATGAGAATGAGGCCCAAGGTCACAAAATTAATACAAAGCATTCCTGGGATGTGAAATCAACCTATGGACCTCATGCTCTTATACACTTTCTGAGATGACTTCTCTTACAAAAAGAAAAAACAGTAAAATATAAACAAAAAGAAAAATCACCCCTACTCCTGTTTTCTGAGCTAAGCTTTTTTAAATTCAAATTACCAAATGTTCGAGTAAATGAGGATATTTCTTATTTCCATTTAAATGTGTTAACTAAGGTTTTGAAAGGAAATAAGGATTAGATCTAGAAATGGAGGAATTCTTGAATGATTCAAAAGCCACCATGGTAGGGAAAGGCAAGAAGGAAGGGGATGGAGGAATCTTAATCCTACAGAAGAACTGGAGGGAAGCAGTGAGTTACACCTCAAGTTTCCCTTAATCCTGGCTGATTAGATATAGCACCTGTGTCCTCAAGAACAAGAAGTGGTCCTGCCCAGGAAACAATGAAACAGAGCTGGGAAGAGGTCAGCACCTGAGGACGCAGAGTTAATTAGCTGGATTCTGGCCTGTGATCATAGGCTGGGAGATACGCGTCAGCTCCTGCCTCCAGGAGGATCCTTACCTGGAGGCCTGGATGTGGCTCAGTCCAGGCCCCGCTCCTTCCTCAGCTCTTGTAGTCAGAGAGGAGGTCAATTGGCAGCTCAGCCAATGTGCCGAGGACTGTTCTCTATGCCCACTTCCACTGTATGGTTTGTGAGAAAGAGTCCTGGGCAGCCACCAGATGACAGCGAGACCCCAGTCTCGGTACCACTCGAGTCTGACATCCCCACCACAACCTCCCCAGCTGACAAGCTACTCCCTGCTGGAACTGGAAGCTGTTACCCATCCCTGTCTCCTACAGCATCGTGCCCACAGGAGCAACTCCTACCTTCAACTCCAACAAGATTAGAAATGGCCTTTCTTTGCTGTATATTTTCACCTACTTCATCCCAAGTTACAGGGGATGTTGATCTTTTACTGATTTCCAATTTGGAGTTCAATCACTTATGATAAGGCTGGAAGGGCTACTGAGCTTAAAAGATGTGAAATTCCATTTTAAGGACAAGTGTGGTACAACCTTAGAGAAACAGGGAATGAGCTGAGACAGACATAAAGCATCCCTTCTGAGATAAGAGGAAAGAATGTGATAGAGCTGGGGCTGCCAACTTGGGGCCCACAGACCTCCAGCTGTTGCCTTTTATGTTAGGAATATTTTTCTGTGCTGAGTCTATTAGTCTTAGAGAAAGCATGTCACACTATCAAATCAGATTTTAAAAACGTATCTTGTAATATATGTTGACAAGGGTAGGTTTTTATCATAAAAAGCACTACTTTAATTGATAGCTGTTGCTTCCTTCCATGCCCCAGCCTCCCAAATGTCCAATGAGTAAATAAGAACAGAATAGAAATACTGTGGGCATCACACAAGATCCAAGGGGTGGGGGCATGGTGGGGGGAATCTGCCTCCATCCAATTTTACCCCCAATTAAGTAGGTGGAACTTTTCCCTTAGAGAGACTGTGACAAGCATTGGGCCTGATGTTGTTTTATCACATTTTGGCAGAACCTGAAGTAAATCTCTGTCCTTTTAATCCCTTTAGAGACTTGAAAAATTTGCAGTCAGAAAGTCAGGCCTCGACTGCGAATGAGATAAAAAAGTGATTAAGATTTTCTACTCCATCCCAGGTTACAATGGCTATTGCTCAATGAGAGATTTACTTAGAGAAAAATAGAATTGTTTGGGGCATACCCGGGAGTTTGAGCTTCCGGCAGCAGGAGTTGCAACGATGTTTTGCAATGAAGTTTCTAATTGCATCTTCCCCTAAATTGGCTGGTCCAAACACCATTCCTCTTGATCTAGAGGAAATATCAGAATATCAATTAGATCACAGCTAAGAAAAAGGAGCTCAACTAGGATTCTCTCAGATACCGAACAGTATCCCATGGTAACCCAGTAAACTTGGAGGAGCCAACAAAGAACAGAGCACTTTGGGGAAGCAACAATGTTAGGTCTGCACATTTAAAATTCAAATGCACTTCAATCTTTGTACCCAACTCCAAGACCTACTGTGAAACTCATTTCCACACTAATCTGATAGAAAAGTGAATTTTCTATGTACCACAGTAAAACAAAATACAGTGAGACCCTTTTTCATGCATATGGGGTGAGAGAATGACATTCACTACCAACTGTTCTACTAGAAAACCCAAAAGGTAAGTATGCAATAAAATAAATTTGCTATTGGAGCACCCCTTCTGAAAAGACTGATGTGCATTGTTTCAAACCCAGATACTGTCCTGAACATAATTAATGTCCTCAAACACAAAAGCCCAACAACACCCGACACCCCGGATTCATGGCTCTTTCGATAGCTCCTTCTCCTCTGCAAATGGCTATGGCAGCTTTCTGGGCTCTTAGTGAAAAGAGGTGACAACTAGGAGACAATCATTTTGTGGAAGTAAACTTAGGTGACAAAATTACAAATAGAATCATATATATGAGGCACATTTTGAACACTCTATAAGTGATCTATTATAGATTCTCATAATATTATAAAATTATAATAGATTCCAGGGTCAAAGTTTACCCATTATTAGATCATATACAACTATCATTCTTCGACTGACATGCTACACACCATGGAACATAGCACACCAGAAATACCTCCAAAGAAACTTTATGAAAGCTAATATTTTATTTTAATGACATGCTGAGTGGAAAACAGCACATTTTAAAATCTGAACTCAATTACCGCTCTTAAATACCACGTCTTAAGAAAAAAGAAAAGCAAACTATCACAAAAGGAAACAATAAACTTTGCTTCTAAGGAATGTGGTTTTTCAAAAGGGACATGGTGTAAAAATTGACTTTTTTTTTCCATCTGAGTATTGAAACATTTATCTCAATTTCCACTTCCTTTTGGCAGAATAACAGTAGCTGCTCTGAAGATGTGCCAAGCTCAGAACGAGGGCTGATGTCAGTGTGATCTCAGATTGCCTCTTTGCTCTGAGGCGGGTAGGTGGGGGAAACCTCTTGGGAAGATGACAGGGGCAGACACCCAGGATTAACTTTCCCAGTCACTCAATCGCCCTTACACAATACGGCTCGCGCAGTGTTGACCAGGCTGCATAAGCTGCCTTTTGTTAACTATTCCTCTTTCAGTCCACATGGTAAGGCATCACTTCTTTAAGGTGAAACCAAATGTAGCAAAGAAGTAGAATCACACAGTATTCAGTACCAGAATGCTATGATGCTGATAATGTGAAAAACAAAGGTGGTTTTTGAGTCATGAAAATTGCAGGATTCCCTTTATAGTCTCTCTGGCATGACCCTATTGGAATATATCACTCTTTTGCCTTCCACACTGCCATTTCTTTCCCCCAAGTAAGGCATGAAAGTTCCCAACTTAGAAATGTAACACTGATTCTCAGATAAAAGCTGTAAACGAAATCATTTCCCTCTGTGAGCTTTGTTTAAGTCAAGACAAAAGAATCAAAATTACTGTAATATGTATGTATCAGGGGTTCAACCACTCCCTGAGCAGTGGAGAGTGAAGGAAGGTTGTAGGACACTAACTAAAACACCATGGCTACAGCCTTGCAGTCTCAGACACCCATGTTTGAAAAAATATACAACTGTTTTCCAGATTTTTCACAGCACAGGAAAGCAGGTGGTAACTTGGTTTCACATTCGAGGAAATGCTAATTAGTGCCATGTACATAAAGAGATTTACTAAAGAACATCTCATCATTATCATTTCATACTTGTCAAATGCCTGAAACCATCAATGCAGTAAGTGGGAAAAAAAAAAAGATGCAATCCCAAACTACCAATAACACTTGAAGCAACCTCCACTGATGGTCAGTGACCTGAGTGAGTAACCAAGGTGAGTGGCCAGAGAGGATTTGGGAGAGAAGGTGTAATGATTTGGTCTTCGCATGCAAAGGCAAAGTTCACATGTTGGGGAAAGTTATGAGACAACAGGCATTAGAGACAATATCAGAATTTGCACCACAAAGTATCTTCCCTCTTGGTAGAGGATCATTCCTTTTCATTGACCCTCTTCTGCTCATAGGCAAGTTACCATCTCCACTGAGCTTCAGTTTTCTCATTTGTGAACAGGGATTGAAGACGTTTCCTTCTAAGGTTATTGTTAAGAGTAAAATAAACAACACGTGACAGCACTTGCTCCTCAAACTTTTTTTTTTTTTTTTTTGGTAGGGTAGGGGGCTGTAGGCTACACTGCGAAGCATGCAGGATCTTAGTTCCACTGACCAGGGATGGAACCCACGCACCCCACTGTAGTGGAAGCATGGAGTTTTAACCACTGAATCTCCAGGGAAGTCCCTCTCAAACTTTTATTTACACCAAATCACCTGAAGATCTTCTGAAAATTCAGATTTTTGATTGAGGAAGTCTAGGGAGGGTCTTTTAAGACCCTGATGCTGGGAAAGATTGGAGGCAGAAGGAGAAACGGACGACAGGATGAGACAGTTGGATGGCATCACCAACACAATGGACATAAATTTGATCAAGCTCTGGGAGATGGTGAAGGACAGGGAAGCCAGGCATGCTGCAGTCCATGGAGTCACAAAGAGTCAGACTCGACTGAATGACTGAACAACAACAAAGGGAGGGTCTCAAGAGGCTGCATTTCTAACTATCTTCCGGGTGATGCTGATGCTATTGGTCCTGGCCCATGCTTTGTACAGCAAAAGCTTAATATATAAGAGGCATCCAGAAATGTAAGCCTCATTGAACTAATCAGATATAATTCTCCACATTGTGAGAAAACAGTATTTATTATCTTCACTATGAAGATGAAGAACAACTGCACCAAAACTAGGTGACCCCACAAAACCAGACAGGCTATAGTGATACCAACCTATCAGTGTCCAGTGTTCCCATTCTCAAGTTATTTTTAAAAAGTCTGCTATAAGACAGAGGCTCCCAATCCTGACTGCCCATTAGAACCATGTGGGAAACTTTTGAAAAATACAGACATCAGGATCCCATCCTGAGATTCTGACTTGAGGATAATTCTGAGCAGTTTTTTTTTTTTTTTTTCCCAAAGTTCTCTGCTGCAGCTGCTGCTAAGTCACTTCAGTTGTGTCCAACTCTGTGTGACCCCATAGGTGACCCTAATAGAAATTGAGACACACTGACTTATAGAATGCAATTAAATACTCAACTGTCAAGAGGAATAATATAATCTTCTTAGAATTTGAAAAGTTAGAAATATTCAGGTCATATTAAATATACATACCAAGGTCAAAATTTAATAAATGATATACATAAAGTATACATAAACTTGATTCATTATATATGCAAAATTTTTCACTGCAAAATTATAGTTTCTACTACAAACTCTTAGGCATACAGGACCACTGAAGAAATAATACATATTTTTAGCTAAAAAAAAAAAGCAAAGCCTTTATCTGTACACTAAGGGTTACAACATGAACTCAAGGGGCAAATATCATGGGGTTTGGATGCAGAGGAGCAATATAGCTCACTTTTATCTTCTCTAGCTCACCTGATTCAAAGAAACAGCTAATACACTTTTAGATGTACTTCCTTGTAGAGACACCTACAGATGGTACCATATTTAGATTAAATCATTCAGTAAAAGAATATAGCATTAAAGTAGAGAATAACTACAATATGAGTCCATGGGAGGGAAATAAAATTTTTTGGAGTTCATCATATAGAAATCACCCATTTTTATAAATATATGTATACACACACACACACACATACACAGCCAACAGACCAAGTTTAGACACTTAGGACAACTAAGAAATTAAAACATCATATGCTAGCAATTCTCAAAAGTGTGGGCTTTAGGCCAGCAGAATTAGAATCATCTGGGAACTTGCAACATTATGTGAAGCCATCCCAAACCCACTGAATTAGAAACCAGGGGCAAGAGCTGGAGGTAAAGGGCAGCAAACTGTGTTTTAACAAGCTCTCCGAGTGATTATGATGCAAGTTTATGTTTGAAAACCACTGTCATTTTTATATATTGATCCATTCTTAATCACCACTTTTTTCCTTAATCATCACTTCTTTTTACTCCACCATTAATACCAACTCAGATCCTTTACTGCCAAGTCCTCCCAAGAGTCTGCTCATGGCGTAAAATGTCCATGGGAATTCAAAGGACAGGAAGATGACGCCTCTCTCTGTATAATTTACCGTCCTGAAATAATAGACAATCTGATGACTCCATATCTAAGCCCCACTGTTTGGGCCTATCACAGATTTGCTGTTACTAAACAGCACACTTTGTGCCCCCACCCTTAATTTTATAGGCATGTGATGGAAGACACTACCCGTGACAAGAATACAATGACTCCACTGTGAAGACAACAAAGGAAACTGTCTCTCCTATGATACTGTCTTCATGTCAAAGCCTATGGAGGCTGAACTTACCCATATTTCTCTTTTGTCGGGGACACTAGAAAACTCAGAGTCAAATTTGCAACAAAGTTCTGGCTACAGCATTGGTCTTTATACAGTTTCCATTTTGGTGTACTAACAACTCCAGATTTAATCATATTCTGCTTATTTTTTGGCCTCCATTTCCTAAGCTATACATTCTTCAAAATTGTATTTAAATCTTACTGTATTCTATCATATTTGGATACAGATATTTGGGGATATAGATACAGACATGGATAAAACCTGCCTCAAAATCTTCCTAGGATCTAGGCAAGATATATAAGTGCTTAAAAATTATGTTTAAGAAATCATGTACGATGTGTCAAATGCAATTTTCTAAATGATAAATTAACTTACTGTTTGTCTTCAGGTTTTATTACAGATGGATCTGTCAAATTTTCTCCAACACCTCCAAAGAAAAAGAAAATTCATTTAGTAAATGGGGAGTTTCACTTTTTCAGAAATTCAAGAAAATAAAAACCAAGTTTTATTTCCTTTCTTTAAACCTACATCCACACTGTGGTAAATTCAACATCATGTGAATTTACTATACTATAAAAACTGTCCAAGCAAGTTTGAAAACTTTAGTTAATGCACTATCTCCTGAAACCCCCTCTATTACGCTATAATAAACCTCTAGGCTACAAATGAGTGCATTTTGATGTGTTCACAGTAACTGGTAATGGCATCCACCATTCATTTATCACTCGTATACACTACACAGTCTAATTTATTTTTTTTAACTCTTGGCAATCATGAAAGAAAAGTAATAGTGTGCTGATAGCCTTATTTTACCAATGAGTACACTGATGTTCAAAGATATTAAGCAATTTGTCAGAGGTTGCACAGACCACAAGAGGTCATAACAGGATTCAAGCTGAGCCAAAGCCTGTGTCCCTCCCCTTAGTCCATGGTCTCTTTAGAAGGAGTCCATCAGTGCTCAGCAAGGGGCAAGGTACTGTGTGGTTCTGCAGATACCCACCTGTGGTCCATCAAAGGCACACAACAAATGCTATTTTTATAACGTTTACAAACAGAAGAATACAAACAGCCTACATTCTTGATCTGGGTGCTGCTTACACACACGTGTTCAGTTGTGGAAATTCTTTGAGATGAACACTTATGCTGTGTTCACTTTCTTGAATGTATATGATCCTTTAGTAAATTTTACTTCTTTAAAAAATGGCACCAAAGCATAAAAAGACAATGTAAGTGTAATTTAAAACAAATGTTTATAAAAACAGAGATCAACATCAAAGTGAATCTCTGTTATTAAATGCAAGTGGTGGTGAGCATTTTCACAAGTGAGCCAGTCAGACGGGTTGTGTGCACCACGTGGGCATAAGCCAGCAATTTCTGAGACTCTAACCAGCACTGGTTCTCTTGGCTTGGAGGAGACCACTCTCGTGGGAAATCTACTTAAAATCACATACAATGTAAAAACATTATTATGTGTTTCTATTTGGTTAAAAAAATGTTTCTAACAACTACTTTAAAAAAGAAAGGTTTTTTACCATGTTCTATACTGTACCATGTTCTATACCATATGCTGACACCTTTCACAGGTAAATGTAATCTTTATAATTTATAGACCATTCCCCTGAGAAATTGACATCCTTAGGAAAATAACCTAATTTAAGTGTTGGAGGGGTGGAGGTTGGGGTTCCAACTTTCTTTGTATCATAATACTCTTTGTCAGCCTGATGAAGTTAAGGGGACCCCTTCTCAGAATAATGTTTTAAAATGCATAATTTGAATATGTAAGATTATAAAGGAAACCACGATATTGAAATACAGTGATTAAAATAGTTTTGCAATACATGTGCTTTTTTTATCAGCACATTAGCTAACAGGATCAAGCAGAAGTCTAGTAACACTATAACATTCAAGTAATAAAAATACAATCTGTAGTTTGAGAAAAATATTTGTATTTGCCATGTTAACATCTGTAATTGCTATTGCAAACAGTCATGGGTACTGCTAATACCACTGTGGTTTGCTGTCTCCATTATAATTGAAGGAAATGATAACTTTCAGCTATAGGTTAGTGTAAAGGTATAACTTTAATTTGTTTTTTCATCAAAGTTCACAGACCCTCAGACTTCTACCCAGGGACCCTTTAAGAACCCCTAGCTTAGAATCTCTTTGGGCACTGATTCTGAATAGAAAATGGAAAATAAGTCTGAAACATAGGCTCACGTAGAAGTATGCAAATGTGCTTTCCTTTTTAAAGAAAAAGTCATAGGAAGAAGCTGGGTTCTTTATAGTTTTCTCATTACAGATATAAGAAGAAACAGCATAGCAGGACCCTAACTATATAGCAAACATGCAGTAAATAAAAAAAACAACTTTGTTTAACTATTTTAGTAAATAAGCAGCACTATGTAGTAAACAAACAAACAGACATCCCATGTATGACCAATAGAGAGTGAAGGCCACAAATCCTTCACACATTTAAGCTCAGACCTGATTTTACGCCTACAGCTTCCAGCAATGATGAAAGCTTTAGGCTGATATCTGAGTAAATTGTAAATTTAAGTTGGAGATATGCACAGTAATGAAAGAATTGGGGAAAGGGGGACTATATACGGGGGAAAAAGTCTATCAAAATCATACTAGCTTCCATTTATTCTCAGTTTTGTAGCCTGTTAAATAGGAAGAAGTCAAAAGGTCCGGGTCTCACCCACATCCTCATCACACTCTAGCTGTATAATCTGGACACCTCCTTTAATCTCTCTGTGTCTCAGCTGTATCATCTGAAAGTGTGAATAATCATGGGCCTTATCCTGTAGGTTACTGAGAAGATTACATGAACCAGCATATACAAACTGCTTAGCAAAACAGAAGGTGAAACATGTCAACTGCTCTTTTCATTGTCTTTGTTCTATCAAGGGACTTCCCTGGTGGCTCAGTGGTAGAAAATCTGCCGGCCAATGCAGGAGATACAGGAAGACCCTCTGGAGGAGAAAATGGCTACCCACTCCAGTATTCTTGCCTGGGAAATCCCACAGACAGAGGAGCCTGGCGGGCTGCAGTCCATGGGGTCACAAAAGGACTCAGACACAACTGAGCAACTAAACAATTCTATCAAAAGCTCTTGCTAATAAAGTTCTATTTTCTTACCAGTGGCAAAACCAGGTTTTAATGATCTCACTTCCCTGAGGTACCGTTTCCTAATGAACAGAACCTCCTCTAAGACTGAGGGTGAAGAGTATCCACAAACCTCTATATCCCTAAACCCAATCTGATAGCACAAAGCTTAACTACTAAACACATCTATTGAGACCCTTGAATGGCAGAAGGGGGACTGCAGTGAGTGAAAAGCAGAAAGCAGTTCAGAGAACCAATTATGCTGTGCCACCACACCCACCCCGGCCTCTCCCAGCTACACAGGAGTCACTTGATAGGCAAACCTTAACACAGGTGCCTATCCTACCCACACACCTGTGTGTGTGTGTTAGTCAGTCATGTCCACCTCTTTGGGAACTCAGACTGCAGCCTGCCAAGCTCCTATGTCCATGGGATTCTCCGGTCAAGAATACTAGAGAGGGTTGCCATTCCATTCTTCAGGGGATCTTCCCAACCCAGGGATCAAACTTAGGTCTCCTGCATGGCAGGCAGATTCTTTACTGTCTGAGCTACCAGGGAAGCCCACCTACACACCTAGATATCTGGAAAATGTGAAAGAAAATAAAACATTTTAACATCTAAAAATTCCAGTGGTATCTCTTTACTGGCATTAATAGAGTATATGCCCATGTACAGGCAACACATAGCACATCCTTNTGGTAGAAAATCTGCCGGCCAATGCAGGAGATACAGGAAGACCCTCTGGAGGAGAAAATGGCTACCCACTCCAGTATTCTTGCCTGGGAAATCCCACAGACAGAGGAGCCTGGCGGGCTGCAGTCCATGGGGTCACAAAAGGACTCAGACACAACTGAGCAACTAAACAATTCTATCAAAAGCTCTTGCTAATAAAGTTCTATTTTCTTACCAGTGGCAAAACCAGGTTTTAATGATCTCACTTCCCTGAGGTACCGTTTCCTAATGAACAGAACCTCCTCTAAGACTGAGGGTGAAGAGTATCCACAAACCTCTATATCCCTAAACCCAATCTGATAGCACAAAGCTTAACTACTAAACACATCTATTGAGACCCTTGAATGGCAGAAGGGGGACTGCAGTGAGTGAAAAGCAGAAAGCAGTTCAGAGAACCAATTATGCTGTGCCACCACACCCACCCCGGCCTCTCCCAGCTACACAGGAGTCACTTGATAGGCAAACCTTAACACAGGTGCCTATCCTACCCACACACCTGTGTGTGTGTGTTAGTCAGTCATGTCCACCTCTTTGGGAACTCAGACTGCAGCCTGCCAAGCTCCTATGTCCATGGGATTCTCCGGTCAAGAATACTAGAGAGGGTTGCCATTCCATTCTTCAGGGGATCTTCCCAACCCAGGGATCAAACTTAGGTCTCCTGCATGGCAGGCAGATTCTTTACTGTCTGAGCTACCAGGGAAGCCCACCTACACACCTAGATATCTGGAAAATGTGAAAGAAAATAAAACATTTTAACATCTAAAAATTCCAGTGGTATCTCTTTACTGGCATTAATAGAGTATATGCCCATGTACAGGCAACACATAGCACATCCTTATGAGAAACTCAGAGACACATTCTGATCCCAACCACTTTGGGATACATCAGTGAACTTCCATTATCTATGGAAAGAAGATACTTCCCTTGTAGCAGAAAAATGTACCATGATGATGCTGCAGTTAAGGCTGACTTATACTGAAAACTGCTTTGTTGAGTAAAAAATTAATAGCCCCAAAAGTTCTTTGTGTCAAGCCTTAAAAAAAAAAATGCCACAGACCACTGTAATTTTAAATACAATTGTTTTTCATTCCTATTGCTGGAAATAAAATATTAGATTTCATGTGTAATAATGATGATTCAGGCTCTCACATGTAGGGTTTTTAAAGAGAATGAGACTGCAATACTACAGTATCATTACAAGTGATCAGAAATTAGTCAAGCCTCCATAGATAAACCTATGGCCGTTTCATGTTGATGTTTGGCAGAAACCAACACTATATTGTAGAGCAATTATCCTTCAATTAAAAAAAATAAATTTAATTATAACAAAAAGAAGGGAAAAAAAGGAAATTGGTCAAGCCTCTCCCTAAATTCAGCTTCCTGGCCTGATGTGGCAGCTGCTGAGTTATGACTGGCACTCTCTGGAATAAAGAGAAGAAAAGAAGAAACTGAAAGAATAAATGGGCAGAGTATTTCTCATTCCTTCTTTCCCTCAAAGCAAGAGGGAGCCACAACAAGCTGATCAGCGCTTCATTCTACAAAGGCAGAAGCTGGAATGTCCTTTAAGTTACCACCAGGACTCCACAGCTAAGAGGAGACTGCCCACAACTGCAGAGTGACTGCCACGTTAACAAGCCACAAAGAGATTACCCCTGAGAACAACTACACTTACTGTGTCGGGAACTTGCCTCATTTCGGCCCCTGAACAACCCTACGAGTTAAGTGCATAACATGATTTATCCCAATTACAAATAAAGAAGTGGAATTCAAAGTGGTTGCCCTCTCGTCACGCAGCTAATTCACAGTGGAGCCAGGAGTCAGCCCCCAGCACCATGACTTCAGAACTTCTAACTGCAGCTGACCACTGGCTTTTCAGTTTCCACTCCCTGCCACCCAGACAATGCACATTGTCTCTCCAAAGACTAGAAATACTACACAATTAAATATAAAACATAACTGAACTGAAAAGTTGTTATCATATTTTAAGACTACATTCTATCCTCCCATTTTTCCTTTCCAACCTGGTTTGAGTTAAATATTTTAATGCACATAAGCCTTTAGCCAAGTACTTGACACAAAATAACGAGAAGATGTTAGCTAGTAGCAGTAGTATTATAACTGCTTATAATTACTATTATAGGATTCACATTCTTCCATAAATTCAGGGCTAAACAATTGGCAAAACACTCCAATAAGTATCTCAATTTCTTCATGCTCATTCTATGATGTCCATTCTTCCCTTCTTTGAAGGTCAGTGTTTTGACATAGTTTATTTGGAGTGGCCTATTTCTGCAGTTCACATAATTGCCCAGTGAAAAAATAAAGTTAATTCCTTTTCCCCCCCAAGACTATCAATGCAGTATTTGTTCTGTTTAATGTCACTTTGGATTACTAAGAGACATAAAAATCCCCAAACATAAACATCATTAAACAAAAACCTATTCAAGTGGAATACAAAACACACTGAAGAGTCATCATTAATTCCTTAAAGTTTTTCTTTGGTTGTTTTTTGGTTTGTTTTTTACTTTTTAAACATCTCCACCCAAACCTCAAGGCACAGACATTCAAGTACAGATGAAAACAATCAACCTCTCCCCAACATGAGCTACAAAAGCAGATGCCTAGGGCATCAGTGTGCTGGGTTTACATGGATCATGTACTTGCTGGCTTAAAACTGAATCATCTTGACTGTTTTAACTTTGTTTATATTGCTTCTTAAAAATATTGTGTTTGAGGGTTAGAAATATAACTCAACCTTGTGAGCAGCACAGATATGAAAGGACAGAAGGACTTATGTGTCATTTGAACTTATGTGTCACATAGACACATCCTTGAGCACATGGTACAAATTTCAATCAAAATGGGTTTGCAGTCAGTGGACATTGCTCACAATGCCTGCTCATCTCATGAGGATTGCCTGCTCATCTCATCTGTCTCCAGCCTTCAAGCCTGGTTTTGGCATAGATTCCCAGGTCTGGAGAAATGGAAACGTCAGAGAGGACAAGGAAGAGACGATATTTTTTAAAAAAATAAATAAATGAAAGGAATCAGAACATGGTAATATTCTTATGGATATGAAACTTACAAAGAAATAAAAGACAGACAGTGACAAAGAAAGAGCATGGATGATCAAACCAGCTTAAGCCTGCATCCCGGCTCCCTCTTAGGTAATTGTGCAACCTTGGGCAAGTTATTTAAACTTTCAGGACATAAATTCCCCATAATATCTACCTCGAGGTGCTGCTTCTGGGATTAAATGAGATAACTTCTATGAAAGTTCGTGGGCTAAATCCCTTATTTGAAACCGAAGCCCCAGTCAGTGAGCCCAGGGACTAAACTTTGACCTTAATACATATCTCCTTCTGTCCCTTCAAGGAAAGCCTGCTAGAGATACTTTGTTTCGTGCTGCAGGATTATAAATTGCATGTGAGCTGTTGATAGCAGAGAGATGCACTGATCAAAGCCTTCCATTAAATAACAGTGCACTGCGTTGCCTGTCCCAGACCAAGTCTGTACTTTGCTGTATCAAGGTACACAGCAAAGAGAGCAAGCTAAATTATAAACTGCTGAAGTACTGAGCCCAAAATCATGAACAGTGACCAGAATTGCAACTTTTCTATACACATTAATGCATGCCTAAGTGTTATTGTGAACTTAAGTTCAAAGAAAAGCCATAAAACTAGAAATCTGGTACAAAAATCATTCTCCCGTTTAGATTAACATTTTAGATAACTTTAAGTTCTGGGCCGATAATCATCCGACTATATCATCTGCTCCTGATAATCACTGTACAATGTCTGTGACATAAATGGTCCTACCACGTTTCAAAGCTAGACAGATCAACTCCATACATGACCTATCCTGGTTCTCACATGATCTCTCAGGATACCTGCCTGATTCTACCCACCTAGGACAGTTCCACAAACAGTAAATAAATTCAGAAAACAGATACCATCTTCTGTTTTCAAAAAAAAAAAAAAAAGTACGTACTGCCAAGGAATGTCTCCACTGAAAGATCTTAACTGCGACTTTAAGAGCAAGCTAGGGGCAAACGTAGGTGACAAGGACAAGGAGAAAGCAATCCTTGGCCCATGTTTCCTGAACTTTGCCTCATGCTGTTTCTATCAAATCTTCAGCTATCAATCACCTTGCAAATCTAAAACCAGCAGCTCTCCCCGAGTATACTCATAGGTCCAGTGAGAGAAAGCCAACAGCAGCTCCTCCAAGGTGTTGCTGGGGGCAATTTCATCACCGTTGTTGTTATTGTACTTCCGGAATTCCCCCGTCATATACTTCTCGATGGTCAACCACTGCTGGGCTGAATGGCAGTAAATTAAGAAAACTTCCAGGAACCTATGAGGAGGGAAAAGAGGTCACTGTTTTCGCACCAGGCAGCAAAGGTAGGAGTTATACTACTGAACAGAGAACAACAGAGACGTCCTAGCTTGACTGAGTAGCCCCAGTGCACATGCCCCTGCCTTTCTACCGAAAAAAATGTGATGCAAAGATTTGGAGCTTTCTCCACACTCACCCACCTCCCTGCTCTTCGAGGAACTCTTGTGAGTACTGGATTCAACTTTCCTTGCCTTGCTCTATGAGGTTCCTTGTAAATGGAACAATAAAACTTTACTGTAAGTCCTCAGCACTGAACTATGATCTGTGTTGCTAAGTGAATCCAAGTGCATGGAAACACTCAGGTGAAAGTAATAAGAGTTCATTCCTTTAAAGTTCCTAATTTTTATAAGATAATTAGGAGAGGAAACTATGCTTACAATATAAGTGTTTTCCTGCCATAATGTTTCTGGATATTAGTAACAACACCCAAGATCTGCCTGCTTTCGTAATCGAGAGGTTAGTTATGGCCTCTGCTTGATTTGCTCTTTTCCACTCAACATAAATTCAGTGATTTAAACCAAACATCCCTGGGATGTCTACTTCTCTTTTTACTGTCTCCAAGAACGATCTAAAGAGGAAAACAAAATTAAGCTCATGGGGAGCTTCCCCATGAGTCTGGTATTTCTTGTGACCAACAGGGGTACAACGAAATGGACAGAAATCCCTACTTAAGATGAAGGGCCAGGTGCCAATATTTCCTCACCTTGGAGTGTAAGGAATGGTTTGTGGTTTTACTTGGTTGAAGGTATAGATCAGTTTTTGAGCAGCTCTTTGTTGTTGAATTTCCTGCAAAATAAGGAGCATTGACAAAAATATTGGTTTACTACCACATGCCTACTAATGAATGATCACAGAATTACTAGAGGCCTCCCAGGTGTGATTTTTAACTTTACTTAGCTTCCATCACTACCCACTCCAAAAGTAAAAGCTAAAAATAATAAAATACCATCACCTGCAAATACTGGAGTGGGTAGCTTCTTCCCTTCTCCAGAGGATATTCCTAACCCGGGAATCGAAACAGGGTTGTCTGCATTGCAGGCAGATTCTTTACCAACTGAGCTATCAGGGAATCCCCAATTTCAAGATCTCTTGGGTTGAAGTAATGACCTTCAACCAGGTCAGAGCCAGATTCCCTTTCTTCGACCTGTCCGTCTGGGCTCTGGGTCTCTGACTCACCCTAAGGCAAAGATGAAGCACAGTGCTCTCCTGGAAGATTTCGTGCCATGTCTGCACAACCTCAGGAAGAAAGGACTTCACAATGAAAACCTGCCCTGGCTTGAGGATGTCATCCTCAGACCAGGTGCTAATGACTCTCATGGCTTTGCGAAGGCCACCATCCATCTCCTCTTGGGACAACACCTGGATCATAGCAGATCTCCCCCGCTGGGACCAAGAAGACATGCTTTTATCCAGATTCAAGGGGGAACTCTCCTCCAGCCTGTAGACCGTTACTTCTTCTCCTGCTGCAAAGAGAAATGCAGGGGAGGCGTTCAATGAGACTCATGTCTGTGACATGAACGGCCTTCTAAATATCAACTCAGAAGAATCGACTCAGTTTCCCAAAGGATCAGAGGGGAATGGAAATTGCACCTGTGCAGGGTCAGGTACAGACATCTGGCTGTGTTGGAGTCCAGTAAAGAGGGAGAGGAAAAATGAACAACGTGTTAGATGTCACATAAGAATTAAGTTGTTCTTATTATAGATTATAGCTAGAAGAAAATAAAATCAGATTATCAAGGCTATGCTTCTTTTGTTAAAGACAAGTACTCTTAAAGAGACAGTTTAAACACCGTGTTTATTATCATCCCCCTTAGGAGTTGTTTTGGACTGTTGTTGTTTTTTTTCCTAACTGTCCCTTCCCTGACATTTTAACACCAAAGATATACTGTATATCTGTTTATAAACTCTGAGTGTGTGTGTATCTGTGCTTTACACACGAAAATAAAAAGATGTTTTTGCTCCTTTGGGGGTGATATTACCCCACTGAGACGGGTTAAAGTTAGAAGCAAAATCATACCCCAGAACCTTTCCCTCCTTTCTTTGTACCTTCGGACAAGTTATGTAAAGCCTCACTTTGCTCATCAGTAAAATGGAAGTGTTATTAAAAGAGTCACTTCGTTAGGTGGTTATAAAGATTAACTATGGTAACGCGGCTAATGTGAAGCAGACTCACAGTTACAAACCCAATCCCACTTTAAAGATTTTACACCCGCATGTTCTCTAAGTGCTCTGCAGCTTCCACTTGTAGGCTGTTGAACAGGGAGCCATTCTTATGGGGCCTAGACTCCACCTAATACAGTGTGCAACGCTTCCTGACAGAGGTAACATACTACATGAAACTTCTGTCCAACCTGTGTTCTCCTTACACCTAAGTTTCAAATGGCTTTTCTTATAAAACACTGTACTGGTTTACAAAGAAAAGAATCTACTTGCTCACTCCTGTGTTTAAATGCTTACCAAAGAACATGTCTAGGTAACGCTTAGTAACATCCTTTTGAATATTTATTCTTGGTGCCCAGATAAATGGCACTGGAGATCTCTTTAGAGTTCTAAATACCTAGAGGATTTAGAACAAAGCTACTGAGTTGGACAACCAGTTGTGGAGCCAAGTGGAAGGAGAAGGCATTTGCATCAATGATCAGAAGCCACCTGATCTGTCTTTATGTGAAGGATGTGAGAAAATCAAGATCAAGGACAGCGCAGGGACCCTTGTTATGTTGTCAATTGGCAGGACAGAGAAATGTGGGTAGCCTTGGCTAACGTGAGTTTGTTTTTCTTTACTACTCCAGCCTTTAAAAATCACGTTTGTTCTCTGAGCTAAGAGCAACTAGTTTACATGAAACAAAACAAACAAATAAAAAGCAATATACCAAGCATTTCTCTTTAGATGTCTGTTAGCTTCTTCTGTATTGACATTTAATGCTTTCTCCTCTGTTTATTAGGTATGACTGGTTGGTTCTTTTCTATTCTGCTTTTTCCAGCCTTAAATCAGTGAATGCNGGGAACTTCTTTCTTATCCTTCCTCAACATATGCAGAAAAATGTACCAACCTGTTTCCTCGTAACTGGTTCACTTCTTTCTGAGTATTGTGCATGCTAAGTCATTTCTGTCTTATCCGACCTTTTGTAACCCTATGGACTGTAGCCCTCCAGTCTCCTCTGTTCATGGGATTCTCCAGGCAAGAATACTGGGGTTGGTTGTCAAGACTTCCACCAGGGGATCTTCCGAAACCAGGGATCGAACCCACATCTCTTATGTCTCATGCATTGGCAGGCGGGTTCTTTACAACTAGCGCCACCTCATTTCCTCACGTACACATTCCCTGTGGTAAGAAGACACAGTGTCCCTGGGAAGATGCTCTAATTTTGCTCTTCAGATAGAATTGCCAGATTTGGCTAATCAGTTCAGTTCAGTTGAGTTCAGTCGCTCAGTCGTGCCCGAATTTTTGCAACCCCATGAGCTGCAGCACGCCAGGCCTCCTTGTCAATCACCAACTCCCGGAGCCTACCCAAACTCATGTCCATTGAGTTGGTGATGCCATCCAACCTTTTCATCCTCTGTCTTCCCCTTTTCCTCCTGCCCTCAATCTTTCCCGGCATCAGGGTCTTTTCAGATGAGTCAGCTTTTCATGTCATGTGGCCAAAGTATTGGAGTTTCAGCTGTAACATCAGTCCTTCCACCCAGGACTGATCTCCTTTAGGATGGACTGGTTGGATCTCTTTGCAGTCCAAGGGACTCTCAAGAGTCTTCTCCAACACCACAGTTCAAAAGCATCAATTCTTTGGTGCTCAGCTTTCTTTATAGTCCAACTTTCACATCCATACATGACTACTGGAAAAAACTGTAGCTTTGACTAGACAGACCTTTGTTGGCAAAGTGATGTCTCTGCTTTTTAATATGCTTTCTAGATTGGCTAATAAAAATACAGTATGCCCAGTTAAATCTGAGTTGAAGATAAACAATTTTTTTTGTACTATAATACTATAATATGTGGTTGTTGTTTATTCTGTAAGTGGTGTCTAACTCTTTGTGACCCCAAGGACTGTAGGCCCTTAGATGATTCTCTCCATGGGATTTTCCAAGCAAAAACTCTTCAGTGGGTTGCCATTTTCTTCTCCAGGGGATATTCCTGACCTAGGGATTGAACCCGCAAATTCTGCATTGGCAAGTGGATTCTTTACCACTGAGCCACCCGGGAATCCAGCATAGTGTGTCCCATAGAATATTTGAAGGCATACTTATATTAAAACAATTATTTGTTGATTAACTGATATTCAAATTTAACTGAGCATCCTATATTTTATCTGGTAACCATATCCCTAGATGCTACTAGGAGGAAACTGGTTAAGTGCACTTGAGCACATCAGCCCAGAGGGACAAGAAGTCCCTAGCCTGGTGTTACAAACAGAACTTTATACACTGACAGACATGTTCTATATCTTTGTTGTCCAAAGCAGAAACCACCAGCAACTTGAAATATGCTTAGTGCAATTGAGGACCTGTTTTTTTTTAATTTCATTTTATTTAAATTTAAAATGTCACATANAACAGGGTTGTCTGCATTGCAGGCAGATTCTTTACCAACTGAGCTATCAGGGAATCCCCAATTTCAAGATCTCTTGGGTTGAAGTAATGACCTTCAACCAGGTCAGAGCCAGATTCCCTTTCTTCGACCTGTCCGTCTGGGCTCTGGGTCTCTGACTCACCCTAAGGCAAAGATGAAGCACAGTGCTCTCCTGGAAGATTTCGTGCCATGTCTGCACAACCTCAGGAAGAAAGGACTTCACAATGAAAACCTGCCCTGGCTTGAGGATGTCATCCTCAGACCAGGTGCTAATGACTCTCATGGCTTTGCGAAGGCCACCATCCATCTCCTCTTGGGACAACACCTGGATCATAGCAGATCTCCCCCGCTGGGACCAAGAAGACATGCTTTTATCCAGATTCAAGGGGGAACTCTCCTCCAGCCTGTAGACCGTTACTTCTTCTCCTGCTGCAAAGAGAAATGCAGGGGAGGCGTTCAATGAGACTCATGTCTGTGACATGAACGGCCTTCTAAATATCAACTCAGAAGAATCGACTCAGTTTCCCAAAGGATCAGAGGGGAATGGAAATTGCACCTGTGCAGGGTCAGGTACAGACATCTGGCTGTGTTGGAGTCCAGTAAAGAGGGAGAGGAAAAATGAACAACGTGTTAGATGTCACATAAGAATTAAGTTGTTCTTATTATAGATTATAGCTAGAAGAAAATAAAATCAGATTATCAAGGCTATGCTTCTTTTGTTAAAGACAAGTACTCTTAAAGAGACAGTTTAAACACCGTGTTTATTATCATCCCCCTTAGGAGTTGTTTTGGACTGTTGTTGTTTTTTTTCCTAACTGTCCCTTCCCTGACATTTTAACACCAAAGATATACTGTATATCTGTTTATAAACTCTGAGTGTGTGTGTATCTGTGCTTTACACACGAAAATAAAAAGATGTTTTTGCTCCTTTGGGGGTGATATTACCCCACTGAGACGGGTTAAAGTTAGAAGCAAAATCATACCCCAGAACCTTTCCCTCCTTTCTTTGTACCTTCGGACAAGTTATGTAAAGCCTCACTTTGCTCATCAGTAAAATGGAAGTGTTATTAAAAGAGTCACTTCGTTAGGTGGTTATAAAGATTAACTATGGTAACGCGGCTAATGTGAAGCAGACTCACAGTTACAAACCCAATCCCACTTTAAAGATTTTACACCCGCATGTTCTCTAAGTGCTCTGCAGCTTCCACTTGTAGGCTGTTGAACAGGGAGCCATTCTTATGGGGCCTAGACTCCACCTAATACAGTGTGCAACGCTTCCTGACAGAGGTAACATACTACATGAAACTTCTGTCCAACCTGTGTTCTCCTTACACCTAAGTTTCAAATGGCTTTTCTTATAAAACACTGTACTGGTTTACAAAGAAAAGAATCTACTTGCTCACTCCTGTGTTTAAATGCTTACCAAAGAACATGTCTAGGTAACGCTTAGTAACATCCTTTTGAATATTTATTCTTGGTGCCCAGATAAATGGCACTGGAGATCTCTTTAGAGTTCTAAATACCTAGAGGATTTAGAACAAAGCTACTGAGTTGGACAACCAGTTGTGGAGCCAAGTGGAAGGAGAAGGCATTTGCATCAATGATCAGAAGCCACCTGATCTGTCTTTATGTGAAGGATGTGAGAAAATCAAGATCAAGGACAGCGCAGGGACCCTTGTTATGTTGTCAATTGGCAGGACAGAGAAATGTGGGTAGCCTTGGCTAACGTGAGTTTGTTTTTCTTTACTACTCCAGCCTTTAAAAATCACGTTTGTTCTCTGAGCTAAGAGCAACTAGTTTACATGAAACAAAACAAACAAATAAAAAGCAATATACCAAGCATTTCTCTTTAGATGTCTGTTAGCTTCTTCTGTATTGACATTTAATGCTTTCTCCTCTGTTTATTAGGTATGACTGGTTGGTTCTTTTCTATTCTGCTTTTTCCAGCCTTAAATCAGTGAATGCCAGGTGCAACAGTATTGCTTTTTCCCCCAACTGCTGCTCATTATAGTCCTGTCCCCACAGTATATTAGATTTTGAGCCTAGTACCAGCCAGGCAGTTAATAAGAGTTTCCATTTTAAGAAATTAATATTGCCAAACTGCAACCATGGGTAAAAGAATATCTTCAACTAAAATTATGCAAAATGTTTGATTCACTCAGATGTTTTGCCTTTGCCCTGGCACAACCTCAAGAAGGTAGAAATGGCACTCACCAAACAGTTGGATTGGTGTGAATGGTATGGTCTGAGAAAGCCTCATTAAATTGTTCCTTTCAATGGCTGCAAACAAAAGCAGATTTACTGTTTTAAGTACGCATCAGTGGGCTGAATTTATAGAAAGACTCCCCCCATCAATATACTCATATAATGCTACAATATTTTACTTTGAAGACCCTTTATTTGTTCCTTTATCAAAAACAGTATCTAATTATAATACAGTATTTAAAATAAACTTATGCCTTAAGCAAGAAGGATATCCCAGTTTTAGTAACACATTATATAAGATTATCTAGTAAATCCTGAGCTAGGGTTGTCACCTACACCCTCCTGAATAGCAAATACCACACTAATCCATACATATGTGGAACTTGCTTTTAAAGAGCATTTTAATCTGTGGTCTTCATTCTCTCGTTTTTCTTTTCCAGATCAAATCTAGTGCACAGTGGGCTGTGGGGACATCTACTGTTGATTTTTCAGAGTTCATTTTCTTTTCCCAGAGAGAGCCGAAGACTAATTTTAATGAGAAGCAAGTGATCTGAATTTTCCTGTTAAGAGTTGTATCCTAACAGATCAGAATCAATGTCAGTTACAGTGTTCCTCACCAGACTTTCTTCAGCTGACAGCTGGAGTCAAAATAACAGATTACTGCTGAGCTGAAACACCCAGTTATAAGAGCCTGGAATGTGGAGTCTGAAATCCACTGAAACACTATTCACTACAGAGGAAAATTCAGGATAAGGTAGCCTATTACCAAACCCTGAATACATGACCTTGATATAACAATAATGGTAACTATCACACCAATACACTTGTACTCTTGTACCCAGCTTTAAGAGTGTATAAAAAGTTCACTCGTGTAGTATCTAATCCAATGCTGAGAGCAATGATACCCAAAAGACCACCCAATGGCATGAGTCCAGTTGGTTGTTATGTTACTTTGCATTTCAAAGGGTTTCCTTTATTCTCAACTAGCCCTTTGGCAGATTGCTCCTCAGGAAGGGCAAGAACAATTATTCCCACTTTGAAAGAAAGACTACTGAATCACTGTGAAGCGATGTTGCTTAAGAGAGTCAAGACCCTTGACGTCTTGTTTAATAACATCCCTTAAGGTGTCTTTGTTGAACATCCCCTGTGGGGCTGGCATTCATTCAGTGGTTATGTTCACTGAGGGCCCAATAAGGGTACAAAACCCCTCCTTAGAGAACCAGCCCCAGGCCTATCTCCTCCCCAGTCCAAAACACAAAGATCTCTGGTGTTGACCTTGTAAGGAATTTTCAGATCTCAAAGTCATCTTTCCCTTTTACAATTTGGAACTTACCAATACAACATTTTTTTTTTTTATCCAAAACTTCTTAAATCCTAACAACTTGTTTTCCCAAGTTAAGAAACCTGAATATGCTCTCATCAGAGTAAACAGCTTTTCAAGTTGGAGCCATATCAACACCACAAATTCATGAATGCTTTTGTTTCCAAATGCAGTCTCACAGACATTTAGTTCTATTGATACGTCCACGTGTACATGCATCCTACCTGAATAATGATGGTGAGGCTCTTGAGGGCCTTTTAAGGAGTCTGAGATTTCTGAAATTACAGAGAAGATTGACATTTTAATTACTAGGCTGGAGATAAATACATACTTATGAATATATTGCCTTCAAAGTTATTATTGAACAGGTTAATCAGAATGGCTTCTCGGTTTTCGAAAAAGATTGCCTAATATCCTTTAACCACATTATCGTGCATGGTATCCTGACAGCTTCCAATCATCAATGCAATATCTCCAAATATATTTATATAGGGAATTGAAGAAAGACAGGTAATATTAGCCTCAAAGATGTATTTCCTCTGAACCAATTACACCTCTGGGTTGCAGAAGGCATGCAGCTGCCCATCACATTTCACGACATCCCAGAAGCACAATTCTCTGAGCTCCCTGCCAAGATGCAGTGCCCACATAAAGACGTTATTAATATCAAGTTATTAGCAGACTACTTCACTGACTTAAAAATGGCAACAAAATGATGAAAACATATTAAGAGGCATATATCAGAAACAAAGGAGGTGGAAGGGACGGTGACAGCAAGGGATTTGTGTGGTTACAGAAGGACTGTGTGTTGGGAATACCTCTTGCACGTTCAACTGGTTCCCTTCTATCTGCTCAAGTCCTAAATTACAAGGCTCAAGAGAAATCTTTTCCAACAGTTTTGCCATTTCATAAAGTCAGAATTAAAGTGGAGAACTTTGGTCTCGTGGTGGTAGCTGCTTTATACTTTGTAGAATAAGCAGCGTAATGAGCCCAATTTCACAGATGTCTCTGGCTTTTTGCTGCTGCATAACCAAAGGAACAAAACTCCTTCCCTTTGGGGGTGCTGGGTAAAAGGTAAGATCATCAGAAAAGACTGTTCCTTTCTGGAATAACACTGTTTCAGTTAATTTGAAGGTAAGGAACGGGAGTGGCAGTCTGAAAGCCAGGTAAAATCAAGAAAAGGATTATTTTTTTTCTTTTGTACATGACAAATTTTTTGTAAGTGGAGAAGGAATCAACTGCAAAGGATATACTGAAAACACAAGAAACTGAGATGGAACAAGACCACAGAAGAGGAAGGTTTCTGATCTGTATCAAGGGGTCAAGAAGACAGAAAGGGGTAAAATCTGAAAGTGGCTGTAGAGAGTGGTTTCGGTGAAGGAGGTGTCTCACCGAAGCAGGCTTGGTCCTACTTAGCCATTTGGGGCACAGAGTCCCACTGAAGCCACAAAGGAAAGATGTACATACAATCTCATGAGTTCTTACAGGGCAATGTGTTAAAACATCACAGTAAGAGTTGTCAAGCAGTCTAAATGAGCTCGGTGACTATACTCTTACTCACTGGAAAATCATGGTTGAAAATTGGTTACTCCAAAAAATTTTAAACCAGATATCAGTCCTGATTTATCGAGGGACATTCAAAAACTGTCTACTTTTCTACCGAATTTGCTACTCTGTATAGTAGACAAAAACCACAAACAGGATTTCAAGAACTAAAAATCTCAGCAGGAGCATAAACCTCACCAATAATAATATGAAAAATAAAAATAAAAACTTACTGTTAACTCCATTTGAACTTCTAAACCTGTTTGAAAAATTAAAGTTGTTTAGATAATGCTTAAATTTTTCACTGATCAAAGATAGAAAAAGTACACAAAACAGTAAATAATACAGAGACTATAAGCATATATGTATATACGTGTGTATATATTACTTTAAAGGAAGCGTATCAGTTACATCTGGCCCCTACTTTTAGAGAAACAGTTTACAACCCTACAATTATTTTCATAGAAAAACGAGCATGTAAGTTGTTTACTGTGTATGCCCTAAGCTAACTGAAAAGCAGTTGTTGGTTTTTGTTTTTAATTAGCTGTGTGATCACACAACATATATAAGATTTAACTGTATTTGTATTCTTCTGGATCAATTAAACGAAAGGGTTCCTGAACTATGCAAAGTAGATGCCTACAAATGAGTCTATGAATGTCTCTGGACAAGCCTACAAATCAGTTTCATTAGCCCACGTGATCCCTAAATGTTCAAGGCTGAAATAAGCTCTCTTTAAATGGTTACGTGCCCTGCTCAAGTGCACAAGTGGCCATGGGCAAGTCAAAATAAGCTCATTCAAAGAATATCTCCAGAACGTAAGGTCCTTGGGGAAGAAAGTACAATTACAATTATTGTTTAATTTCATGCTGCAATAACCCACCACTCTGCATGAGTACAAACTACTGAACCTTTGGGAGAAGAAAGACATGTGCACATTAATTCTAGAGGCAGGCTTGTACAGAGAGACCTTGATGGGAGCGTCAGAGAAAAGGCCATCTCAAACACAGCTGACTGCCAACTGACCATCATATTTTACCTGGCTGACATCAATGGCCCCTTTGTAGAGTACAGATGCTTTTGAATTCTGCTTCTTTAGCTATAAGAATAGTCAATTTGATGATGTAACTGGAAAGGTCCATAAAACACTACAAACAAAATAGAATAATCTGCCTGGTTGGTGTTCAAATATTCTCTGAATAATAAAAATCCAGGAATCTCAAGTCTACAAAAATGTGAGCTCTCTATCTGCTCTCTCTAGCCCTGTCCTTCTGTCTCATACCTTCTCAAATTGTTACTGCTTTGATGAACACTTAGGGTGTTAAGGAGAAACCAGAAAGATCCATCTTAGAAACTAAACAGAAATATTTGTGGAAAAAAAAAAACTAAGGGAAAGAACTATCTAGTCTTCACTCTAAGTCTTTTTTTCAGTCAAGACAGATTTATTCCTAATTTTTAATGCAAATTTCACATCAGAAAAGATATGATACTTATGATTTCATGTGTGGTTTTTTGACACTAAAAAAGACAAAATGGTTAATTTGCTGCAATGTTTCATTATATTCTTAAAAGGCACTAAGGTGAGATCTTGTTGCCAAACACAGGAAAGCTAGCAGAATAAATAATCGTCATTCTTGCTAACAAAAGAAAAATATTGTTGTTGGACACAGTTCTCTTTTTCTCCTTTTCTGACTCAATTAAACCTTGGTTCCCAGACCAGTTAAAAAAAGAACAGAAGCCAAAGATGCTTAAAGACAGACATTCAGAAATACTCACTGAGACTTCCTATTGACTGTGGTGCTCCTGGAATCCCACAAAGAGCTTTTGGTAAGATCCTGAGCAGAAGGGAAAGATCATTACATGCTCACCCAACTTTCTCTCACCTCAAGCTTCCAACAACACATTTGCAAAACATGCTCCTTGGAGGATATGGTTGTTTTCTTTTCCCTTCCCCTAGCTCAACATTTCTTTTACTAAGTATCAAAACTCAGGCTGGAAAGATGAATAATGTTAGCACAATATATGAGTAACTCAATGCGGTGACCAGCTTTAACAGAAAAAATTTTATGGGGACATCAGAGAAAAACTGTAATGTATAATGGTTTTAACAAAATTGAGAGTGAACATATAACATCTGTTAAGGATGTGACAGAAGGCATGAAAGTCAAAGTTGACAGGAAACATTGATCATTACATTGTTACACCCAATCACCGGATCATTATTTCAGTTAATGATTATTCAGAATGTTACCTTGGAGATATCTCATTCTATTTCTATTTAGATTCAAATTATTTCTTAAAATCGAGTATACTCCCAGCACTGTGTGTGCATGCATGCCCAACTACTCAGTCCTGTCAGACTCTTTACCACCCCATGGACTGTAGCCCACCAGGTTCCTCTGTCCATGGAATTCTCCAGTCAAGAATACTGGAATGGGTAGTCATTCCCTTCTCCTGGGAATCTTCCCAACCTAGGAATCGAACCCTGCATTGCAGGTGGATTCTTTACCGTCTGAGCCACCAGGAAAGCCACTCCAAGCATTACTCTAGGCATTTTCACTAGTGTTATTTTTGTGATCCCCTATTAAACTGGTAAGGATGGCATTAACCCCATTTTAGAGATGCAGCTAACGAAGCTCATAAGGTTAATTGATATGTGTAACTTTAAAATTTAGGAAGTGGAAGAGCCAGGATTTGACAGGGCAGACAGGTTCCCTGTCTACCTTCAAGTAGTACTCTGTTTCACAGATTACATTCCTATAAGAACATCTGAGGTTGTTAGTGTATGTTCATATAGGTGATTTGTATACACTTCCCAAGGTCACAGAGGTAATCTTCAAACAAAGATCAAAATTATATTTGGCCGGGGCGGGGGAGCAGTTAGGTGGTAGCTAGTCTAACTAGATCATGCTTTCCCCATGGTGGCAGGCAATAAAACAAGCACATATTTGCAGACACAAAGAAAAACAGACTGAAAAATCAGTATTGAAGAAACACTGAAGGTCCTTTACTCTGAAATGTACAAATCCCCTCCAACACATCTACAAAGAAGTTGGCTTAGCCTGTTTAACTAACCACACTAAGTGAGACATTAACTATTGTGAGATAAACCATTCCATCCCTGGAAAGCTGCAAAAGGTAAAAATTCCTTCTCAAATCAGGCTGAAACCTGTCTCCCAATAATTTGTATATGTTGTTTTTTTTAGCTCTACCTCTGAAAAGTGTATTACAGGTATTTTTCTTCCATGTGGCAACTTTTATATATTTGAAAACAGTGTCAAAAATTCCTAAACTTTTTCTCATTCATGCTAAAATGCTCAGGATAAGTTATTGGATGGATAAATAGCAAAAAAGAGAACAATAAATAAAGAACAAAGTGGGAGGAGAGGGGGTGAAAACTGAGCTTTTAAAACGTCAAATAAAATGCTTTCACCTCTTGAGACTGTCTTCCATAATCACTGGCTTGTACAGGATGTCGTTCAGCTTCTTTATTTTTCATTTTCTGATATATGTAAGATTCTAGACCTTGTTAAAAGGAAGGAAAAAATTAGAGAATACATGAAAATGTGTTATATGTGAATCACAGTTACAAATAAAAGATCTCAACACTTTATGCTAAGTCACTTCAGTTGTGTCCAACTCTGTGCAACCCTACANGTGTGCCGTACAGTGAGTCCTTGTTGGTGATCCATTTTAAATACAGTTGTGGGTACATGTCCATCCCAAATTCCCTTTGGGCACTCTTAAACTGATTCCTTTCGCTTGAGGACAAGAAAGCGGTCAGTACATGCAACCCACCTTTCGGGCCTGGCCTCCTGTGGGGGCGAGAGGGATGACGTGGGGGTGGTGGGCACGCTGGATCCAGATGAGGGTCTCGAGGAGTGATGAGAGCTGTTGCCAAAGCTGCTGTATCTGGAGAGTGCAGAGGGTTAAGTTGGGGGCAGGAAGGGACAGAGAAATGAGCACAAGTCACTAGATGAATCACACTCGGCAAACTGTCTTAATTTTTATAAGAAAAACAGGTCTAGAAAAGGTAGCACTGTTAGTGATCACCCTAACTTAAAGAAACTTACTAACTTCTTCATTTTTATTATTTCTTATTAGAGAAGCTTCCCAAAGTCCCAAACTGCTAAGTAGCGGGTTGTGACAAAGGGCTTAAACAAAATCCTCATGTTTCCTTTCTAAGTGTACATTAAAACTAGTTGCTAACATAAACAGAATCCAAATTGCCTTGAATTGAATCATGAAGATTTTTCTTGCTTCTAGGATCAAACCTGCGTCTCCTGCACTGCAGGTGGATTCTCTACTGCTGAGCAACCAGGGAAGCCCTGGGGGTGGTACTGCTGCTGCTGCTGCTAAGTCGCTTCANGAAGCTCATAAGGTTAATTGATATGTGTAACTTTAAAATTTAGGAAGTGGAAGAGCCAGGATTTGACAGGGCAGACAGGTTCCCTGTCTACCTTCAAGTAGTACTCTGTTTCACAGATTACATTCCTATAAGAACATCTGAGGTTGTTAGTGTATGTTCATATAGGTGATTTGTATACACTTCCCAAGGTCACAGAGGTAATCTTCAAACAAAGATCAAAATTATATTTGGCCGGGGCGGGGGAGCAGTTAGGTGGTAGCTAGTCTAACTAGATCATGCTTTCCCCATGGTGGCAGGCAATAAAACAAGCACATATTTGCAGACACAAAGAAAAACAGACTGAAAAATCAGTATTGAAGAAACACTGAAGGTCCTTTACTCTGAAATGTACAAATCCCCTCCAACACATCTACAAAGAAGTTGGCTTAGCCTGTTTAACTAACCACACTAAGTGAGACATTAACTATTGTGAGATAAACCATTCCATCCCTGGAAAGCTGCAAAAGGTAAAAATTCCTTCTCAAATCAGGCTGAAACCTGTCTCCCAATAATTTGTATATGTTGTTTTTTTTAGCTCTACCTCTGAAAAGTGTATTACAGGTATTTTTCTTCCATGTGGCAACTTTTATATATTTGAAAACAGTGTCAAAAATTCCTAAACTTTTTCTCATTCATGCTAAAATGCTCAGGATAAGTTATTGGATGGATAAATAGCAAAAAAGAGAACAATAAATAAAGAACAAAGTGGGAGGAGAGGGGGTGAAAACTGAGCTTTTAAAACGTCAAATAAAATGCTTTCACCTCTTGAGACTGTCTTCCATAATCACTGGCTTGTACAGGATGTCGTTCAGCTTCTTTATTTTTCATTTTCTGATATATGTAAGATTCTAGACCTTGTTAAAAGGAAGGAAAAAATTAGAGAATACATGAAAATGTGTTATATGTGAATCACAGTTACAAATAAAAGATCTCAACACTTTATGCTAAGTCACTTCAGTTGTGTCCAACTCTGTGCGACCCTACAGACAGCAGCCCACCAGGCTCCCCCATCCCTGGGATTCTCCATGCAAGAACACTGGAGTGGGTTGCCATTTCCTTCTCCAATGCATGAAAGTGAAAAGTGAAAGTGAAGTCCCTCAGTCGTGTCTGACTCTTCGCGATCCTATAGACTGCAGCCTACCAGGCTCCTCCATCCATGTGATTTTCCAGGCAAGAGTACTGGAGTGGGGTGCCATTGCCTTCTCCGCTCAACACTGTGCATTTATCTAAATTGGAATATACTTTTCTTTTCTCTTTTAAGCAAGTTTTACCAAGATTCTTTTGTCCTTTTTACTCAAGTGGTTAAAAGCTATTTACCCTATTTCTATTCTTCCATAGTTACCCTTATGTTTATAACAATTAACACTTCTCTATAAAAGAATTATCCATACCCTATCTTCCTATAAAACACCTTTAGTAATTTTCACTTTCCCCTAAACCTTGTCATCCATGCTTTATTCAAAATACATGAATTTTGAGATCCAAATCATTAGTAATTCTTCCTTAATAGCAGAATCAAGCATTACTATAGGCTATTTAAAAAAGAAGACAAAATCAAACTAAGACAAAAGAAAGAAAAGAATGCCAGCAAATAGTTTTAATTTTTAGCCTTTTCTTTAAAAAAACTTAACAAGGATCACTATTGTTAATATTTTTTATACTTGGTATTTACAAAGTTACTGGCATATAGTAGGCAATCAATAATAATTTAATAAATATTTGGTTGGATTAATTCTGAGAAAAATACTTATTAAAAGTCTCTGGCTAAAAGTAGTTGTCATTTTTTCTTACTATTTGGTGCTAGGAAAAAAGTATACAGGAAATAGAAAAAAAGCTACTGAAAAAAATCAAAAAATTGTATATGTGGTACTTCTCATAACATCATAAAATTATGATAAATATGATCTCGATGATAGCTCAGTACTACAATTAAAATAAAATACCACTATGAAAATATAAAACTATGCTTTTCCTTTCATAATTAATTTCCTCAAAACTTTACCTTTTGTGTTCAGAAGGAGCTATCAAACAGGGCACCCTCAAAATTTTTTTTTAATTCTTTTTCAATTCTTAACTCAGACAAACTTTTAAAAAAACAAAGTTCTCAACCCAGAATGTGGATCAAGACACTAGGCCTCCTGAAGTCCTCAGATTAGCCAAACACCTGGAATTAGCCTAATTCTCTCGGTCTTCTCTTTCTTCCTGATCATCAGATTTAAATGATTCTTTGCCAGAACCCTCCTGCCACTCCCATCTTTCTCAGTTTGAATTTTTTTGAAATAATAGAAGATGGTCAAAAGGTACAAACTCCAGCTATAAGATAAATAAATACATGGGGAGGTAATATACAGCATGGTGGTTATAGTTTAACAATACTATATAGTGGCTAAGATAATAGATCTTAAAAGTTCTCATCACAAGAAAAAATAATTGTTAACTATAGGTGGTGACGGACATTAATTTATTGTGCTACTAGTTTTGCAACACAGATGCGCATCAAATCATTATGTTGTATATTTAAAACTAATACAGGTACCTTAAGTACTTCAAATAATTTTAAACATTTGTGACTTGCTAACCACATAGGCCCTTCTGTTTAAAAATTAGTAAGGGTCTCATTATCAAATGTAAGAGGTTCAATGTTCAGTTCATTGCTACCTATTCTCTTCATAATATGTCCTCAACGTATCTGTCCAGGCTTATTTCACAGTCTACGCTGAGCTCGCAGTCTTCATTGCTAGCTCACTGATCTGTCTTCTATCCTCGACAAACATCATACTATTAAGTTTAAGGGAATCTTGCCGATAGAATAAACGCTATATGGGAGCAGTCATAAATAACCAACTACAACTCAATCCGCTGAGTTCTGTGTAAGGGCCAATATCAACATCACCTGAACTTTAAAGAATATATAACATTGGACAACTCACCCCATAAGTCAGACTAAATGAATACTCTTTGATGCAGAGTCAACAGCTCTGAACAGGAGACTATCTACATTTTAATTAATTTTAATTTTTCTTTTCTGAATTCTGACAATTATCCCATTAAGCAAATGCACATTGCATCTCTTTCATAAAAATTAAAAGTAGGAAAGAGCTGTTTTTCTAAGAAAATGTGGCCCCGTCTCATTCTCTCACCTCCACTTGAGAGAACAGCAGGGACCCCCACTGCTCTAAAGCCCATAGCCTGAGGAAACCACCAGGGTTTGGAGAATTCAAGAATGCAGACTGTCACATACTTATCTGATTAAATTTGGACACTGGAATCCAGTTCTTGCTGCCCTTCTGTGCTTCTGAGATCTTATTTTCCCCAGGCTCTGGGTTCAATTGGTCACTCTGAGAGCAGGTGTTGACTGTTATGATCTGGAAGGAGAGACACTTGTTGGAACAGAGTGACATTAATCTGAATAGATTTCAAATCAAAGTCATCACTGACATGAGTCTGAGCAAACTCTGGGAGATGGTGAAGGACAGCGAAGTCTGGTGTGCTATCCATCCTAAAGTCCATCCCAGTCCATCCTAATGGAGACCAGTCCTGGGTGTTCACTGGAAGGACTGATGTTGAAGCTGTAACTCCAATACTTTGACCACCTAATGCGAAGAGCTGACTCATTAGAAAAGACCCTGATGCTAGGAAAGATTGAGGGCAGGAGGAGAAGGACACGAAAGAGGATGAGATGGCTGGATGGCATCATCAACTCAATGGACATGGGTTTGGGTGGACTCCAGGAGTTGGTGATGGACAAGGAGGCCCGGCATGCTGTGGTTCATGGGGTCACAGAGTCGGACATGAGAGACTGAACTGAGAACTGAGTGAAGTTTGCTGTGCTGCAGTCCGTGGAGTTGCAAAGAGCTGGACACAACTGAGCAACAGAACAACTGCATGCTGAAGAACAGTGGTTGTTAATATTGGCTGCACATTAAAACCACCTGCGAAGTGTCAAACTCCCATCACTCGTGCTGGCAGGACACAAGCATCCATGTGACTTTCCCACTTGCAGTCATGACTGAGAACGAGGGTGGGGAGCAGGGTTTCTCAAACTTGAGGGTGTATCAGAATCACCCAGGACTGTGTTAAACCCTCAGATTGCTGGGTCCCACCCTCAGGATCTGTGTGTGATTCAGGAGGTCTGTGTGTGTGTGATAAGTCCCTTCAGTCGTTTATGACTTTGTAACCCCATGCACTGTAGCCCGCCAGTCCCCACTGTCTATGGGATTTTCCAAGCAAGAATACTGGAGCTGCCCTGCCCTCCTCCAGGGGATCTGCCCAACACAGGGACCCTACCTGCGTCTCTCATGTTTCCTGCAATTGGCAGGCGGGCTCTTTACCACTAGTGCCACCCGGGAAGCCCTTAGTAGGTCTGAGGAGAGGGCAAATTTGAATCTCTGAAGTTTTCAGGTAATGCTGATGGGAGACCACACTTTAAGAACCACTGGTATAAAGCAAAACAACAAAAACATAAGGGTCTGAAAGAACTGGTTAGAATTCTATCCCTGTCACTCAGAGACTACATGAACTGCGCCAGTCACTTCATGTCCACGAGCTCCATTCCCTTCATCATTAAAATAACAGGGCGCTGACAATAATGGCTGCCTCGTGCTTCACAGGGGCAGCGAAGAAACGAGATAAACTGACCAACTACAAGATAACAAACAAAAGCACGTTATTAGTACGTGAGCTCAGTTAATAATTCTTAACTCTGGCCATTTTAGAACATAATTAGAACACAATTCTAAACTCATATTTTATGGGATCCCATAAACTCTGCATGTTCCCTGAAGGAAGCACATTCTTTATGGACGTTAAGTCTCCTTCAAAAGGTGATTTTGCACTAGTCACTATGGAAAGGCACATGAAACCACTGTGAGATACCACTGTACACTCACTAATATGCTAAAATAAAAAAGACTGAACTTACTAAGGGCTGGCAAGGACGTGGACCACTGGAACTCTCATAAACCACTACTCATAAACTGGTGGCAATGTAAGTTTCTTCTAAAATTAAGCAAATACTTACCATATGACTTTACTATTCTACTCCTAGTTACGAAAGAGAAATGAAAACATATGTCCACACAAAGACTTGTACACAAATGTTCTTAACAGCTTAAGTGGAATAGCCAAAATCTGAAAATAACACAAAAGTCCTTCAACCTGTGAGTTGATAAATGAATTGTTGCAAATCAGCTCTGCTGACTCTTAAGATTTACATCTCCATTCCTCCAAGGACAGTGTTATTCTGTGTATTCGGCACTTCAGAATAAAGAGAAATCAAGCTAAGATAGGATACTACCTCAGTTGCCAAAAACATAAGAGGCACTTACCGGCACCTGTAGACCTTGTATTTTCTTCTTTTTCTTCGACAGCTTCCTATCCTTGGTTAGCATTTTTGTTTTGATCCATTTTGACTGTCCTATCTCTGAGAATTTTGATAGATCTGTAAGGGAAATGATTTACATGAGACAATAAAGACAGTATGTGGAACCATTTTGTTTCACAGGTAAGATTGAGAGAATGGGGAGAATGAGAATGGTAGCAACGTGAGAATTTAATCCTGGTTTTTAAATGTTTACTTCTTACTTTTAATCTTAGAGATCTTCAACTTCTCCTCCTTGTGTAATCTCAAGCTCTGATTCGCAGTGAAGGGCTTGTCTTTCCGAAGCGGACTGATTCGAAAGGATGTGTTTGGCTGGAGCCATGGAAGTACTTCTGAGCAATTGCTCTGGGCCAGTCTTGCCGAGTTATCAGACAGGGATCTGCCCCGGATCTGCCTCTGGCTATGTTCACTCTGTCTGGAGTCATGGTTACAAGTGGAGGCCACGCTGATTTGACGTTGTTTCCTGGTGCTAAACACACCAGTTTCATCACCTTCTGAAAATGCCCAGTTCACATATCCACCTCCAGGTTGCATGCTCATGACTTGGGAAGGGAGGGAGGTCACTCTTGTGGGTGCAGGTGTGCAAATCAAAGTAGGGAGCACCTGTTCCCCCTCATCTGGTCTGGCTGGTATCTGAGCAAGTGACTCACATTGCTCCTTGGTTTCCACCATGGGGCCCTGGGCTGAGACACCCGGGGTCTGCCACATCAGACGAACAGGGACCTCAGTCTGGCTGACGTGTTCAGTTGTCAGCCCACCTGTACCGGCTTCCACAGATGGTCTAGACCGAGGCAAGTCAGTTTTTGCAGAATAAGAAACTTGTTCTAGATAAGAAGGGACCAGGAGATATTGGCCATACTTCGGGTGTGCTTGTCTGTTCAGCATCACCCCAGAAGCAACTACACGATTTTCTGTTTTTTGTTCTCCTTGGTCATCTCTTACATTTGAAGCCTCTTGATCTGTAATCTCAAGAAAGGGCCCTTTCTGTCCTCGTGGAGGATACCAGCCTCTGGCCAGGCTCCGCAGCAAAGAAGGGGGCATGCTATAACACTGATATTTCTTCTTCTCAGAGAGTGGCATGCTGCCCAGAACCTCTGCACAGATGACATTGCTCCAGCTGTGGGGAAGTTTTCTGCAAGTAGAATGTTTTCTGTTGGCCAGGAGAGCCTCATCTTCTTGTAAGGTGTCAACAGCAGAAAGGACTTTTAAGGTATCCACTGTCAGGGCAGAGAGATCCTGCAGGTGTCCCACATGGCTGTCCAAAGACAATAAGGAGTCCTTTATGAAAGACACTTTTTCATTCATTTCTTTCAGTTGGAAGTACATCTCGGTAACCCTAAGGGTAAAGGGAGGGAGAAAACCAATAAATGCAGTAAGCTGATGGGAACTGGCCTTCCTCTCTTCCTGCTCTGCTTCCATCTCTAGGTGGCTGCCCAGCCCACCCGGCTTCCCTATTTTGGGTCTGTCTTCTGCCTTCTTCTCTATCCAGTAGGTACTCATCCCAGGTGCTCTCACCCACTCCTGTAATTCCCACTATCACCAGAAAAAGGAAAATTAAAAATTGCATTTCTGGCCCTTATTTCTCTCCAGTATTTCAGAACCACATTTCCAGCTTCTACTAGTTATCCTCCCAATCTTCTCATCAATCAGCCTATTTGCACTCATTAATATATTCATTAACTTACATGACAAACATTTAAAATACTTCCTATTGTCAAGCACTGTGCTATTTTGGTAGACAAGGGAAATCCTGAGAATGAAACCAGAATGATAGGAACAGAGTCAATAATAAAAAACATAAGTAGAAAAAGTTCATAGATCTTTTAAAATAAAATTCCATGTCTACAGTATAAACAAGCATCCCAGGTTTCACACAAAGCCTATTTTAAGAAGTCTACAATCAGAGAAAGCCTGAGGCAATTCTTAAGTGATTTTGAATACTTGAACCCCAAATTATGATATTGAACCTGTGGTTCAAGTAAAAGCAGCATAAGACACCATCAGTTATGCAAGTACAAAAGTACATTGCAAGCAGAGTCAAATTAAATTTAACAATTGATTTCATTTAGAGAATTAGAAAGGATAAAGAAAATATATCTGTATCTATCTGTGTTATATGGGTATAGGTTTTGTTTTGTGTACCCCCCAAAAAAAGATAAGTTGAAATCCTAACCCCCAATATTCCTAGAACGTGACTCTATTTGAAAGGAGAGCCTTTACAGAGGTAATCAAGTTAAAATAAGGTCATTAAAGTACACCATAAACCTGTATAACTCATATTCTTATAAAAAAGGGGAAATTTGGACATAGAGGGAAGAAAATGTGAGACAACTACCTTCTGCCTAGAGTGATGCATCTACAAACCAAGGAACACCAAGGGCTGTCCACAAGCAACAGAAGCTAGAAGGAGTAAGGAAAGACTCTCCCCTAGAGTCATGCTTAGAGAAAGCATGGACCTGCAAACGTCGTAATTTTGGACTTCCAGCCTCCAGAACCGTGAGAGAATAAATTTCTATTGTTGTAAGACGCCCAAATTTTTGGTACTTTGTTAGGTGTGCATCATACGTGATAAGTCACTTCAGTTGTGTCTCACTTTTTACAACGCTATGGACTGTAGCCTGCCAGGCTCCTCTATCCATGAGATTCTCCAGTCAAGAATACTGACATGGGTTGTCATGCCCTCCTCCAGGGGATCTTCCCAACCCAGGGATTGAACTCAGGTCTCTTATGTCTCCTGCATTGGCAGGCAGGTTCTTTACCACTAAACCACCTGGGAAGCCCTTTGTTATGGCAGCCCAGGAAATTAATATAGATATGACATTTTTCTTTCTTTCCTCTTTTCCTCTGTTTCATTCTTTACTCTGCAGAAAGGAGTATACTTTACAATTTCTCAATACTAAAAATCTTTGATAAACAGAAATAAAGTGAAAAGTAGCAAGGGAGGGAATATAGTCAACAGTTTCATGACTCACATCACCATATGCAGAAATTAAAAATTGTTCCCAATATTATTTGGGGGCTGGGAGAAGCAATGATTGATTATATCATGAAGAGTTTGGCACTCAGTTCTAGGAAGCACTTTCCAAAGTAGTGTCAGATGTCCCCTCTCTAGAATATATTTCAGGTCATATGGATTGAGAAATCCTCCCCTTCTTTCTGGAATCTTTGCAGATAGAAATGAAAGAATAAAGGGGGTTGTATTTTTCATTTTTATTATAATCTAGGGGGGGTGGAGCCCTCTCTTGCTTCAACTTCTATAACTCAATAGAGCCTTAGTAAAGGCTTCCTGACCTTCTGGAACCTGTAAAACTAGAATTGGCAAGGATGATGAAGAAAAGAGCACAAAATATATATATATTCACTTCCAAATATGCTTCATTAGAGCTTCTCCATCTAGCACACTGTTTCATCTAATTCAAAAACAGTACAGTCCGAACAACAGTAATGGAGACTCATTAAGTTCCATTAGCAGCAGCCCCATCAAAAGGATACAATAGACACCAACAAGTATTCAGAGCCACAGGTAATCTACTGCAATAGAGACTGTTAGGCAAATAACCTGGTCACCCTCACATCAGGTCCTCTTGCTTTCATAGGCACTTCTTTTCTAAAGCTCAATGTCCTATGAAACATATTTTAATTATATTTCTCAACCACGATCTACATTAATCAAGTCTTTAGTTATTCTGACATGGAAAAGAAATTCTCATAATTTTTGTTTCTTCTGTGCAAGGTTTGAAAGTGAGGGGGAGACCAGGATGGTTATTGTTTCACTGTGGGTCTCTGGACTAGATATTGTAAAATGAAATTATAGAAAGTATTATTATAATCATCATGATAATCACAGTGTTCCTGAGTGCTCATTATGTGCCAGGCATTATACATTATTTTATTTAATCCACATGACCACCCTATAAGGTAGGCATTCTACTATCCCTTCATGAATATAGGTCACATTACTCATCATATGGTCGGTGAAAGAGTGAGGCTTCAAAGCCAAAGCGTGCAACTCCATATTCAATGGCATTAACCACTGCCCTCCAGCACATCTCAGCAACTCAGCAGGGATCCAAGCAAAGTCCTATTGGGGTCCTAGAGTCCCACGAAGGATGAATGAATTGCACCCACATTTTCCATGCCGGGAGTTGTTCACAAATGTTTCTCAGTAAGATATCATGATAAAACGATGATGGGACTTGCTCCAGCTATAATTCTGCTGAGTCATATTGCTCAATGTGATAGTTAAAAAAAAAATTTTTTTTAAGATGTAGCACTTTCCAAATATAATATAACCAAACACGCTTACTATGGAAAAATTCCTAGTTAACAACTTATTCCATAGAACAGAGAGAGAAAACACTGGCTTACATCACTAGGGACAAAAAGTAGCCAGCATTCCAAATAGAGAAAGTAAAATATAAAACAGACTTAACATGTTCTCTTTCCACTTTTACAATTCACCTGACTCTGTAAGGATACAGATAATCTCTTCTTCAGAGGTGAGCAAACATACAAATGTCTTCCTAATGTCTTTTCCCTCCCTCTTCAAACTACTGCTCAGTTACTGCCAGAAAATATTCTTCCCTCCCTGGTAGCTCAGACAGTAAAGAATCTGCAAGGCAGGAGACCTGGGATTGATCCCTGGGCCGGGAAGATCCCCTGGAGGAGGAAATGACTACCCACCCCAGTATTCTTGCCTGGAGAATCCCATGAAGGGAGGAGTCTAGAGGGCTACAGTCCATGGAGTCACAAAGAGCTGGACACAACTGAACAACTAACACTTTCAGAACGACCTCAATAAGGACCACCGTGTAAAAAGAGGGCTCGTGAAATAGCTCTATCAAAAAGGAAATTTGAGCAATTGTGTTTCGAAAGCAGATTAGGGCTTCATAATCAAATACTAGAGCCTTTGAAAGCATCTAGAATATTTTTCAGAAGCTACTTACCCATCTACCATCTAATCCTTCTCTACTCAGATACCAAGAAAAAAACTGAAGAAAATGTAATAGCATATGATGATTACTGGTGTTCAGTTTACTACTATTACTATCATCAAGTTTCATTCTGTATTCACTTGACTCATGATATTACCTTCTCCTAGTTTTCATTATTCTCTTCTGACCAATTCTTTTCAGTCTTCTCCATGAGTTCCCCTTCCTCATCCCATGACACAGGCGTTGACACCTCTCAGGGTGAGACCCACTGAGTCTGCTCACTCCACTTGCTTCCTGAGCATAATCGCTTCCTCTCTCATAGTTTTATTTTCCTACAATAGGCAGGTGACTACCAAATTTCCTACTCAGATTTTGCCCTTCGGGCTCCAGAGCCATATACGCAAAGCCTTCCAGACATCTCTGGCTAAATATGCCCCTAGAATCTCAGGCTCAACAAACTTAACCCTCGTTGCTTCTACCCGCTGCCTCAGTCTCTGCCATGCATCTTGCATTCCTTATCCCTGCAGTGGTACCTTTCACCTCATTACCCTGCCTTAGATACTATTTGTCCTGGACTCCATCTACTTCCTTATCACCACATCCAATCCTTAACTCATCTCATGAATTGTCTTCTCTAAATATGTCTTTATTTATCCTCTCTGCTATGCTGTATATGTTTGTGTCCCTACCCAAAATTCATATGCTGAAACATTAATCTTCAGAAGTGATGGTGTTGGTACATGTGGCTTTTGGGAGGTGATTAGGTCATAAGGATGAAGCCCTCATGAGTGGGATTAATGCTCTATTTTATAAAAGAGACTCCACAGAGCTCCTTAGCGCCTTCTACCATGTAAGGAAACAGAAGTTTGTAACCCAAACAGGGCCTTCACCTGACCATCCTCACACCCTGATCTCAGACTTCCAGCCTCCAGAACTATGAGCAACAACATTCTTAGCTTCTAAGTCATCCAGTCTGGGAAATTATGTAACAGCAAACCAAATAGTTTAGTTAACCCTAAAAGAAATCAACTGAAGGACTGGTGATGAGCTGAAGCTCCAATACTTTGGCCACCTGATACAAAGAGGAGAAAAGAACCTGATGCTGGGAAAGACTGAAGGCAGGAGGAGAAGGGGATGAAAGAAGACAGGATGGTTGAATGGCATCACTGACTCAATGGACATAAGTTTGAGCAAAGTCCAGGAGATGATGAAGGACAGGGAAGCCTGGTGTGCAGCAGTCCATGTGGTCGCATGAGGATTCAAGTCCACGAGGATTTGAAATAACTCAACTGGAATTCCATCACCTCCACTAGTTTTGTTCGTAATGATTTCTAAGGCCCACTTGACTTCATGTTCCAGAATGTCTTGTTCTAGGTGAGTGATCACATGATCATAATTATATGGGTCATGGAAATCTTTTTTGTATAGTTCTTCTGTGTATTCTTGCCACTGCTTCTTAATGTCTTCTGCTTCTGTTAGGTCCATACCATTTCTGTCCTTTATTGTGTCTATCTTTGCATGAAATGTTCCCTTGGTATCTCTAATTTTCTTGAAGAGATCTCTAGTCTTTCCCATTCTGTTGTTTTCCTCTATTTCTTTGCATTGANTGGACATAAGTTTGAGCAAAGTCCAGGAGATGATGAAGGACAGGGAAGCCTGGTGTGCAGCAGTCCATGTGGTCGCATGAGGATTCAAGTCCACGAGGATTTGAAATAACTCAACTGGAATTCCATCACCTCCACTAGTTTTGTTCGTAATGATTTCTAAGGCCCACTTGACTTCATGTTCCAGAATGTCTTGTTCTAGGTGAGTGATCACATGATCATAATTATATGGGTCATGGAAATCTTTTTTGTATAGTTCTTCTGTGTATTCTTGCCACTGCTTCTTAATGTCTTCTGCTTCTGTTAGGTCCATACCATTTCTGTCCTTTATTGTGTCTATCTTTGCATGAAATGTTCCCTTGGTATCTCTAATTTTCTTGAAGAGATCTCTAGTCTTTCCCATTCTGTTGTTTTCCTCTATTTCTTTGCATTGATCGCTGAGGAAGTCTTTCTTATCTCTCCTTGCTATTCTTTGGAACTCTTCAGTCAGATGGATATCTCTTTCCTTTTCTCCTTTGCCTTTCACTTCTCTTCTATTCACAGCTATTTATAAGCCCTCCTCAGACAATCATTTTGCCCTTTTGCATTTCTTTTTCTTGGGGATGGTCTTGATCCCTGCCTCCTGTACCGTGTCATGAACCTCCGTCCATAGTTCATCAGACACTCTGTCTAACAGATCTAATCCCTTGAATCTATTTCTCACTTCCACTGTATAGTCATATGGGATGTGATTTAGGTCATACCTGAATGGTCTAGTGGTTTTCCCCACTTTCTTCAATTTAAGTCTGAATTTGGCAATAAGGAGTTCATAATCTGAGCCACAGTCAGCTCCCAGTCTTGTTTTTGCTGACTGTATAGAGCTTCTCCATCTTTGGCTGCAAAGAATATAATCAATCTGATTTCGGTATTGACCATCTGGTGATGTCCATGTGTAGAGTCTTCTCTTGTGTTCTTGGAAGAGGGTGTTTGCTATGACCAGTGCATTCTCTTGGCGAAACTCTGTTAGCTTTTGCCCTGCTTCATTCTGTACTCCAAGGTCAAATTTACCTGTTGTTCCAGGTATCTCTTGACTTCCTACTTTTGCATTCCAGTCCCCTATAATGATACTTTGGCCACCTCATGCGAAGAGTTGACTCATTGGAAAAGACTCTGATGCTGGGAGGGATTGGGGACAGGAGGAAAAGGGGACGACAGAGGATGAGATGGCTGGATGGGATCACCGACTCAATGGACATGAGTTTGAGTGAATTCTGGGAGTTCGTGATGGACAGGGAGGCCTGGCGTGCTGCAATTCATGGGGTCGCAAAGAGCTGGACACAACTGAGTGACTGAACTGAACTGAACTGACCCTATAATGAAAAGGACGTCTTTTGGGGGTGTTAGTTCTAGAAGGTCTTATAGGTCTTCATAGAACCATTCAACTTCAGCTTCTTCAGCATTACTGGTTGGGGCATAGACTTGGATTACTGTGATATTGAATGGTTTGCCTTGGAAATGAATATTTTCATTACAAGAAAATGTGTAACTGTGTACGGTGATGGATGTTAACCAGATTCACTGTCACGATCATTTCATAGTACACAAGTATCGAACCATCATCTTATATGCTTGAAACTAATATATTGTTAGGTCAGTTACAGCTCAATTTGAAAAATGCATATAATCACATGCAATCCTTCATTATTTTAACACCTACAATTAGTAATACATGCACAGCAGCTTTGATCTTACTAGAATCTGAGTTTGTTCACTTTCTCCAACACGTCTCCTCTTTCCTCAAAACTCTGAATGGCCTTCCTGCACTGATTCCCGCCTCAATCACACCCACCTACAGATACCCTCACTGGTGACTGCCCTGGTTCCTGCAGCCTGGCTGCATCCTCTGCCACACCCACGCTCCACATCCTCTCCTGGTCCCCACCATTAACTCCCCTTCCCAAGGACCTCACTCAGCAAATCACTTCTTTTCTTTGGCTCCTGCAGCTCCTCCCATTTCCAGGAACAAACACATTAATTTTGTTATCGCCACGTGAAACAAAAGAATCCCACCATGTACGCATACCCTACTTCAGAGGTAAACTTCTTACGAAATCTGCCTCTGATCTCTGTCTCTACTATTCACCCTCAACTGCCCTCAACTCAATGCACAAGTGCTAGTCAGGCTCCCTGAGAGCTCCGTGACTCTCAGTGCAACCGGTACCCTGCCCCTGCCCTCTTCAGGACCAACCTACTGCTCCCGGACACATCCGCATCCAGTCTGGGGGCACACCTTCCTCAGATCTCTCCTTCTCAGCTGCCTCAAAATGATCCTCCTGCACCAGGCTCCCCAGACAGTCCAATCTACCCAACCCAACCCAACTCCAGCAGACCCTTCACTGCCATCATTCTCTATTCCCTTAGACTACTCGTTTTTTTTTCATTGCTCTTTTATGCACTGGCATTAAGTTACATATTTCTTTTTTGTCCTCCATTCCCATCACCCCTCCACATGCAAGCACTAGACCAGAAGTCCTACAAAGGAAGGACCCCTGGTCTCATCCACCATTTATCTCCTCTGACTTATAAGACTGTCTAGAACCCCGCAGATGCTCAATAAATGTGCAGTGATTACAAGAATATTATACACTACTTGAGAAAATTTTAGAGGATCAAAACCTTAGGTTTTAAAAGTAGACCTTCTACTTTTTTTTCAGCCATTCTAGTAAGAATCAGCTTTAAGTAGCAGTTTTGGGGGTGAAAATACATATAGAACTTTTACCTTTCTGATGTCACTCGGATTTGTTCCTCACAACTACAATTCAGATTGTCCATCTTCTCGTGGAAGTACTTTTCCACACACTGTTCTTCAAAATCGTGAAGTTTTTTCAGATCCTCCTTACTTAGGTAGAGTTCTGTGGAAGTAAGCATAGTATATAAAAAGAATCATCATTCCCCCTCCATAGGAAGCTGAGACCACGTCTGAGTGACTTTTCTTCCACTGATGTTGAAAATGAATGAAACTATAGTTTGTGTGATAATAGCTTACGGCCTTGTCACACTGTATGACTCACACCAGTTGGGACGCCCTATGCACCAACAGCTGGAAGCACGAGGCTGAGTCTCCTAGTTGTTTTATATACGGAAGTGGGGGTTCGGACATGACTCGTGTGGATCAGATACGTTATCTTCAAAATCTTCCTACGTTAGAATACTTTTAAAAATCTATCATATTTATATGCCTATGGCAGTTCCTCCACCATTTAAACTGTCAAAATGACAAGTAACCCACAGGTTAAAATCAAGGTTAGAAGAAGCCTACATCTGTTTCAGAGAATCCAGGAAGTTTAAGAAAGTTGTACCTTGTTGCACTGAGTTTATAGAGGCACGGAATTGGTATATACTAAGTTCTTCTATTGAAAAAAGATATTATTGTCAGTATTATCAATGGCAAATCAAGGCTATACAACTTCATTGACAATAACTAATTCATTAAAAGACACACCATTTCATGATGTTATGAAACTAATGCAATCTATATCAAACTTCAGTGATCACATGTGGTATACCACATTGACTCTTAACCTAACAGAAAAAAACATCTTTTAAGCAAGTTTCTAATACTTGTTGAATATAAAAATGCTGTTGTAAAAAGGGTAAAATTGGAATGTTTTCTTCCTTCAACCATTTCACCTAAATTAGGGGGAAAAAAAAGAAAAACCAAGAAAGAACTATTAAAGTTCTCCAGAATTAATTAGAAACTCAAAGGTTCTAGAATTTATTTCAAATTCAAATTAACAAAAATATTAATTTTAGAGGATAATTAAAAGAAAATATTCAGCCACAAAAGGTATTCACAATGTTTTCTAATTTTTACAGTATGGAAGAATTTTTCAGGTACAAAAAAAAAAACCAAACAAACCAGTATCTCCCCATCCCCACTCAGCTCTAAATTTTTGTTTGCATTAAAGAATCTTGTATGAGTAAGGAACTTTAGAATTGTGTGATTTGAACCTTCTGTGGATTCCTGAGAGCAAATAATCCCCAGAGCAATTCCAGTGATAGTGATAGGTACTGCTTGCAGTATGCGACATTTTCTTGCAACTGTCCACCAGGTGGCACTGCTACCCCGTGTGCAAACATCCTGAACCTGAATACAGAGGCTCAAAGGCAATCTTACAAAAATTTAGAATTTCCTAAAACTCAGGGTGAGTGCACTTCTACCCATCAGAATATTTCCTCAAGTTTTATACCAGAATCCTCCTATAAGTTCATATCAAGGTAAGCTCAGGAAAGGGTTCTTTGGTATGGTGCTATAAAATCTGGCCAAATCCTAGTTAATTCCAGGATCTCTCAAGTGGTTCACACTCTCCTGTTACAATTATTCTGGGATGGCACTCTATTAGAAGATGAAAAATTATAATATAATTATAAGCCTTTAAGTTAACTTCAGTTGTGCTTTGACTTCCTTATAAAGGCTGAATCTCTTGAGGGAAGGAATGGAAAAGAAAAATAAATCAGTACAGTGGTTCAAGAAGAGAAAAATACTTCACAGAGTCAATTACCAGCAGGAGCAAAAGCATGTCACCCTGTCAACCTTGTGATAACCCCTGTTAAGGGCTCACCAAAATGTACAGATAGTCTACAATTCCATATCTGAAACTCTTGGAACCAGTCCGTTTCAGAATTCAGAAGTTTACTTTTCTAGTTTTGGAAATGTAATATAATACATATGCCATAAATGAAGTAAAATCCCTAATTATGGCTAGAGCAATATTCTGAAATTAAACACATTATTTCTGTAGCAAAATCAATGAGTATTCTTACTACAAGATAAAGAGGATAAGTGGCTTACATTAGTCCCATTAGCCTCTTCTATCCAAATGAGTCTTTCTAAAACTTAAGAAGAAAAAGACTTTCCATTTTCAGATATATTTTGGATTTAGGAATTGAGATAAAGGATTGTGGATTTATGCCATTTCCTCTATATCTAGGAATTATCTAGAAATGGGCCTAGTACCAATAGGCCTAGAAGAACTACAAAAGATCTGTAAACCAAAAGAATGAATTTCTCCTATGATGATAAGTATGACAGTCATATCATGCTGTCAAGATATGGATCAGCAAAATGAACTAGGAAAAAAATCTCAAAATGTGTCGAGTTAAGCTTTGCCAAAAAGAGAGAATCTGCATTTCTGCATCCTGAGTTGAAGTTCCTGAAAACATGAGATATCTATGGAGAATGACCTCCACATTCTGTAAATCAGAGAACCAGAGAGCTTTGACTCTAGTGAATAAGTTAGACAAAGTCTGGTTTATCCATTTCCTTTAATCCACAAGACCTGTATCCTTTCAATTTGGATTCCATCTTCATCAACAAGGAATAAGTATGGGTCACTGGGACGACTACTCTCTAGGAGCTATTCTGATGACTTCCCAATTAAGCAGAGAAAATATAGGCTTTCCAGGTAACAAAAAACCTTTACAAATCCAAGCAGAGATTCTGTTCCTACCCATTCCTTTCTTTCAAACTATTAATTACTCTTAGCAAAAGATACTATAACCACATGAGATCAATGTATTTACTTAGACCCAGGTTCCCAACTGATAGTCTTTTAACTCCCAGAGCCTTCCAACCTGTGCCCTGAATTTAATCGACAATGTTCAGGTGTCTTCACCTTGGGTCTCTGCTCTTTACTTTCTTTCTCCTGTGTCACCAATTAAAAACTTACTTAATCCAACATCACCCTCTTCTTGGTCATTTGGAGCTTGGTGCTGGCAGAGACGGCGAAGCAGGAGACCAATGTGACTCAGCAGGATAAAAGGTGGGGGCAGCCAAGGCTTTTCATGGTAGGTCATGATGTAACGATAGCGATTGTATTTCCACAGGTTATTTGAAATGGATTTCATATCTATGTAAACATTACTGTAAGTTGCAGTAAAAGAGGGACAGTGTTTTAATACAGAATGTTCAAACATGACAGAGTACTACTTTATTTTCCAGCTTATTATTGGTTCACCTGATGTGACCAGTAGTTAGCCAATAAAAATAATATCCATCACATTTATGATTCTTCTTCCCCAAACAACACACATTAATCACCCTCTACAATAAAATATACTAATCAGAATATGCAAAAGGTAGAAATTACAATCAGAGAGAAGAAAATGCTAACATTTTAAATACAGTGAACAGAAACTGTCCTCTGGAAGTAACATTATTCTTGATTCACTATCTTTTTTCACATAAGATCTTTCCAGTCCATAAGTCATCCTTAATGATAAATGGTTTTAATGTTCCTCTATATTATCAATCTTATTAAGAGATTCTCCTAATTATCAAATGTGAGAAGTGCTAGAATAACCCTAACTAAAACATTCAAATGGAAAAAAAAAAAAAAAAAGATGAGGCAGGCAATAAAAATCAATTTATCCTAAAATAAACCAATAAGCAGAACTTTGATTTAGAAGCTAGATCAATTATTTACATTAACTTTATAATAAAAGTAACTTCATATTGGTTGGCTACTTTGGATTTTTTTCCCTTTATTATATCAATTACAATATACAAATAGTGAGAAAAATATGTTGATGCTATAAGCTTGTGATGAAGTTGTCATGAGAGGTATCCATTCTCAAGCAATATGTCATCCTTAACTATATAACTTTAAGTCTATAATATGATATGGGTGGGGAAGGCACAATGAAATATCTATCTTAATATTTGTTTAGGCTAATATAGAATTTATTTCTTTAGAGAAAGATGGCAGAGAAGCACTTAAGAAGAGCAGACAAATTTGACAAATAGAAATGCAAGTAACCTTAAACTGCAGGAATGGTAAAGAGAAGAAACTCAAACTATCTCAGAGAAAAACAGCTTAGGATTGAAGAATGGGGAGGGACTTCCCTACATCCTGTGCCTGCAACTCCATGCTGCCACTGCACAGGGTGCTGGTCCTGGAACTAAGATCCTGCATGACAGTTAGATTTTTTAAAAGAGGAAAAAGGAAAGGGGAACAGATAACAGAAGATAGATGAAGGAAGCACTGACAACCGGATTTAACGGCAGTTCTTAAAGTGCAGTCACTGAGCCGGCAGCACTAGCATCACCTGAGAACCTGTCAGAAATACAAATTCTTGGGCCCTACCTCAGAATGGGGCTTCCCTGGTGGCTCAGACAGTAAAGAGTCTGCCTGCAATGCAGGAGACATGGGTTTGATCCCTGGGTTGGGAAGATCCCCTGCAGGAAGGAACTACTTCAGTACTCTTGCCTGGATAATTCCAGGAACAGAGGAGCCTGGCAGGCTACAGTCCATGGACTTGCAAAGAGCTGGACATGATTGAGTGCCTTTCCCTTACTCACCCTAGAATGACCAAATTAGCTATCCCTGTCTCAGCAAGTCCTCCAAGTAATTCTCTTGCACAATCAAGTTTGAGGATCGCCAAAGTTCCACGCTACTCCCAGTCCAAGTGTGACTACAGCATGTCTACCAGCAGGTGGCGATCTTCACAGTGTTTGTCAGGCTCTTCGTAACCATTACAGACTCGAACGGGGCTTTTGGATAAGTAGTCAGATCTGGGGTTGCTCAACTTGGATGAAAATCCTAAAGGAAATCAACCCTTAATGTTCACTGGAAGGACTGATACTGAAGTTGAAGCTCCATTACTTCGGCCACCTGATGCAGACAGCCAACTCACTGGAAAAGAGCCTGATAACTGAGAAGGATCAAGATGGAAGACAGGAGAAAGGGGCAACAGTAGGTGAGATGGTTGGATGGCATCATAGACTCAATGGACATGAGTTTGAGCAAACTCTGGGAGACAGTGAAGGACAGGGAAGGACATGGACTGGCATGCTGCAGTCCATGCAGTTGCAAAGAGTGGGACACAACTTAGCGACTGAACAAGAAGAAGCTTGTAATGATTCTCGGTGTGTTCATTGCAGTGAAAAGATTGGCCTGTGGGAGGATTTTTCAACCTTTCTTTTGACACCTGCTATTTTTGAGAAACAAAAATCTCATACCCACTGATCTTATTTGAAATGTCAGAATAAAAGCTATAATAATTAAACACCAGCAAATGTTGCAAGTTCATAAAATGGTGAGACTAAAGAGAGATGACAATTATCATATAATCCTGCAATAACTAATAAGATTTTCCTGATATATATGCAACAACAGTCATTTTTTTGCCTGCATTTTTATTTATTTTATCTACTTTCAGCCATATCTCCTCTACTTTCTTTACTTAACTTCTATGCATTGATTTCTCTTTCTCTTTTCAGTAAGATAATAAATAAAATACCTCATACAGTGGCTGGCATAAAGGAGGCATTCAGAAAAAACTAGTTCCTTCCCATCATGTCACCTGATTTCTTTCATCCATTAAACTCTTTTCAATGCTTGGGATAAATTCATAGGCAGAAAAGGAAAAAAGAAAACCCAAAAGCAGAAAACCAAACTTGTTCTTATGAAGCCTGTATTCCAGAATGAGATAAATGGGGGCAAAAGTCATATATAAATAAATTATAAAATATATTTGTACATATATAAGTGAGTAGGATAAAGAAAGAAGAGTAAGGGGGACCAGGCACGCCAAGGAGATGATGGAAGGAAATGGCAGCTGCACTTTTAAATAACATCCTTAGGTTTGTTAAGTGTCTTTAGGGCTACAGTGTTGAGAAAAGAATACAGGGGCCAAAGATAGAAGCAGAGAAATAATTAGGAGACTTTGTGGTGGTAGCAGTGAGGTACTGACAGGTGGTTGGACTGAGGATCTATTTGAAGGTGGAGTCAAAGGTATTTCTGACAATCTAAACCTAGAAATATGAGAGGCAATAAGAAGGCTGAGGTTTTGGGCCTGAATGACAAAAAAGAAAGATGAAGCTTTGACAGAAATGTGTGCTCTTCTTTAAATATGTGGGAATAACTATAGGAAGATTAAGTGTATACTGGGAAAGAGAGAAAATCAAGAGTTTGGACATTTAAAAGCTCAGAAATCTATTATATGCCTGACTGGCAACGGAACAGGGCAGCTGGACCTACAGAACTGGAGTTCAAGAAAGAGATGTAGGCTGAAGATATACATTGGACTTTGTCAAGATATAGAACATATATACAGGAAACTGAAAAAGATCACCAAACAAAGCATAAACAAAAGGTCTGGGCCCAGGGACAAATCCCAGTGTTAAAAGGTTGGAGAGAAGATGATGAACCAGGAAAAGAAGACTGCGAAGTGAAGTGATATTGACGAAAACAGAGAATGAAATATAATGAGAGCTGATGAAGGGCAGTTATCAAGGACTCTCTAGTCAACTTTCAACTCATCAATTGCTATTTTCCATGATTCCAAATTATTGCTTAATTACAGTGTATGATTTCTTTTAATTCTATTTTTATTACAGTCCCACATTGTTTTTTCTCTTCTCACACTCTGCTACCTTCCTACCAGTAGTCTCATACCCATACTTTTAAAACCATAAAACCACAGTAATAAAGCATGATATGCATTAAAACAAAGGTTACATGTGACTCTTTCAAAATACATCACCCATTTTGACTGATACAAAATAACCATATTTGATTAAAATAACCTACTTAAAGAAAGCAATCAACAGGTTCACCATGATGATATATTGCACGAAGAGGTAGACAGCTTGCAGGAATGGAGTAAGAAAAGAACCAGGAGGGCAGGACGGCTGGCTTGAACAAACTGCAAAGAAAGAATTTAAAAGAATGAGAGACAAGGTGAATCACAGTCCTGTGACCATGGACAAATATTTAGCACACTGATGTAGCAGAATACCACAAACTCTTGACATTTTTAAGATTCAGATGGTTGTTTTCCAGAGTTCTTTTCAACTCTGAGTGTCTACAAGGGTTTGATTTCCACAAAGTGGTGGAATGCTCTACATACCATCTATGTCTGAAGCGTAGACTTCTCCATATATCATCCAGTATGGCTCAAATACGATATCTCGGGCAAGGGTCCAGGATGGGGGTTCCTTTGGTGAAAGGATGGCTTTCCGTGCCACTCCAAAGCTCAGGAGGACGATGGCCATGATGACCACAATGTAGAACATGTTTGCTGTCTACAAAACAGCATGACACAGAAACAAACTCACAGACTTAGAACATGAACTTATGGTTGCCAGCAGGAAGAGATAGTTAGGGAGTTTGGAATGGTCATGTACACACTGCTATATTTAAAATGGATAACCAACAAGGACGTGCCGCATAGCCCATGGAACTCTGCTCAGTGTAATGTGGCAGCCTGGCTGGGAGTTGGGAGAGAATGGATACGTGTATATGTATTGCTGAATCTTTCTGCTCTCCACCTGTCACAACACTGTTAATTGGCTATACCCCAACAAAAGTGAAAATGTTAGTCACTCAGTCGTGTCTGACTCTTTGTGACCCCATGGACTGCAGCCCGCCAGGCTCCTCTGCCCATGGAAATCTCCAGGCAAGAATATTGGAGTGGGTAGCAATGCCCTTTTCCAGGGGATCTTTCCTACCCAGGGATTGAATTGAGGTCTCCCGCATTGCAGACAGATTCTTTACCATCTGAGCCCCAGTACAAAATAAAAAGTTAAAAAAAAAAATGGCATAGTGAGAATTTTAGCATAGATTAGAAATTCAAAACAAACAAAATACCTGGAATCATCATAATTATCAGAGAAGGCAATGGCACCCCACTCCAGTACTCTTGCCTGGAAAATCCCATGGATGGAAGAGCCCAGTAGGCTGCAGTCCATGGGATCGCTGAGAGTCGGACACGACTGAGCAACTTCACTTTCACTTTTCACTTTCATGCATTGGACAAGGAAATGGCAACCCACTCCAGTGNCATGGATGGAAGAGCCCAGTAGGCTGCAGTCCATGGGATCGCTGAGAGTCGGACACGACTGAGCAACTTCACTTTCACTTTTCACTTTCATGCATTGGACAAGGAAATGGCAACCCACTCCAGTGTTGTTGCTTGAAGAATCCCAGGGACAGGGGTGCCCGCCAATAATAAGACTGTCTAGTCATTGACCAAAATACCTAGTCCATGAACAACTGGATTTCCTTTGTCTAAAACATTTTGTTTTCTCTGCCCAATACGTGTTTCAGGTAGCCTATGGAATAATTTAAATGTACTAACAGTAGAGAATCTATGCTTTTTTTAAGAAGTGGTGAAATATGAATAACTTTTGATTGGCTAATATCTAAGTTTTCATCAGAGACTACAAAAAGAAAAAAATTAGGGTAATTCAAATTAGTAAAGTGGCTCCTTATTCCCAGGATTATCTTCAGCAGTATTTAGAGTCTGAGAAAATTGATCAGGCCAAGAATCTGCTGAATAATTCCAGGCTACTTAGCAAACTGAAGAATTTAAGGTGGGGGGGGATATAAAAGCAACTATAAAATGACATTTGTTAAATCCAGTGGTTCATTAACTCTTAGTTAGTCTTTGAAGTAAAAGTAAGCCTGATTCGACCCTCCTACAATCTTGGTGGGAATGCAAATTGGTACAGCCACTATGGAGAACAGGATGGAGGTTTTTTAAAAAACTAAAACTAGAACTTCAATATGATCCTGCAATCACACTCCTGAGCATGTATTTGGAGAAAAACATGATCTGAAAGGATACATGCAACCCAATGTTCACTGCAGCACAGTTTACAATAGCCAAGGCATGGAAGCGACCTTGGGGATTCCCAGGTGGCTCAGTGGTAAAGAATTCGCCTGCCAAGCAGGAGACATGGGTTCAATCCCTGTGTTGGGAAGATCCCCTGGAGAAGGAAATGGCGACCCACTCCAGTATTCTTGCCTGCAGAATGCCACGGACAGAGGAGCCTGGTGGTCACAAACAGCTGGACATGACATAACGACTAAACAGCAATAGCAACAAGAAGCAGCTTAAATGTCCAGTGACAGAAGAATGGTAGAGGATGTGGTGCAACTGTACAGGGGAATATTACTCAGCCATTAAAAAGAGTGAAATAAGGCCGTTTTCAGCAACATGGGTGGACCTAGAAGCTGTCACACTGAGTGAAGCAGGTCAGACAGAGAAGGAGAAAGATCATCTGACATCCCTTACATGTGGGATCTAAAAAGAAAAGCTACAAATGAACTTACCACAAAACAGAAAGAGACTCACAGACTTATGGTTGAATGAACTTATGAACTTATGGTTACCAGGGGGAAGGATGGTGGGGAGAGACAGTTGTAGAATTTGGGATGGACATGTACACAGTGCTATATTTTAAATGGATAACCAACAAGGACCTATTGTATACCACAGGGAATTCTGCTCAACATTATGTGGCAGCCTGAATAGAAAGTAGTTTGGGAGAAATGAATATATGTATATGTATGGCTGAATCCTTTCACTGTTCACCTGAAACTATGACAACATTGTTTGTTGATCGGCTATACCCCAGTACAAAATAAAAAGTTTAAAAAACAAAGTAAGCCTGATTGTTTTAATGTACAATGGAGGACTGCTTGAGAATACATATAATATATACATGTACAATACATACGTACTATAATTTGTAAAGGCTCTTTCAAATTATTCATTTCTATTACTAAATGTATTAATACATCAGATCAATCTACTTGTTCACTGTGGCAGAAACTTACACCATGGATTTCCTATTAGCTTCCCTTCCATGAGGCAGGAGCCACATGACCTATTCTGGCCAATGGGCTGTGGAATAATAGTGATTTGACTCACTTCTCCTTCAGAGCAGTTAAAAGCTGCTCCATCCCCTTAAAAACATGTTCCTCCATGGAATTTTCTCCACCCCTCTTATTCCCTGAAATGTCAAAAGCCACATAGTTACATGGGTATGCCCCAAGAAGGGAGGATTTGCGATCCCTCAATCACTGGATAGAGGCCAGCCTCCATGATCATCCATCAGTCTTTGCATTAGGAAGAAATAAACTTGTACTGAGTCACTGGGATACACTGGTTACCTCAACATAGATTACCAAGATAATACCAATGTCACCAAGACTAGAGAAAGTATTGCTGGTCTAAAAGAAAAGTATAAAGTAACAAAAATCATCTTTGGTACCCAGGAGGTTCTCCCTTTACTGTCCTCTTCCTCTATCTCAACACAACTCTTCCTTCTCAAGAGATTGCCCCTTCCCTGTGAGTATTCTAGAAGAAAAAGCAAAGAAGATCTTGAGGTGCTGTCCTTCTTAACTCCTGTGCAAAGTCAGCTGGACAGGGCTTATACAAGTGCACAGTGAGCTCAGATGGCAGACAGAGCCAGGTGGTCCAGATTTGAATCCCGGCTCCCCAGCTTACTCCTTTGGGAAATTTACTTAAACTCCATTTCCCTGAATGTAAAATGTGGATTATAGTACCCATCTCTTAAAATTGTTTTTAAGATTAAATGAGTTAATAGATAAAAAGTACTTAGAACAGGGTGTGGCCCACAGTAATCACTATTTAAGAGTTGGATAGCAACAGTTAGAACTGGACATGGAACAACAGACTGGTTCCAAATAGGAAAAGGAGTACGTCAAGACTGTATATTGTCACCTTGCTTATTTAACATATATGCAGAGTACATCATGAGAAACACTGGGCTGGAAGAAACACAAGCTGGAATCAAGATTGCTGGGAGAAATATCAATAACCTCAGATATGCAGATGACACCACCCTTATGGCAGAAAGTGAAGAGGAACTCAAAAGCCTCTTGATGAAAGTGAAAGAGGAGAGTGAATAAGTCGGCTTAAAGCTCAACATTCAGAAAACGAAGATCATGGCAACTGGTCCCATCACTTCATGGAAAATAGATGGGGAAACAGTGGAAACAGTGTCAGAATTTATTTTAGGGGGGCTCCAAAATCACTGCAGATGGTGATGCAGCCATGAAATTAAAAGATGCTTATTCCTTGGAAGGAAAGTTATGACCAACCTAGAGAGCATATTCAAAAGCAGAGACATTAAATTGGCCAACAAAGGTCCGTCTAGTCAAGGCTATGGTTTTTCCAGTAGTCATGTATGGATGTGAGAGTTGGACTGTGAAGAAAGCTGAGCACTGAAGAATTGATGCTTTTGAAGTGTGGTGTTGGAGAAGACTCTTGAGAGTCCCTTGGACTGCAAGGATATCCAACCAGTCCATTCTGATGGAGATCAGCCGTGGGATTTCTTTGGAAGGAATGATGCTAAACCTGAAACTCCAGTACTTTGGCCACCTCATGAAAGAGTTGACTCATTGGAAAAGACCCTGATGCTGGGAGGGATTGGGGGAAGGAGGAAAACGGGACAACAGAGAATGAGATGGCTGGATGACACCACCGACTCGATGGACACGAGTCTGAGTGAACTCCGGGAGTTGGTGATGGACAGGGAGGCCTGGCATGCTGCGATTCATGGGGTCGCAAAGAGTCAGACACGACTGAGTGACTGAACTGAACTGAACTGAACTGAGGGGTGGAGAGACGAGACAAATCAGTATTTCAGCTTACTGTGCTCAGACAAATACGACTCAATCCCCCATCATCTGGCCCTAACCAAAAGGGTAAGATGAGTATTACAGTCAACTATCCAATATGCTCTCCAAGGACACTTGTTAAATATGAATTTAAGTTATACAATAAGTGGTGATGAAGTGTGTATTTCTTTAAATAATTTTAAAAGTTATAATACTATTGAATATGAACCATGAAATCAGGTAGAACTGTTAAAATAACACAAGTTTATATAACAGACAGTACTCACCATTTTTGCAATCATGGTCACATAGGGACCTGCATGTTGATTCACAGCAAAGAAGTCCAGGAGCCGTGAGAACCAGAATATGATGTTGATGCAGTATATCAGTCTTCCTGCTGTGTAGAAAGGTGGGTCACCCCACCGAAAGCCAAATCCCACGAAAAACAGGCCAATAGCCACAGTTTCCATTAAGTTCCAGTACTCGCTAATCCATACCTTCACCTTTTGAGTAAATTTCCCAGGTTCTGAAATACAGACCTAAAACATGATAGAAAGAAAGAAAGGAAGAATGGGTTATATCTCAAGAGTCTCAATATGATCTTCAATACTTCAACTGTTCATTTACAGAGGAATTGAATCTTGCCAAACCTTAGATCATAAGGCAGCTTTGGAGATGTAAGTTATCCTTGGGGAATGAATTATTTAAACAATTCTATAAATACAGCTTAATGTGACTGTTAATGCTGGTCAACTATTTAAAAACCCAACCAGAAACTTAAAAAAGGAAGGAAGAAAGAAAAGTTTTTTCTAGATTTGATCAATCCTGCAACCCACACCAGTACTCTTGCCTGGAGAATCCCAGGGACCGNCAGCTTTGGAGATGTAAGTTATCCTTGGGGAATGAATTATTTAAACAATTCTATAAATACAGCTTAATGTGACTGTTAATGCTGGTCAACTATTTAAAAACCCAACCAGAAACTTAAAAAAGGAAGGAAGAAAGAAAAGTTTTTTCTAGATTTGATCAATCCTGCAACCCACACCAGTACTCTTGCCTGGAGAATCCCAGGGACCGGGGAGCCTGTTGGGCTGCTGTCTATGGGGTCGCACAGAGTCGGACACGACTGAAGCAACTTAGCAGCAGCAGCAGCAAACTAACACAGGGAAACACTGAAACAATTTTAAAACTCGACATTGCAATGGACTATAGCTGCAATGCCATTTCATGATGAATAGCCTAGTGCAAAGAAATGAAAGAATCCTATAATCTGATCCCACTATTGCTGTTAGTGAACAGTTAGCAAATTGAACGTGACATTAGAACTCACTATTACAAGAAATTACCCCTGCAACAGAATGTCAGACAAATTGAAATGTCAAACAGTAAACCCATTTTTCCTGAGGCATTAAAAAGAATGGTAGAATTTAGATAACATTTTTCTGCTAAATTGTTTTCTACCATCTATAAACTCCACAATAGTAACTAGCAGGCAACATAAATATAATTACTAAAACTATATCTACATAATATACAGTATTGGTCATAAAAGCTCTAGGACAAACTCAATATATATATGTGTAAATGCACAAAGATAGAGCTACATATACAGTGATTCTAAAATAGTCTAAGTTATACTATATGTGATTACATTATAACTGCATGGGAATATTCATTCCTTTTTTTTTAAGTGACTATAAATTAAAAATAAAAAGTTTGCTTTGTTTTGTTTCTTGGACTACTTGCCCCAGAGGGATGTTTAGTAGGAACTTTCAAAGACTATACATGAATTATCTACCATTGTACAACTTTAGTCACTATGTGACATGAAACCAATAATATGTAAGTAATGTTAGACTATATGAAAATCAATCTTATTTTAAAAAAACACTCTGGGGATGAGAAATCTAACAGTCAGAGGGTCTAATAACAACTAGACACTATCACTCTGTGACTGATAAACACACTAAGACGTCCTCAAAAATAACTGCTTTCAAAGAGCGGCAATCAAGAGAAATTATTTGGCAACAATAAAAGGTTGAGATCAGAAATTTCCCCCAATTACCTTCCTGTAGCATGCCAAGTCAGGATCATTGCCCACTCCACCTCAACCTTTGACCTCTCCATTTTCACCACCCCATCCCAGAATACCTCTAGCAGAGATGTACAGAAGACAAAGGAAGAAAGGGTAACTTACCTCCCTGACTTTCTCAATGGCATTGGTGAAGATGTAGATAATAACAAGCCACTCTTGCACGCTGGGCTGGGGCTGCATCTCCACCAACACGGTGTAAGTGAACAGCATAAGGAATGCCAAGTACACCATCTGTGAGGGGGACACGCATTCCCTGGTCATGAATGAGAGTCATAGTAGAGGACAACAAGCAGACAAGGACCCAACTCAACAGAAATCACATGGACTTCAACATGATAGCAGGGAATATAACTGGGACCACCTGGCGCTCAGTCGCGTCCGACTCTTTGCGACCCCATGGACTACATGATCCATGGAGTTCTCCAGGCCAGAATACTGGAGCGGGTAGCCTTTCCCTTCTCCAGGGGATCTTCCCAACCCAGGGATCAAACCCAGGTTTCCCGCATTACAGGCGGATTCTTTACCAGCTGAGCCACAAGGGAAGCCCAATATCAAGGAAGGCACAAGAATCCACAGTTCTCTATTCTATGATTCTGTGGAAGGAAAGAAGAGCACTGTTCTCAAATGCATAGAAGTGGGCACTGTCTCATCTTGTTGGCTCCTGATCAGAATTTTCAGAACCCTGAACATTCTGGCATGGACACAGTCAGGCTACAACAAGCTGAGAGGGAATCGTGCTCCTTCTCCTCCATTTAAACAGAAAGCATGTGTCCTAAGGATGCCAAAGGAGCAGTATTGGGAGGAGACCGTTTTCAAATAAGTTTTGATATTTATTACTGCTGAGAATTTTATTTACATTTTTATCTATAGCACTTAAGCATTCAGCCTAACACATGATAGACAATCAAGAAATGTATGTTTAAGCGGTATGTATATTAAACCTAGATTTCCACTCTCTTCCAAGAATTAAGGCACAGTAAACACATAACTCCAGGAGATGGTGATGGACAGGGAGGCCTGGCGTGCTGCGATTCATGGGGTCGTGAAGAGTCAGACACAACTGAGCGACTGAACTGAACTGAACTGAACTGAAACACATACACTGGAGAAGGCGATGGCACCCCACTCCAGTACTCTTGCCTAGAAAATTCTATGGACAGAGGAGCCTGGTGGTCTGCAGTCCATGAGGTCTCTAAGAGTCGGACATGAATGAGCAACTTCACTTTCACTTTTCACTCTCATGCATTGGAGAAGGAAATGGCAACCCACTCCAGTGTTCTTGCCTGGAGAATCCCAGGGACGGGGGAGCCTGCTAGGAGGCCATCTATGGGGTCACACAGAGTCGGACATGACTGAAGCGACTTAGCAGCAGCAGCAGCAAACACATACATATAGATATATGGTGATCAACAGCTTTGTGATCTTATCTAACATTCTTATGTCTTAAAATTTCCAGAAGTAGAATAGCTACACACATTTAAAAATGTGACACATATTACTAAGTTGCCAGCCAGAAAAGCTCTACCAATTTCTCAGTCACTAACAAGGGATGAGACAATGCAGCCCTTCAAATATCTTCAGAGACCATACACAGTGCTAGCTGATAAACACATATTACATACAAATCCCAAATCAAAAGAGAGAAAAGTACCTGTGTGTTCATTCTCATGAGAATCATATTATTTTAAACTGAATCCTTATTTATGAAATCTTTTTGAGCTCTACCTGAGTTTGATAAGTCTGCTAAGCTTAGTCCTGCATAGAGAATGGCTGAAATCACTTTTGACTGTACCATATTGGCATATACAATAAGTGGTATTTCAGGAAGGCATAATGGCTTATTAGCATTGCCTATGAGTTAAGAAACTTAATAGAGACGCATATAAGAAAGTTAAGTAAATTCTATACTTCTCTAGATCTGTATTTCATAGTTTTAATATGTTTGATGATCCCATAGGGATACAATTTAAATAAACTTGTACTGTCAAGCAGACATTTTTTACATCGTTATCACTGGTTTCATGGTGGCCAGACACCAAAACACTGCAGATATTGGTGGTATTACTTCTCTTTTTTTTCCAAGTTTTAAAAAGATATCTAAAAATGTTTACATTTTTGCTTTTTCACCATAGCATTTACAACAAGACATTGCTTTAATAAAGCACACATACCATAACCTAGCAATGTAACAGCCATGACTAAAATGCCTGTCCTCACAGCTAATACAATTCATTGTGGTGGGTAGAAATGGTTGGCTAGTTTGTTTATTTTCATCATCATTATTGTTGTTATTGTTCCATTTGCTTAGGTTGCTCCTGTCTCTAACAGGTCATAAGCTGGAATTTTCTAAGGAAGGAAATACTTGAATACTCTACCCAATGATGTGAAAATGGTTGGGCTTCCCTGATGGCTCAGCTGGTAAATTATCCACCTGAAATGCAGCAGACCTGGGTTCAATCCCTGCGTTGGTTAAATTCTCTTGATGTCACTATCAGAGTCTCTATTATTTTGTTGCATATTCACAAAAGTGGTAAAACCTGAATCATCTGAATGAAGATTTTCTTTCTGAAAACATAAAAGTTATTTGGACCTATGTACTTATTCAATACGTATATGAAACAAGGGTATGGTTGGGCAAGGAATATTTTTAAATATAACACATTTACATAAATATCCTCTTATAACGACTTCAAATGTTTTAGAAATATACAACCTTGACTACAAGCAATTTAACTATAGATAAGCATTAGAATCCCAAAGAAAGGCAATGCCAAAGAATGCTCAATCTACTGCACTCATCTCACACACTAGTAAAGTAATGCTCAAAATTCTCCAAACCAGGCTTCGGCAATATGTGAATCGTGAACTTCCAGATGTACAAGCTGGTTTTAGAAAAGGCAGAGGAACCAGAGATCAAATTGCCAACATCCACTGGATCTTCAAAAAAGCAAGAGAGTTATAGAAAAACATCTATTTCTGCTTTATTGACTATGCCAAAGCCTTTGACTGTGTGGGTCACAATAAACTGTNAAATCTGCTTTCCAAAAAAGATAATAGAGAATTTAATTTCTTTAAAAAACACAAAATTACATTTTAAATGTTACTTTAATAAAATTTTACATCAAAATGGATCCTCTGGAATCTTTTATTTAAACGAAAATGAAAAGTGCTTTGTCTTTCATAAAGTAAATTATTTCTGGATATTTTTAATAAGATTACTGTCAAATTCAGGCAGCTTTTCTGACAAAGTGTATTAGCACACCACTTCACTGACTAAATGTAATATTGCTTCAAACATCACAAAATCAGGAGGATATTGTTGTTCCCCTCTCATTTTATCTCTCAACTATATTTAGGATTAAAGTTAAAAGTGAAAAATAATCAAAAGTTTTAAGGAACAGTCAGGATATTTAATGATAACAGCTTCAAGCTAATGTTAGGAGGGAGACTATATCTTGTGGAGAAGGTTTTCCTTTATCTCTTTACCCCCTGGGTTGCTAAGTCTATCATTTATAAAATATAGGAAACATAAGGGCTCATGAACATGTAGCAACAGACATTGAAATTATATACATTTTTTGAAATCAAGAAAATCAACAACTTTTAAAATCATAATGTTAATCAATTAATATCTAAAGAAAAAGAGAAACTACACAGGACCATTTGGAAACAGAATATAAGCATTTTGACCTTTATATTTCCAATATTAAAAAGTATAAAGTGACAGAGGATTTTTCAAGAGAAAACTGATGCATCCCATGAAAGTGAAAGTGAAAGTCGCTCAGTTGTGTTCAACTCTTTGCAACCCCATGGACTATAGAGTCCATGAAATTCTACAGGCCAGAATACTGGATTGGGTAGCCTTTCCCTTCTCCAGAGAGTCGTCCCAACCCAGGGATCAAACCCAGGAATCAAACCCAGGGCTCCTGCATTGCAGGCAGATTCTTTACCAGCTGAGCCACAAGGGAAGCCTTGATACCCTGGATAGCCTTGATATCCTAAGGCATAGCATGGCCTATTAATATTATTTAGTGTCAGTGGTATGTAAAATAGCAGAAGTGTTCATTTCTAAATTAATGTGCTTTTAAATATATGTTTTAACACTTTTATAGAGCTGTTTTTTTAAAAGAATTTCATTCTGTTACATTAAATAAAGTATACTGAAAACAAACTACCTTTCTTTATGAATCAAGTCATCTTCTTGTGAGTCACTCTGTACAGTTATAACATCAGAGACCACTTAGGTTTACATGTGTGTATTTTTTTATATTTACAATGGCTTCAAAAACAGCTAGAAGGGATTTTTTAAAAATGAAAGGAAGAAANCCCAATACCTCCTCACAGAATTTAAGGGGATACGCATTTTATTGTTTATGTGGTTGCCGGCCAGTTATTCAATAGTTAACATTCACTCTTCACTATTGCTCTTTTATAGACCTCTCATTTCCAACTTATTCCATCTGATGATGAAAATTTCCAGCTTAAGATAGTGGCAGCAGAGACAGAGGGTTACGTGCGGGATAAAGCCACACAGCATGGAACTTGTCCTGAGTTCAAGTTTCATAGGATCATTTTTTTCTTTTTTCTATGAAATCCTAAGCTATCAGGAGTAATTGTAATGAGGTTATAATGACATCGTTTTGGCTTTTTTGTGCCTTAAATTGCTGGTAATAGATGTTTGCGTGGTATCCTGTCTCTTCCTTTGAAGATATGACCTTCCTCAGAACAAGATCATGTTTTCACTGACTTTTGTAAATCTTCAAACACTGTGTACTATATGCTCTAGGCATGATTTTGCAAGTCATTTAACTTCTCTAGGTCTCAGGCCCCACAAGTGAAACTTAGAGGAAGGGATTATGGCCTCAAACATATGTTCTAGCTTTTAAATCATGATTAATATGAATCCACTCTGCAAGTGTTATCTTTTTCCTACTTGAATAACCCAAATAACATTGCTTTGGAATATGGTAACTATGGGTTATTATAAACAACAAATAACACATATCAGTTTGGCCTCCAATTGTCCTTCTTAGATGATCCTTTTAAAAGAGAGTCATGAACTGACATAAATTGATACGAAGAGTACGAGCCAGGTGTGGTTTACATAGTGAGGCAAAATGACCATGAAAGGTAGAAGGAGAGAGAAGCCAAAGGCGGTTTCACGCGATGGGCAGCGACCGCGTTAACCAGCACAGTCCCTGCAAAGACTCTCTGGTATGAAAAGGCAATTAGGCATTCTTCAATTCAACTTTATTCTCAGTGGTGGGCCTCATGTGTGACCTGTCAGACTCACATGGACAATTCCAATGAAAAAAGCTAACCTGTCCTACCCATTGGAGCTGACCATTAGAGAGGCCACACTTGAGTCCTGGAGGATAGATTCACCTGCCTGTACGGTTGGTAAATGAAAAAAGGCAAAATGGGTGTCTGAGGAGGCCTTACAAATAGCTGAGAAAAGAAGAGAAGCTAAAGACAAAGGAGAAAAGAAAAGATATACCCATTTGAATGCAGAGTTCCAAAGAATAGCAAGGAGAAATAAGAAAGCCTTCCTCAGCAATCAGTGCAAAGGAATAGAGGAAAACAATAGGATGGGAAACACTAGAGATCTCTTCAAGAAAATTATGGACACCAAGGAACGTTTCATGCTAATATGGGCTTGATAAAAGAAATGGTATGGGCTTAACAGAAGCAAGAGATATTCAGAGGTGGCAAGAATACACAGAACTATACAAAAAGATCTTCATGACCCAGATAATCATGATGGTGTGATCACTCACCTAGAGCCAGACATCCTGGAA
>SJYV01025334.1:1061169-1075738 GCA_006410875.1 Neotragus pygmaeus
CCCTTCTTATTTAACTTATATGCAGAATACATTGTGAGAAATTCTGGGCTGGATGAAGCACAAGCTGGAATCAAGATTGCTAGGAGAAATATCAATAACCTCAGATACACAGTTGACACCACCATTACAGCAGAAAGTGAAGAGGAACTAAACAGCCTCTTGATGAAAGTGAAAGAAGAGAGTGAAAAAGTTGGCTTAAAGCTCATCATTCAAAAAATTAAGATCATGGCATCCAGTCCCATCACTCCATGGCAAACAGATGGAGAAACAATGGAAACAGTGACAGACTTTATTTGGGGGCGTCCAAAATCACTGCAGATGGTGATTGCGGCAATGAAATAAAAAGACGCTTACTCATTGGAAGAAAACCTATGACAAACCTAGACAGTATATTACAAAGCAGAGACATTGCTCAGCCCCAAAAGGTCTGATGAGTCAAAGGTATGGTTTTTCCAGTAGTCAGGTAGGGATGTGAGAGTTGGACTATAAATAAAACTGAGTGCTGAAGAATTGATGCTTTTGTACTGTGGTGTTGGAGAAGACTCTTGCAAGTCCCTTGGACTGCAAGGAGATCCAACCAGTCCATCCTAAAGGAGATCAGTTCTGGGTGTTCATTGGAAGGACTGATGTTGAAGCTGAAACTCGAATGCTTTGGTCACCTGATGTGAGGAGCTGACTCATTTGAAAAGACCCTGATGATGGGAAATATTGAGGGCAGGAGGAGAAGGGAATGACAGAGGATGAGATGGTTGGATGGCATCACTGACTTGATGGATATGAGTTTGAGCAAGCTTTGGAAATTGGTGATGGACAGGGAGGCCTGACATGCTACAGTCCATGGGGTCACAAGAGTCAGACATGACTGAGTGACTGAACTGAATATGTCTGGTAAAAAAAATGTAGATTTTCAAAAAATGTCCAAAAATTAGAATATTATGAACAAATACCACGTATTTATGCATCAGTGCTCCTTATCCTGAGCTGAAATAAACTTTGTTTGCATTTGGTTAATGTGCCCTTTTATGCCCTCTGAAACCAAGTTAAGTATCTAATTTCTTGTGAATGTAAATACACAAAAGAGTTGTAGTATTGTAACCCTTCCAAAACTTCTGAATAGGAAGTCTATATAAGTGGCCAGAGACACTCAACTTAGTTGCATTCAAATTTTGGTCAAAGAATCTTCGAAGCCTTCTATTCTCTGAATCAGTTTAGTTCAATTGCTCAGTCATGTCCGACTCTTTGTGACCCCACGCACTGCTGCACGCCAGGCTTCCCTGTCCATCACCAACCCCTGGAGCTCGTTCACACTCATGTCCATCAAGTCAGTGATGCCATCAACCATCTCATCCTCTGTCATCCCCTTCTCCTCCTGCCTTCAGTCTTCCCCAGCATCAGGGTCTTTTCTAATTAGTCAGTATTTTGCATCAGTTGTCCAAAGTATTGGAGTTTCAGCTTCAGCATCAGTCCTTCCAATGAATATTCAGGGCTGATATCCTTTAGGATGGACTGGTTGGGTCTGCTTGTGGTCCAAGGGACTCTCAAGAGTCTTCTCCAACACCACAGTTCAAAAGCGTGAATTCATTGGCACTCAGCTTTCTTTATGATCCCACTCTCACATCCATACATGACCACTGGAAAAACCATATCCTTGACTAGATGGACCATTGTCGACTCTGGATAAATATCAGTAATTTTTTCAGCTGCTTCTCCTGTACTTTAGTTTTGGACCTTGAACCACTGCCATCCGTCTTCTCTGGTCATTCTATAGTTTATAGACTGCACACTGTGGTACTCAGGATGGAAACTGTTGCTCTAGATATAATCTGCTGCAGCCTATAATGTGACTACTGGTTCTGTTCTGAATACCTAACTGCTATCACCTAAACTTTGGATTACATTGGTCTTGTCTCTGGTTACAGATGTTGAACTGCACACGTGAATTAAACTCTGCCCCCTCCTGATACTGCATTAAAATAATGTCTAGGTTTTAAAAAAGAAAATTCATAGACATAAAAGAGAATGAGAACAAAATTTTAGAAGCTGGAAAGCTGATGGAGAACTCTGCCTGACTTAACACATCCTAGAAATGAGTGCAGTTTTAACCACAGAACTCCCGAAAGGCTCTGGATCAAAGCTATCATATTCCTATGGAAAAGAGGGTATAAATGGCTAAACGTCTGTTAGGAAACAGATTTCTATGTCACCGTTCCCAACTCTTCCGGGTCCACTAGAAGCCCTAAGAAGTTTCCTCTAGAAAAGTGAAAACAACAGATTTCAGATGTAATAGACAACTAACAAATTTGAAAGCAGTTTTTAACAAGGAGAAAAACAGAAGTTTACACAGTTACTATAGAAATTCCAAGAATTCTTTTCCCCTTCCGGACTACTGGTAGGCCACTGGAAGAGGTTTTAATTGGGAATATGAGGAGCTTAAGAAAAAAGATTTAAAGACATTGGCATGGGTACAAGCCAAGGAAACAGTATCACCCTGCAGAAACAAGATCCCGTTATTCTTACAAAACTGTCCATCCATATTTTAATACGGTTAATATGAGCAGACAAGGTTCACCAGATGGCAGAAAGCATTTAACATTAAAAGCAAATACCAAAAGAGAAGAGAAAAAGAACAAAAAAAAAAAAAAATGAGGAAGCAGATTGAGCAGGAAGAATAAAACTTCCAAATAAAACAGTGAACCGCTGATTAGTACCCTCAGAGAGAAAGAGAAGATATTACATTCATGAAATAAGAGCACAAGATTAAAACTCAGTATTTAAAAGACAGATAAAAGTGGTTTTGGAAATTAACATATGATAGCCAAATGAATAACACAGAATTGAAAGACAAAATTGAGGAAATTCTCCCAGACAATACAAAAGAAACTACAGATGGAAAATAGGAAGGGAAGGGTATGGAAATTACTGAATGAATATCTGAAAAACAGGGTTTCAGAAAGAAAGGGGAGAAGGATCATCCAAAAAGTGTTTTTCCGGGAAAAAGTTAACCAAAACTGAAGAATATAGTCAACAAGATTGAAAGGGTCCCCTGAGTGCCTGCAACTGATGCACATCAAAGCAGGAAACGGTGACATTTCAGAACACGGGGCCAAAGATGGGATCCTACAAGCTCCCAGAGAGACAGCAAGGAAAAGAGACAGAAAATGTTTTATATAAAGAAGCAGGAATCAGAATGCCAATGGGGTTTTCAGCAGCCACCCTAAAAGCTAGAAGGCAATGAAAACATGCCTTAAAAATTCTGAGAGAAGAGTATTTGCAGGCTGTAGTTCTATACCTAATTCCCAAAGCAAGGAGTTAAACTCTAAAAGGGAAAAACATGACTTTCCCAAAGCAAGGAAGCCGAAGGCAAAGGGAATCCTCAGGATGATGGTGAGGAAGAGTCTAGCATATAAGTTAACAAAGAGACCTGGAAATGACTGAGTCCAGAGAAACCAGTTCAGAAGTTCTGGGAGAGACTTTGTCAAGAAGATGAAACGGGTCCAGTGGCTAATAGGTGGGGAAGTGAATTCACTGAGATGAGACTTACACGTGTGGTTGAGGAGCAGGTAAGTTTACATAAGCATTTGTACAAGTCAAGGAGGCATAATAGTATGTAGAGAATTAAGTTAACACACAAACACCCAAAGGAAATGGGTGTTTCTTTTACCTCCAAAGAAAGTAAAATACTGTTTGGAAAAGAAAAAAATTACTCATTATATACTAACAGCTTAGCTTCCCAAAGCATTTACATAGTTAAATTTATGTAAAAACTGAAAACTGATCTAATCTAGTCTACAATATAGCTCTCTAAGGAGATGGGAAGTGGGGACTTGTAGAAAGAGAACTGAGTCTCCATTCTCCCAAGGGTGATGTCAGTAGACAATGAATAAAACTAATCAGGAGGTAGCAACAGAAACATGCTGTTTGGGAAACAAAGCCAAGTTTTTAACAGATCAGCTTTGCAAATGCAAAGCCCTTAAAGAGCTGAGAATGGTGAAGCAAGTGGGACTTGCTATTCTTCTTAACAAATCTTGTGGAAATATTTAACTACAAAAGTTGTTTTCAAGAAGCCCAATATACAGGTTGAGGGGGATGAGATTGAGTTATCTTTAGCAAATGGATCAGAACTTTCCCAACTACTTCTTGGAGAGATCCTGTGACATCCATCGGCCAAGTGTCACTGGGCATATGTTAAAAATGACAAGGAAGACTTCACTCAAGACTGCTGTGGTCAGGGTCAAAACTATTGGAATTTCAAAAAAAAAAAAAAANATGGCATCACTGACTCAATGGACATGAGTTTGAGTAAACTCCCAGAGTTGGTGATGGACATGGAGGCCTGGCATGCTGCAGTTAGTGGGGTCACAGAGTCGGACACAAGTCAGTAACTGAACTGAACACCTCATAGTAAATGGCAACTTCATCAGCAATGATCCAAGTTGAAACATAAAATTAAAAAAATGGATGTGCAGGCAGCATATTGGAGGCCCTTCAGAAAAGATGGGTTGCAAGAGAACCAGCTCAAGTTACCCAAAGAGTACATATTTGGGAACTCAAGTAAAACCATCCAAACTCATTGGATATAACAAGTGAAAAAACTGCAGCATGAAACAGTGAAGATCAACACAAATTCTAAACTAGCATTTTATAAAATATTTTGAAGGCTATGAGACATCCCTTATTATAGCTTTCAATAAACAATAAATCTATTTGTTCCACGAGTCACAAAGGAAAATGAAATATTAAGCAGCTTCTTAGATATAATAGAGTCTTGGCAGAAATAGGATATTTTGCTTAATTATATATGGAGGTTAATCAGAACTACCATACATAGTATACCTGACCATACTATAATATGATTAAGATTGTTAAATAGTTTGTTAATAAATAAGCTGCTATGCGTCTGTGTATGTTTGTGTGCAGTCCAGGTCATGAAAACTTAATTCACCATGATATCGTACTAACCTGACAAGAATTTTCTTTGAGAGTGCTGGTATTCTGGTCACCATTATACCACGTAAAGTCCTGGGACTGTGGGACATGAGACATTTCCGCTTTGCTTTTAAACTCCAGGGTCAAAATGGCAGGTGGGAAAAGAATACTGATGATGATCTTCAAAAGAGGAGAAGAAAGCAGGTAGTAAGGGTTATACAAGGCACACATATGATCCAAATAAAGTCAAGATTTGGGTGTATAGGAAATGTCAGATCCATCCCAATTAAGTGGATACCCTGATTATATACATTTTCTGACTTAAGAATTCCAATACCAGAAGTGTCTCCCTCAGAAATACTCATGAATCCAAGCATATGTATAGGGATGTTCATTGAACGGCTATTTGTAATGGCAAAAAAAATGAGTGTAAACCTAAATATCCAACTAAGAAACTGAGCATAAACGTCCATCTATAGAAGGACAGCTGATGTGGAACAACCTAACAGTGGAATTCAGTCAGTGGGCTTTGCATCCACAGATGTAACTAACTGTGGATTAAAAATATTAAAAAAAAAAAAAGAATTCAGACAGTTCCAAAAAGCAAACTTGAATTTGGAGCACTCTGTCCCTGGTGGCTCAGACAGTAAAGAATCTGCCTGCGATGCAGCAGACTTGGGTTCAAACCCTGAATCAAAAAGATCCTCTAGAGAAGGAAACAGCAACCCATTCTTGCCTGGAAATCCCAAGGACAAGTGGACTGCAGTCCATGGGGTTGTAAGAGTCAAGACTTAGCGACTAAATAACCACTAGCAGGAAGCCGCTGTATATCATAAGGAGCCCAACCTGGCAGTCTGGGATGACCTAGAGAAGTGGAATGGGGGGGTGGAGTGGGGAGAGGTTTAAGAGGGAGGGGATTCACATTAATGTGTGGCAGAGTCCACCACAACATTGTAAAGCAATTATTCTCTAATTAAAAACAGAAAACTAGAGGCAGGGAACCAAGAAGTCTTCTCTTTCAATGAGCATAATCCTTGAATAATTCTTTAAAGCCACTAAGTACTTATTATCACATAAAACACTCTAAAATTTATTTATATTATAAATCAATATGGTAAAAGCATACCAAGTCCCTCTGTTTACATCCATCTTCCATCACACACATATATTTTCTCTGCCAGTAAAACCCATTAGAGAATGTATAACTCTAGACATCCAAAGTTTTCACTCTACTGCTATCATTCATGAATTTATTTATGGTTTATTCAACTTGTATGGCCTTTCAGGGTAAAGAGCTTGGATTTACTCAATTCTGTGAGAATCATCTTGGTGAACATTATCTCTTTCAAGCTAAAATTAAGCCCCAGTATTCTGGGATTCAGTGAATGAAAATAAGGTTACCCTGACTCTATACCATTCATGATTAAATAAACTAAAGCCATGCCCTTGTCAATTTCTTTCTTTTTTTTTCAATGATGAAAACTCTTTTTGTTGTTTTGTTTTAAAGACTGATCTCCTGTGGAAGTTCTCTGGACTTGTCCAAGTTCTGGCATGGATTGGTTTGTTTGTGTGTTTGTTTTCTTTTCAGATGTTGAACCCAAAAAACATGCAATCTTCTAGGTCTGGAAACATCATAGTTATCAAACACAATGATAATATGGCACTAATTAATTCCTAATCTACTTCCTGAAAAGCTCCGCATTCTGTTGCCACTGACCACTGCAGAACAATCAGCTAGTGAAACAGTGTTCAATGACATCAACATCCCATTTCCAAGGAAGGGTTTGGAGTCTATTCCCTAAAAGCACTTACATGAGCTCCTTTACACATAAAACTCTACAAGGTCTTCTTCCAGTCTTCATCCACTTAGAACTAGTCATTTTACAATTATTTATGGAAGTGTTCCCAAAACTTACAAGCCAAGCACTGATAAATTAGGATCCAGGCATAGAGAGCAATATGGTTTACTGCAAGTCAGAGATTCTAGGTAGCTAATTCAGTCTTGTCAGCTCATCATGTTTGGGGGCAAAACATTTAGTCTTACTTCAATTAAGTCTCTTTGTTGATATAAAAATAAAGTATACGAGGAGCAGAAAGTTATTATGCTCTCAGGAATAAGGGTTTCTAATTTCTAATTCAAGATGAAAGATAAGGCTAAACTATAATGGAATACAAAAATTTGGATATAGTGGTGTGAACAAATGTGTTTGAGGGCAGCTTTACAAAACAGCCATTTATTTCCTGAAACATTACATTAGATGAGCACAACCAATTGCTAATTTTATTTAGTTTATCATGGGTTAGCATCCTTAAGCTGAGAAAATTTTCAGTAAAAAGTCTCATTTACTTCTATTATAATTATCAGGGGCAGTGGTGATTACTAATAATGAAATCTTATTTATGTCTGTACAAACTTTTAAACTTCTAACCACTTTCTCATGAGTATGCCTTTGCAATGGACTGCGCTGGCACAATTATGCCCATTTTTAAAAAGAAACCATAGGAGTGGGAGATAAAGTAGTTGTCAGATGTTTCACTGTGAATCAAAAATAGTATTAATAATTGGTTTTCCTGAAAGTATTCTTCTGGAGCAAGTGACAAATGAAAAGAGTATAGACCTCCAGACTAAACTATTAATAACATTAAACTCTATAAAGCAAGTAGATATACCTTTAACCAAGAGTTTTTCCTCATTTTCAGACGCCCCATCCACATATCAGTTAGTAGCATTTGGGTACAAGTATGTGAAACAAAGGGCCTCAACCCTCCAGAAACAGCCAGCTTCAAACAGGTAGAATTGCTCCAGTTCTTGAGTTCATAGGTCAACAGCTTCATGGCCATTCTCTCATTCTGTTTGAACGCCTTCTCCAGCACATCCAGGGCAAGCTGGCCAAACTGTCTGCAATGACACAGTGGGGAGCAGCAAACACAAAGGCAGGCTGGAGTCCCAGAAACGTTCAAAAAGGCTACATGTGAGGCTCAGAAAATACCAAGAGAAAAGAGGGAACAGTAAAATGCAGAAGCTACTTTAAAAGGGCCTGCTGCTCAGAAAATGGATTGTTCTCCCTTTCTTGAAGGAACGGAACTAGTGGGTTTCCACCGACAGTCCCTGAGCTATTCCTGAGGAGATGTGACTCCACACCACAAAATAAGCTATGTAGGGCTCCCTGATAGGTCTTAATGAAGAATTTTTGCCAGAAAAGACTGTTCAAAACCAAACTAGCATATAAGGAAAAACCGTGGAAACCCCTCACTCCTATTTTAAGGTTTTACAAAATACACAGATGACTTAAGTAAGAAGCTAGACCTGGAGACATCCCCAGGTGATCTTCTGGGAGGTTGTTTTCTCTAAAAAGTAGACACTGTCATTCTCTGAAATTTTTTAAAATAAAAATTATAAACTAGTTTCTATTAACTAACTCTAGCTTTTCTTCTCTCCCTACTACCATCATGCATTAGTAAATTTAAACAAAAAAATTCCTAACTTTTCTATTTTCTATCATCACTCTCTGGTATTTAATATATAATATATTTACCTGTTTTCCTGCCTGAGAGGTACTTAAAGTAAACAACAAATTTTAATATAACTTAGTATCAAAGAGTTTGATAGTCAGGAGTTCCAAAATCATTCATTGAACATTTTATAGTTTAAAGTCCCAGGACTTCCCTGGCGGTCCGGTGGTTAAGAATCCAAACTTCCCTGCAGGAGGCACAGGTTTTGTTCCTGGTTGAGGAACTAAGATTCCACATGCCATGGGCCGAGGCCAAAAAATTTTTTTAAATAAAAAACAGAAACTAAAGTGCCACAGTCTTGGCAAGTCATTTGACCATTAGTAAAGAGCTGGCCCCAGGACAAGAACCCAAGTCTCCTGAACTAAGGGCCACCTCTCTTTCCTTTAGTCCTTAAAATATCTTAAGACTCTTATCTACAGAAGAGTCCATGAAATGCACTGCTGTAAGTCCACTCCTCTTATAAGTTCTAGAGTGTGGAAGATAAATGTTTCTAACCATTCTAAGAAGTGTCAGTGTTAAGTATGAGGTGAAGGGAGAACTCTTACTTTGAGTAATTTTTCAGTTCTTCAGAAGCATCATCGACCATGTTGCTCTCCTTGGCTTCCCGGGCCATTGCTCGGTAGAGGATACAAGCAATCACTGCCTTGACCGTGGCTTCCTCACCATGCTGCCAAAAGAACATGGCCATCTTCTGCCTTTTCATTAGCACAGCCCACACCAGTAGGTCATTATAAGGATAAATAAAGCCAGTAGAATCAGGGTCATCTGATATATTTTGTTCTTCTTTTGACTTCTTCCTTGATTTATGAAGGGCTACAGACTTTTCCTGTTAGAATATAAAATTGGAATGGATGTCCAAATACTCTGATGTATGATGTTCTACCTGACAAAATACATTGAGTATCCCATAAATATTTTTAAAATCACTGAAAAAGGATGGACATAATAATAGAACTTTATAGCTTTTGTGATCCTATGAACTATAGCAAGCCAGGTTCCTCTGTCCATGGGATTTCCCAGGCAAGAATACTGGACTTGGTTGCCATTTCCTTCTCCAGGGGATCTTCCTGACCCAGGGATAGAACCCAGGTCTCCTGCATTGGTAGGTGGATTCTTTACCACTGAGCCATCAGGGAAGTCCTATAAAATAGGAATGGGTGTCCAAATACTCAGATGCATGATGTTCTACCTGACAAAAGACACTGAGCATCTTATAAATGTTTTAAAAATCACTGAAAAAAGGATAGAAGTAATAAAAGAACTTTATAAATCAGAAACCAGAACTTTGGCCTTTTATTAATCTACTTCTTGTTGTATCTAATAGTTTCAGGGTCCCTAGGCTAAGATACCTTAAGTTCACTTAAGTTAACACAGCTTAAAACTTAACACAGCTTAACACAATATATGGAGAAGGCGATGGCACCCGACTCCAGTACTCTTGCCTGGAAAATCCCATGGAGAGAGGAGCCTGGTAGGCTGCAGTCCATGGGGTCGCTAAGAGTCGGGCACGACTGAGTGACTTCACTTTCACTTTTCATTTTTCATGCATTGGAGAAGGAAATGGCAACCCACTCCAGTATTCTTGCCTGGAGAATCCCAGGGACAGGGGAGCCTGGTGGGCTGCTGTCTATGGGGTCGCACAGAGTTGGACACAACTGAAGTGACTTAGCAGCAGCAACAGCAGCAACACAATATGAAACAACTTAATAAACTTAAAACTCTATACCTTTAGAAAAATCACTAACTATACAACAGTTTTCAACTTCTCAAGGAAATGGGCTGAAATTACATATAAGACAAATGAGAACTATTAAAAAAAAAAAACCACCTCTAACTTTACCTTACAAAGGGATCCACTATCTTCTTTTTAGTAAAATGACACTAGTGTTGCCAACCTTGTTACAAATAGATTGGTTTTAATTCTGATCTCCTTTATTCTGGCTATATTTCCATAGTGATGGTAATAGGTAATAATGAAATACCATTTTCTACCTGGTTAAACCCACCCTTTACAACTCATGTCAAAAACCATTCACTAAAACCCCACAGTCTTCTATGTCACTCTGCATGTATCTCTAGTTCAATGCTCCTCACACTGCACTGAGGTTACTTCTTTGGGAGGGCACGACCATTTCTTAGTCATCAATATATCTTCTCCAGCCCACCTGCATCTCAAATTCAACCAAGAGTCCAAAATAATGCCTGGCAAATGATAAGATTCAATAATTTTTTTTAATTAAAGGAGATCAGAGAAAAATGTAATAAGCTTCTTATATTTCTATAAGTAGAGGGAATTTGTGTTCATTGATTATGACCAACAGTAATTTTATGATATAACTTTTTGTTCTAAGAGCTGTAAAAGGCAACATAATAACCATTTCTATGGAAACTCTTGAACAAAAGCATTCATGCCCAGAGGAAAGCGGGACTGAGGTAGTACAGGGAAGGGGGGCATAACACTGCTCACACACATACACACATTTGTAAATACATTATCATTACCATACTGTAACATTAGGCTAAAATTAATTTCAAAAAAACTTCAAAGGGGAAAAAAGAAGATACAAGAGGGCAATGTAAAAGAAAATCAAAGGAGAAGGTAACAGTCACCTCTCTAATTAGCCTTAGGGAAAGGAGGATGAAGGTTTAATGGTGATTTTTTAGTACCATTCCATGGACTGCCTTCCTAAGTCATCATCTGGACATGGCAGAAGTAGGAATACGGGAGGCAGCCTGAGGTGCTAGCCCTAAAGATCACTTAGTTCCCCATCCTGGGCATTTGCTCATCATTGTTAGAGAATAGCTGTATCATGTTTTAGACTTGTACCATCTGTTTATAGTTCCTATAAATGGTCCTCTATCTGTATTCCCCATTCGTGAATTTAAAATGATGAAAAGATCTCAGCCTTCAAGGACAATTTTATTTTCAAATTTAAAATAAGTAATTGGTACCTTGACTTTGTAAGGTTGGGCAGTTCTAATGAACTGGGAATGCAGGGTGCTCTCTGTAGACTCCTTTCTATTTCCTGAGCAGTGTCTTCGGTGAAGAGCAGGCTGGGACAGGCTTTGAGCAAGAGTGGTCACTTGCTGGCATGTGTTATTTTATTTTTAAAACAAAACAAAAAGGGAAAAAGATGGTTATGGTAACAACGAAAATGGTAACAATTAACCATTTCTCAGTTCAGTTCAGTTCAGTTGCTCAGTGTGTCCGATTCTTTGCGACCCCATGAACCACAGCACGCCAGGCCTCCCTGTCCATCACCTACTCCCAGAGTCCACCCAAACCTATGTCCATTGAGTCGGTAACGCCATCCAGCCATCTTATCCTCTGTCATCCCCTTCTCCTCCTGCCCTCAATTTTTGCCAGCATCACGGTCTTTTCCAATGAGTCAGCTCTTTGCATCAGGTGGCCAAAGTATTGGAGTTTCAGATTCAACATCAGTCCTTCTAATGAACACCCAGGACTGATCTCCTTTAGGATGGACTGGTTGGATCTCCTTGCAGTCCAAGGGGACCCTCAAGAGTCTTCTCCAACACCATACTTCAAAAGCATCAATTCTTTGGCGCTCAGCTTTCTTCACAGTCCAACTCTCACATCCATACATGACCACTGGAAAAACCATAGCCTTGACTAGACGGACCTTTGTTGGCAAAGTAATGTCTCTGCTTTTTAATATGCTGTCTATGTTGGTAATAACTTTCCTTCCAAGGAGTAAGCGTCTTTTAATTTCATGGCTGCAANTTCTTCACAGTCCAACTCTCACATCCATACATGACCACTGGAAAAACCATAGCCTTGACTAGACGGACCTTTGTTGGCAAAGTAATGTCTCTGCTTTTTAATATGCTGTCTATGTTGGTAATAACTTTCCTTCCAAGGCGTAAGCATCTTTTAATTTCATTGCTGCAATCACCGTCTGCAGTGATTTTGGAGCCCGGAAAAATAAAGTCAGCCACTGTTTCCACCATTTCCCCATCTATTTGCCATGAAGTGATGGGACCGGATGCCATGATCTTCGTTTTCTCAATGTTGAGCTTTAGGCCAACTTTTTCACTTTCCTCTTTCACTTTCAGCAAGAGGCTTTTTAGTTCCTCTTCACTTTCTGCCATAAGGGTGGTGTCATCTGCATATCTGAGGTGATTGATATTTCTCCTGGCAATCTTGATTCCAGCTTGTGTTTCTTCCAGTTCAGCATTTCTCATCATCTGTATGATGTTCATGGCCCCTTCTTATTAAGCATACTCTTATTTCCTAACATCTTAAAAAACATCCTTTTTTGTTCCCTATTATATATCTGCATTCCTTCTCTATGTGGAAATTCCATTAGGATCAACAGATGTTCTATACCTGCAACAAGTTCAAAACAGGCAATAAAGATTGATAGGTCTGATAAAACAAAGTTCCCATTCACAAACAGCTCCAAGGTTAAGCTTAAGTTAGAAAGTTATGGAATGTCTCCAGGTGTTACATAATATCACTACTGAAGTGGAATTCCAGTGGCTAGATCCAATAATAACATAATTAATTGCTTGTCAGTATGAAGCTTTCAGGCTTCCCAAGTGGCACTAGTCTGTAACTGCTACAATCTAATTTACTAGGAAACACAATAAACTCTATACTCCTTCACTAGAAAATAATTAGAGAAATGGGCAATTTCCTACCCATTTCTAGAAAAGGCATTAGAGGAACTTGTCCAACATGCTCCCAACTGAACTGTACCAATATCACAGTCCGTCCTATCTATCCCTGGTAGCTTCATAGCAAGGCTTATTTTGTTTAAATGAAGGAGCGGATACCTCAAGTGTATGCTTATGTCTATGAAATTCCAATAAAGGACATTTTCTCTGGGAGAACTGGGTTTCTTTCTGTTTGCTTCCTCATCTCCTAAAGCCAAGTTGGGTTTTCACTTTACTTCATTCTTTTTAAATAAAGGTAAAAAGCAGCTTGATAGTCTAGACTTTTCATGTGATCTTTCCAGTGTCATCCCTCACAACCTTCTGGCACTGTCCAGCGACCAAGGCCTCCTGGTCACTGAAAAACCATACCCTGATGTCCACAGCACTATGCCTTGTATTGTTCCTGCTCTTCTTTCAAACAAAAATGCCGTAAACTATCTTTTCTAACACTTGCATTATCCCCCAATAAGAACTAAGCTTCAAGCCAGAATTATTCTCATCTGGAGGCTTCTGAGCATTCTCTTTCAGTGCACACTTTTCTTTCTTCCAAATGCATAGAACAATTAAAATTTACTTATTAACTAACAAAGGAACTAAGCTCTTCAGTTTACTAATCTGGAAAGATAATTTTAAGAAATGAGCAATATTTTCTCTGCTCATCAACTAACTAGCAACTCTAATTTTGGCGCTTCCCTGGTGGCTCAGAGGGTAAAGAATCTGCCTGCAATGCAGTAGACCCAGGAGATCTAGGAAGCTCCCCTGGAGAAGGAAATGACAACCCACTCAGGTATTCTTGCCTGGAGAATTCCATGGATAGAGAAGCCTAGTGGGTTACAGTCCATAGGGTCACAAAGAATCAGACATGATTGAGCGACTAACACCTCCACTTTCAGACTTTAAAAACTATGATGGAAAATAAAATACATATAGTATGTATTTTTCCATAGTACATTCTGCATATATCTTCCAATATAAGCCCTACACATGTTCCAAGTTTGTCATCTCCAGGCTATGAACTATTATGAGTTCATAGATGCAATCCTATTAAGCTTTACACGTGTGTATTTTTTAAAGAAAGATAAGGAAAGAACTGATCATCTCTCCCTCTAAACTTTCTCATCACATATTTCTATGTCAATATAGCACATTTTATATCCTGTTTTGTATTGTGGCTAGTTATTCATGTCTGTTTCCTCTAAGAGTTTCTAAAACTGCAAGTCTTTATGTCCATCCAGGCCAGCATGCTAGCATTTACCACAGTAATTTACACGTAACAAATATTCAATAACTATCAATAAATGCTCAAACTACTGCACAATTGCACTCATCTCACATGCTAGTAAAATAATGCTCAAAATTCTCCAAGCCAGGCTTCAGCAATACGTGAACCATCAACTCCCTGATGTCCAAGCTGGTTTTAGAAAAGGCAGAGGAACAAGAGATCAAATTGCCA
>SJYV01025334.1:1077259-1096574 GCA_006410875.1 Neotragus pygmaeus
ATGGCAGAAAGTGAAGAGGAACTAAAAAGCCTCTTGATGAAAGTGAAAGAGGAAAGTGAAAAAGTTGGCTTAAAGCTCAACATTCAGAAAATGAAGATCATGGCATCCGGTCCCATCACTTCATGGCAAATAGATGGGGAAACAGTGGAAACAGTGTCAGACTTTATTTTGGGGGGGTCCAAAAATCACTGCAGATGGTGACTGCAGCCATGAAATTAAAAGATGCTTAGTCCTTGGAAGAAAAGTTATGACCAACCTACATAGCATATTCAAAAGCAGAGACATTACTTTGCCGACTAAGGTCCGTCTAGTCAAGGCTATGGTTTTTCCTGTGGTCATGTATGGGTGTGAGAGTTGGACTGTGAAGAAGGCTGAGCGCCGAAGAATTGATGCTTTTGAGCTGTGGTGTTGGAGAAGACTCTTGAGAATCCCTTGGACTGCAAGGAGATCCAACCAGTCCATTCTGAAGGAGATTAGCCGTGGGATTTTTTTGGAAGGGATGATGCTAAAGCTGAAACTCCAGTACTTTGGCCACCTCATGAGAAGAGTTGACTCATTTGGAAAAGCTTCTGATGCTGGGAAGGATTGGGGGCAGGAGGAGAAGGGGACGACAGAGGTTGAGCTGGCTGGATGGCATCACGGACTCGATGAACGTGAGTCTGATTGAACTCCGAGAGATGGTGATGGACAGGGAAGCCTGGCATGCGGCGATTCATGGGATCGCAAAGAGTCGGACACGACTGAGTGACTGAACTGAACTGAACTGATCAATAAATAGAATGTCCTTTGGAAAGCTCTTCCCATCTAAACTTCCCAAGCCATTTTTCTAGAAGTATACCTCCTAGAAATCATCAGTTCTACAAGGGTACTTTTCAATTGTACTACCTTATGTTTTCTGTAGAGGTTGTTGTAGAGGGCTCTGAAAGTTTTTCGAGTGTAGCTGCTGCGATATGCTCCACCAATAAGGTATTCTAGTACCAGTCCGATGTCAATCAGCGTTATCCTGTAGCCTGAGAGAAGGGTATGCTGTAACAAAAACACGTAACAAATTATAACTATCAGTTCTCTTTGTCTCTCTTTTGTCACGTGACTAGAACATAACCAAAGAGGTAGACATATTCTTTAACCCTAGAACAATGCTGAGACTCACAAAAGAAGTGAGAGCCCCTGAATATCACTAATAACCCAAAACAATAACAAAATCAATTGATGAATTAATACAGCTAGCTACTGTCATAAGCTACTTGTTCAAATGGGAAAAATTACTTAGCCTTAATATGTTTTTAGTTTCACAGACACAGAATGTCTGCTTATAAAGAGCACATCGACTCTCTTTTCCTCTCTTTCTCATGCATACATACACTTTCAGAATAAAATACACTTAACAACTAAGTGGCTTCACTTTCACTTTTCACTTTCATGCATTGGAGAAGGAAATGGCAACCCGCTCCAGTGTTCTTGCCTGGAGAATCCCAGGGACAGACGAGCCTGATGGGCTGCTGTCTATGGGGTCACACAGAGTCGGACATGACTGAAGGCAGCCCACCAGGCTCCCCCATCCCTGGGATTCTCCAGGCAAGAACACTGGAGTGGGTTGCCATTTCCTTCTCTAATGCATGAAAGTGAAAAGTGGAAGTGAAGTCACTCAGTCGTGTCCGACCCTCAGCGACCCCACGGACTGCAGACTTCCAGGCTCCTCCGTCCATGGGATTTTCCAGGCAAGAGTACTGGAGTGGGGTGCCACTGCCTTCTCTGAATGACAGAATTACCACAACAGAAATATAATCACTAGAGAAGATACTGGAGAATCCAAAATAAACATTAGGTTAAAATCATTAGCCTCTCTTGAAATGGCTATAACATCACACACAAAACAAGAGAATGAAAGGAAGCAGAACAAACAGAAGGAACATGAAATGGTGAAACAAAATGAAATATCAAAACATGAGGCTGTGCCAAGACAAACGGTATGGTTAGTAGGAAGCTTGAACAGTAGATTTTCAAGTACATGGTATTAGCCTAAGTGAAAATTATTTTGATCCCTTAAAACCCACTTTAGTGCCTCTCCTGAACTGCCATGCATACATAGTAAACCTATATAGGTACACAATGCTGAATAAGATCCTTGAAATGAACAGTCTGTGAATAACATTCCCAAAGCTTTGAATTAGAAATAAGGTTATGTATATAAATAAATAATTTAATTTCTTTTTCACATTCATAATTTACTTTTATAAGGAACACAAATAATGCCCTCATTTTTCTGCTATTTCATTCCTTTTTCTTCAGTTTATAAGAAAACTGTGATAGAATCAGAGTTTTAGAAAATAATCTAAGGAAAATTATTTTGACCCAGCATAAATCAACACAAGCTAAATTTACATCAGCATGGACACTTTTGCTTACTACTGGTTTGCCAACTAAATATCTTCCTCCACAGTCCTTTCACTTTGGTTCTCTCACCAAGTCAACATAATCAGAAAGCCCATACTCTCCCCACCAATATATTAGACTTTAGAATTAAGGTTAAAAAAAAAAAAAAGTCTGTTAAAATCAGAAAGTTGTAGTAACTAATGGGAGGTCAGAGATGATTTTAAATCTGACTTAACTCAAGGTGAAATGAGAACAGCATGAATAAAATATAAGGAAAGATGGGACCAGTGGATCAGTCCTGGCTCCCTAGAACAACACACAGACTCACAAAAGAAGTGAGAGACCCTGAGTTATCAATAATAGCCAAAGCAAGAACAAAAGCAACAGAAATCACATGCCAGTCCTTCAGTAAAGATAACACAACCAGAAAGTTTCATTTTCAACAGATATTATCACTGGCAATATTGTTACATCATGTTAAGCTGAAATTCTGCCTGGAAGTTTCTATGTCTACAATTCATGTTTTATAAGAGAAAATAATTATTTGCTCATGCCACTAACTTGGTGGCTCAAATCTTTTAAAACACCAAGTAAATTACAAGAAAAATTGTGAGTATGATTTAGTTAAAACCATTCAGAGTCACAACTGTTCAAAGAGTAATTCACTAGAAAATCCAATACTATTTTTAACAAAGCAAAACCTGGTAACAGTTCACCACAAAGCTAAGACAACACAAGAAGAAATTTGTACACCTTCATAATAAGGATACCTGTTTTACATCTTGGACAAGATGATGCAAGAGCATATTGGTTGGTCCTTGTTTCTGTAATAAAGAACAAAAGGAAGAATTTTAATTACCATGTGTTGGGGAGACATAAAAAAACCTTTATTTCAGAATGTATAAATAATCCAGAATATTGAAATTTTTCTTCAACATCTTTAGTAGTGAAGCTTAAGCCAAATTAATTCTAAGAAAGTTATTTCCCAAGAGAAGATGTAATTAGACTGAAATTTTTTTCAGTGTACAATGTATGTATCTAGGTAGTAAGGAAGGCCTTAATTAACCATGTGGCAAGAGGCAGAAACAAATTTTAAAAATCTATAACTATCTTTTATTATTTATAAATCACACAATTACAAATTCCATCACACAATTACATTGCATCAACAAATACTGATTGAGCACTGGGTACATTCATTCAAGCTACTGAGTGATTCAACAAAAAATATAAGTACTTTCTTTACAGAATTTTTACAACCCAATATAAGAGTGTGGTACTTACACTAAAAAATAACCAACAATATGAAGAATATATTCAAAACAATGGCAAATAATCTGTATTAGGATGAAGTGATTTGGGAGTGATCTATGGAGAGTGATCAAGAAGATCTATAGATCAAAAGACTATGTGATCAAGAAGACAGGGCTTTAAAGAAAGCGTAAGATCCAAAGGCAAGGAAGAACATCCCAAGAAGGGTGCTTGACTTGAGCAACTCACGTCTTTACAAGGAGTAAGCCAGTCTAGTTTCAATAAAAGGTTTGCATAGGAAAATTGGAGGAACAAAATTTTAACAGTGTCCCTACACTGAAGTGCTCTCATTACTCAATACAAGCAATTTGTTCTTATTCCCATCTTTGGTTTTAATTATGGTCTTGCTGCTGCTNCCAGTCTAGTTTCAATAAAAGGTTTGCATAGGAAAATTGGAGGAACAAAATTTTAACAGTGTCCCTACACTGAAGTGCTCTCATTACTCAATACAAGCAATTTGTTCTTATTCCCATCTTTGGTTTTAATTATGGTCTTGCTGCTGCTGCTAAGTCACTTCAGTCGCGTCCGACTCTGTGCGACCCCACAGACGGCAGCCCACCAGGCTCCCTTACTATATCCTATTTCTTAAATTAGTTTATGCTTCTATTCTGTATAATTAAGTAAAGTGGGAAATGCAGAAATGGCCCTAGGATTTGGTAAGAATGTTTCTTCTTTGGTTGAAAAGTCTGTCTATTTATAAGCTATCTTTGTACATAAGTATTGAAGGAAACTTGAACATTCAAGATACAGTTGAAGCTAAATGTGTCTAATTAATAAGTAATCTTAAGGCAGCAACTGATAAATTGTTCCAGTACTCACTGTATTATAGAGCTCTTCCAGTCGGGAGATGGTAAGAAAGCGATGGAGGTTCACTCCATACTCTATTAAGAGCTTCACAAAATCAACTCGATCCATCATCAAGGCATCTAACATCGCTTGTTCTAGAGAGCCAGGCTTCAGAGGGGAGAGATAAATAACAGATATGGAAACAATTAAGAAAGTAGAAATAACTAAGAGTTACATGTATTTGAACTCAAAACTATACAGACAAAAATAATCATAAAATACAATCTTACTAAGAAATGTTCAGGATCTAAGTGAGGAGATAACAAAAAGTAAACCAAAGGCCTAAAAGACCTTTTGAATAAATGTGTTCTTGGATGAAAAGACTGCCTATGGTAAAGATCTTAATGTTTCCCAAATTAATGTTTGAAGTTAATAAAAGTTTAATAAAAATCCAAGGTCTCTTCTTTCTTTCTTCTCCTTCTTTTTTTTAGTAATCTGGCATGTTCCCTTTTAAACTATACCTGATTTCTGGGTATAATGGCAAATTAAATACTCATTTACTTTTAATCCCACCTAAAACTTCACTAAAATTATAGTAAAAGTTTAAAAAAAAAAAACAACCCAGAATCCACAAGAACAAGGAGGTCAAAAGTGAAATATTTCAGAAGTTGGAAAGCAGATGGCCCAATGGTAATTGACTTAGCAGTCTCCAGGAAACAAGAAAATGGAAGTCCCCAGAAACTGGAAAAAGAGCGAAGAACCAAACAATCTGTGCAATAGAATTCTGGCAGCGCAAACTGCTAATCCTGGGACCTTTTCACTCATCTTCTCCTACTGACTTCGATAACAATAACAACAAGGCTTTTATATCTTCTAAGCAGGAGACTGGAGGATTTCTTTCTGACAGTGATGAATACAAGAGAAAAATATATGAATATGCTAACACTGCAAGTCACCCAACAAGTGGCAGCCAGATCACCCTACTGTGAAGCCCAAATCGACAGGCTTGGAATTTCTAATAATCTTCCTTCCATCTACTCTTAAAAAAGAGTACAGGACAAACAGACCAAAAATCATCAACTAGGAAGAATCAGACAATAAAGGAAGAAGAAAACTTCAAAAGAACTATCATTAATATCCTCCAAAAAACAAAAGAAGATATATTCAGATGCTATTTTTTTAAAGACAACAAATTTACCCTTAGAAATTAGTAACACACTACCAGAAACAAGGTGGCACTAGTTGTAAAGAATCTGCCTGCCAATGCAGAAGATACAAGAGACACAGGTTCAATCCCTGGGTGGGGCAGATCCCCTAGAGAATGGCAATCCACTCCAGGATTCTCGCTTGGAGAATTCCATGGGTGGAGGAAACTGTCAAACTACAGTTCATGGAACCACAAAGCATCAGAAACAAAAAGGTAAATACAAGGCATGAAAGATTAAACTTGAAGGCATATACCAAAGAAAAGATATAGAAGATAAGAGGAAAAGATAAGATTACAGGAGGAGCCCATAGACCTAACATTTAAATGATAAAATTCCTGAAAGAAAGCAAAGAAAACAGGGGAGGAAACTCCCCAGAAGGNGACGATTTCTCTGTGGTTTCATGCTTGATTTCTTTCCGCATATTTGTTAGGGAGCAGTTTATGGTTTCCTTGCTGTTGGAGTTCTCTGGCGGTGTGTCTGCTTTCATCATTGGTTTTTGATTTCCTGTCTCATCCTGTTGTCTGCTTAGTCGTCATCAATCAAGAACCCCCGCCGCCCCCTCTCCCATGGCCCCACTTGCTCTGGTCACAGTGAATTTGCCTAATCTAAGAACTTCATAAAAGTGGAATCAAACAATATTGGTCCTTTTGTGTCTGGTTTATTTCACGTAGCACAGTGTCTTTAAAGTTCATTCATGTGAGCAGCTTGAAACAGAACTGCCTTTCATTTTACGGCTGAATCCTATTCCATTGTTTGCCTAGACCCCATTTTCTTTATCCATTTCTCACCAAATGGGCATTTGGGTGTTTACATTTTTGACGATTATGAATAATGCCACTGCGAACATTCGTGTACACATTTTTGTGTGACCATATTTGCAGTTCTCTTGGGTGGAAGAGACTCAATGAGACTGTAGAGGAATTTGATGAGTAATACACATTAGCCAGAGATGGATAGAGTAAGTCCCCTCATACAAACATTTGAGTTTCGAACTTTCAAAGACGCGAACCTTTCAAAGACGCGATTGCATGTCCAATCACATCAGTTCATGTGTCTGGCATGCACGGTCACGTGTGTCCATCCTCTACAGGTGGCTGTGCTTTTGTGTACTTTACAGTACAGTAGAGCAGTTTTGTAATTTCAAGTCCAGGNCGCGAACCTTTCAAAGACGCGATTGCATGTCCAATCACATCAGTTCATGTGTCTGGCATGCACGGTCACGTGTGTCCATCCTCTACAGGTGGCTGTGCTTTTGTGTACTTTACAGTACAGTAGAGCAGTTTTGTAATTTCAAGTCCAGGATGTCTGGAAGCAAGCTTATAAACAGCGGGGTGTAGCCGGTTGTGTTAGTTGGGTACCAAGGCTGACCGTGATGGATTTATGATCAAATTGGACCTATGAACTCACTTTTGGAACAGAACCCATTCATACAGAGTGGACTTACTGTACTTTGATCATGGACAGTGGTCATTGAGACTGTGTTTCCTTTGAGGAAGTGTGAAAGTAATTTAGATACGGCATGGATGGAGGAGCCTGGCAGGCTGCAGTCCATGGGGTCGCTAGGAGTCGGACATGACTGCGCGACTTCTTTCACTTTTCACTTTCATGCATTGGAGAAGCAAATGGCAACCCACTCCAGTGTTCNATTTCGCTTTAAGGGACTTATTGCTTTTTGCATCTTTCTCCGCCTCCCTAATGATGACAAAGGCACAGGGCCAGTTCTATTCGCTTTTCCCTCAGGTCACGAAGTGGCTCCTTCTAGGAGTCTGGTTGCTTGCTAATTACGGATGAAGTCTGATCTGATGGAGCCCGCGGCCGTATGGAGGCTCTGATTCTCTGAGATCTGAGAGCTGAGTATTTAGCTGGGCATTTAGGATAATGCCTCCCTCACCCTTTGGGGCAGTGACAAAGTTAGTATTGACCACAAGCATCAAATGCTTCTGAGAGAAATGCTGGCCAACTACGATTGCGCTTCCCAGATGACTTCTCTCTGGTCACAGTGATTCAGATAACACAGCCAGAAACAGTTTTGAGGCAATCTGGAGTAGCCAAGTAATGATGATGCCTGTTTATAGGTCTGTAGTCCTGAGTCATCATAGAAACTGGAAAAATAGTTCTGCATCATTCATTCCCATATATTCAGTGCTTGTGTATGTGCTGATATAGGTGCTTATTTAGACTAATATAGCTTGGACAATATAGAAACAATTCCATCAGCATCATTTTATTTAAACCTTGCAATAACCCTGTATGGTTACTTCTCTTATCTACATTTTTCATTTAAAAAACAAGATTTGTCTGAAGTCATCTAGCCAGTAAGAAGTAGGGGTGGGACTTAGAGCCAGGTGTAATGAGTTCACATTTAGTGGCTGCTCAAGGATACCATACTGACTTTCAGAAACATCCCAGCATGTATTGGTGCCCTGATACTCACAGCATGGTCCACAGACCAGCAGTGCAGGCAACTCCTGGGAGCTTGCTAGGAATGCAGCATTTCAGGCCTCATCCAAGACCTACTGAATCAGAATCTGCATTTTAACAAGTCTCCAGGGAGTTCCTCTGCACATTGAAGCTGAAAAAACAGTGCTTTAGAACAGCACTACCCAGTAAAAATATAGCATGTATTACATACATACTTGGAGTTTTCGTAGAGTCGNGTCTCATAAAGACAGAAAAACTACGCTTTTACAATTCACACAAAGCGCCTCTCTACCTAACAGCCCCTCCATGTCCATGATTAAAATCAACCCTCAACTGTATAGGAGTTCAGGACCTAATTTCACTAATGTGTAAACCCTAAGCTGCCTCCACTTGTTTCTTCTGGATTATTACACCACTCCCTGGTTACTCTCCTTGATGACAGGAAAAGGCAAGTATAAGGGTGATCCCTTTAACATGTCCTTTTCTTTACCTACTGACATCGTGGGCAATATAAAATGTGGTAGATCATATACAAGTTTTCAACCCTGAGCCCCAATTTCAGTTCTACTGTTTCATAACTGCATGACTCTGGGTGAACCACTTAAAGTCTCTAGTCTTTAGTTCATTATCTCTGAAACTGAAATAAGCAATCACTGTCATACTGAACTCACTCATGGGGATATTTCATGTAAAAAAAAAATCATTGGAAAAAAAAGACATATATTGAAAGCACACTGCTAACTGTAGACATAGTTGCTGTTTTTATTTTTAGGTCAGCTAAAATCCTAAAGGGCTTTCACATCTGTTTAGCCATGCCTAGTTTAGACTGAACTTGCTCGACTGGTTTTTTGAGGCCAAGTGCTTTAATAGTACCAAAATCTTGTATAATTTGGNGACATAGTTGCTGTTTTTATTTTTAGGTCAGCTAAAATCCTAAAGGGCTTTCACATCTGTTTAGCCATGCCTAGTTTAGACTGAACTTGCTCGACTGGTTTTTTGAGGCCAAGTGCTTTAATAGTACCAAAATCTTGTATAATTTGGTCCACCCTTCAAATTCTGGAAAGATCACTGTGAATCATGATATATATCTGCATATTCAATGTAATTGTCAGCTACCTATCATCCAAGTCATTGATAAAAAATTTTGATCAAAATGCCCTAAAAGATTAAAATCTCCTGAATCTGTATCATGTTCATAGTCCATAGTTTGTGGCCTCCATCTTCCAGCTGAGAGTACATTCTCACATTTTCACTATCCAGTGCCTTCCCAGTGATTTCTGCAGGATATACTGAGGATACTGAGAAATGGTCATCTAAGCCAGCAACCTTGAGTTTATTTAAGGCTGGAAGCTGTTCCTTTACCCTCTGAAAATATTCACATGTAATTTACACTAAATTCAATCACTTTCCTGCAATACTGTTATATTATCTAAGTTCTTTTTCCCAAGTACCATTAGGAATCTGATTCCAGAGAAGGAGGGAACAAAAAGTCAAGTTAAAAGTCAAGTTCTGTAGCACTGTATACAACCAAGTTAGAAATGAAAAAAAAAAATTGTGAAAATAAATGTCACAATTGTTGAACATTTACTAGTGCTCATGCTCAGCAGCTCAGTCACGTCTGATTCTTTGTGACCCCATGGACTGTAGCCCATCAGGCTCCTCCATCCCCGGGATTCTCCAGGCAAAAATACTGGAGTGGGCTGTCATGCTCTGCTCCAGGGGATCTTCCCAGCCCAGGAATTGAACCCAAGTCTCCTGGGTCTCCTGCACTGCAGGCAGATTCTTTAGCCCTAAGCCATCAGGGAAGCCCCTTGTTGAACATTAGCAATTTTTAACTTGATCAATTCATCAATTCATCATACTCACAGAATCCCTGTGCACCATACACTCCATCAGAATTTGGAAAAGGTGCTTGGACTGCTTAAGACTAAAGTTGAAGGTGTTCTGCATCATGCAGATGATCTCCTCCTTCACCTGAGGACGCAGGGTCCTAGGAGAGAGAGAAATGGCCATGACTGGACACAATCGAGAGAGGGAACAAGCCAAAAATATCAGCACAAGTACAACATCACTGTGTCTGTCCATGTGACGGAGGTGTCTATGGACAGTTGTGTCAAGAGACAAACGAATGGGAGGAAGCAGAGCAGAGCACCGGCATGAGAAGAAGGCTGAACATTAAAACAAGGATGGACTCATATGCTATGCTCCTGGGAAGAAAGCACCTGGGGCAGGTTTTTGAGCTGACAGATTCCCAAGGGGCTGTGAATCTCCAGAAATTATGGGCATGGTATCCTTAAAGAATCTGACACTTCAATCATGTAAGAATCACTTGTCTAGGGTAACTTTAGGAAAGAGAGAGGTATAACCAAAGAGGAAGAGGGTGGAAGTGGGGCTAAAGGGGAGAAAAACTGTAAGGGAAAAGCCATCAGAGAACAGTTACAGCTTAAAGTGAATGAACGTTTTTTAAGCAGATGAGTGAGGTCAACATTTCAGTTCCTGGGCCCTGTGTTTGCTCATGCGGCAGAAATAACGTGCTTTTGAAATTGAAAGAATCACGCTGGGTTTAGGGATGGCTTAGAGAAAAACTTCCATCTTGAAAAGAAGAAAGAATTAAAACCTCAACTAAGTACAACATATGCTACAAAAATATCAGGATATCGATTTCTCTAATTTCTGCTATATTTACTGACAGCAATTGAATTCAAAAGTGACTACCATACCTGTCTTCTCCTTCACTCCCCCTGGATATGCTTTTTCCCTAAGCTCAGACAAGGTTCAAAGTCCTTTGTAGATGCAAGCCATTCTACAGCTAAAGAAGTAGTAACTTGCATCACTGGAGGGCATTTTGGTGTTGCTTTAATAAATACAAAAATCACTGAAAAATGAACTTCAGTCTCAACCCATCCTCCAAGATATCCAGAGAATTCCGGTCCCAGTCCTCTAAGAGCATGAGAGCAGAGCTTAGGAAGAAGAAAGTCAGCATAGTTTTAGAAATGAAGGCTCAGCAGCTCACCCTTCATCTGCTAAGTGTTTGTGGGTGAAGGCCAGGAGGTCAGCAGCCCTGCCTGTGCCTTCGCACACCACCACCGGGTCTTTGTCTTTCACAGTCTCCCACACTGAGAGGATGACATTGGGACCACCTTCCACCACCAGCCCCACCACGGGCACGCCTTGTCCAGAGCCTATTTCAGATGACAAACAGTATCAAATTGTTACAAAGGGATACTATCAGCAATGCCAATTTCCAGACACAAGCCTTTCAATTACTGCATATATTCCTTATTTGAACTAGCCATTCTCTTCTTTGACTCAGGTTTACTTAGTTCAAGGCCAAGTCAGAAGCTTGGACTTTAAATAAAAGTAGTCACAGATATGGTTAGAGTATCTTCTCCCAGTTAAAAAGGTATCTAAAGGTTTCTGGTAATTAAATAATAATAATAAGTAGTAGTCTTCAAGAAATTAACTTTTTATTGTGGAAATTTTCAAACATACGTCAAAGAAAACAGAATGATATAACGGATCCCAATGTATCCATCACTCACCTCAAAAAAATGATCAAGCTGTTGACAATTCAATCAACTTTTAATAGTGGTTATTTCTAAGAACAGAATGGGATGGGTAAACCTCAAAGACTTTTATATTTCAACGTATTTCATTTTTCACTAGTTGACTTTCTTGTCAGACTACATATTGCTTTATTAAAGTAAGGAAGACAAAAAAAGGAAAGACTGTAGAATCATTCCTTTTAAAGATATTAAGCAAGCAAAAGTTACAGATTGATATGTCCAGTATGATCCTATTTAAAACCCTATTTAAAATTTTAAAACTATATACATAGGTATATATTTTATATATACATATACACATACCTATATATACAACATGTTTTTATATTTACATAAATAACCAGAAAACTCTCAGATGATATACATCAAATTATTAATAGTGAAGGGAGGGGAAGATTTGGGGAAATGTTGACTGTTTATAGGCTTCTTGTTTGATTTAACTTTTACATCACACGTGTATTGATATATTTAATATTTAAATCAAAAAATTTTCCCCTAAAAGAAGGAAAACTGGCGGGCAACACCATCCCCACACCTGAGCAACAGAGGACTTCACTCTGGGTTCTGGGTTCTACCACGCCCTCCTCTGGCCAAGCCCTTCCCCTCACAGTGAGGAGTCTACAGGGTCAAGGTTCAAGGGAAGCCTGTGCTCCCTGTCCTACATTGGACTGTACTAGACCCCAAAATGCTTGATTCCAGGGGCTGCTTGAGCCTCTGCCCCAAGGATGTACTTGTCAAAGCAAGAGGATTTGGAGGGAGTAGGGCTTGGACATAGAGATTGGGGTGTCTAGGTGACAACGTCTATGTCAGGCCCAGACATTATGAGATTGAGCCAAAGCAAGGAAGAGAAGCAGAGAGTGACCTGCAAACTAGGGACCACGGTGCTGGTTCTGCTTCACCTCCACGATTTGGCTTTGTACTCCCCAGAACCCAGGACTCTGACCTCAAACCTGGCCTTCCAGCTATATATGCAAAGGTAAAAGGATTAAACATTTATTTTATTATGTTTTTAATCTTGTTATTTGTGTTTGTTAGCTTGATTTAAAACTTTTAAATATTTAAACAAACAGTATGTGGGCTTCCATGTGCACCTTGTCCTGACTCCACAAATGATAGGAGCGGGCCTCTTAGCCCATTGTTTTAATATTTCACTTCCTTTCCTTTTCTACATAACTCCACCTCCTTATTACTTTCTCCTTGTCACTAAAAATCAGACCTAAGATATACCAATTGCTAGGCATAATCTTCTTGTAACATCATCTTATAAAAACTAAATTCAAATTCTAGGTTTTTATTTGGAGAAGAAAGGGATAGCCTTCCATATCAGAAGGGATATGTTCTTCTGAAATTGTACAGATGAAAAAGTTAACAATGGTTACTTTTCATAGTAAGATTACAGAGGGCTATCCCTTCCTTCTATGTTTTCTTTCTTTATCTGAATATGAGAGTATATAACACTTTTATCATCAGAAAAAGAAATCAGTAAGGGTATTTTGCAGGAGAGAGGAAAATAATTCAGTTTCACTTAGGGACATCTTTCTTGAAGCAATAACTAATCTCCACAAAAATAAATAAATTTATTATTATTTTCTACAAAAAGAATCTTATTGATGTGACTAATCAAATTTGTTATAAAAGGAAAACAACTGTGAAGTTCTTGCTTATAAATCTCATGAGAGAGCTGCCTCTACTCCTGACTGTCAGTTTAGGCACATTATTGCTCCAGATGAAAACCTCCTAGAATAGGCATCCCAGGAAAGGGCACTCTTCTTCAAGACTTGGATTTTGAAGACATGCAGAGTAACCCAATCTTATGCTTTCCATCCTCAGAGGCCTACAGCACAGGAATTGACATTGGCCACATTTCATAAGGATGAACCCAAGGATTTCTACAGCAACTTTATGAGTCACCCGTTTTTTTGGATAAACCTTCTCTCTCAGTATCAAGGGTTTACCAAGGACTACAAGAAGCCCAATTGGACCTCTCCACAGCATTGCCCCTAGACAGGACCTGTTGGCTGAGGCCCCGAGGGTACTCACAACTATGTATCTTCTGCAGAGAGAGGTACTTTTCCAGGTTCCTCCTGAGCTTCATCTCATTGCCATACTTGCCCACAGTGCCATCATCAGACAGGATAAAGTGGGAGTGCATGCAGTTGAGTGTTGTGAGCTTGCTGAGGGGGTTTCCCAGAGTCTGGTACAGGCACACTACCTGCAAGATAGCGAGAACAAGGGTCAGAGGTCCTTCTGGGCCGACTGCTCCAAAGGCCTGTTTGTGCACTACAGAGTTCCGGTCCATGCCAAAAAGTACTACTAGCTACTAAGAGCAGTACCTCTCAGGCTATCTGCAGTGAAGACTCAATCTGAGTTCCTTTACTTTTTATTTTTCTATGGATGGATATATAGTCTTATAGTGCATGACTAGTCTGCAGCTTGTGCTACATTAGACTCGTGGCACAAGTTCATCGACACTCACACACACAGCAACATGAGAACACTTACCATATGCTTGGAGTCACAGCACTGCTACATGGCTAAAAATGCTTCCAAATACTCATTTTCAATTTCTCTACTTACTTTGTCTCAGATCATTGAAAAAACAGTTCAAGGATCTGTACTGATACACAGAGCACATCAGTATTCAGAAGCTATGCCTTAAAATAGATCTATTTCAGAATAATATTTGGACATTGATTTATGTTTCTAGTATCCCAAATGAAATGAAGAGTAAATGGAGATGTATTCACATTCAATATAAATTACCCAAATCCATGGAATTCACCAGACAAGAATACTAGAGGGGGTTGCCATTCCCTTCTCCAGGAGATCTTCCCAACCCAGGGATTGAACCTGGGTCTCCTGCACTGCAGGCAGCTTCTTTACCATCTGAGCTACTAGTGAATCCCCTTATTAATATTTACTGATTCTTCCATAAACTACTCCAATTCTTCTTTGTTTATAGGGAGGAAAGCACAGTACAGTCATTTGGTATCCGTCGGGAGTTAGTTCCAGGACTACTCATGGATACTACATTCCACGGATGCTCGGATCCCTCATATAAAATGGCATAATACAGTCGACTTTCATATCCCCCAGATCTATGGTCAGTTGAATCCTGGGGATCCAGTGTTGGTTGACTCTCCAGATGCAGAATCCACAAACAGGGAGCGGCAACTGTGTTTAGAGTCTAAGAGTCCAAGTGTAAGGCTAGACTCTTCTGTTTTCTAATTTTAAATCTGGGTAATACCTGCTTCCTTTCTCAGGCTCATTTTCCTCATGTGTAAGTGATATTAACACTTCCTATAGCAGAGGGTTGCTGTGAGAAGTTAAAGAAATAATGGATGCAAAAAGTACCATAAATGTTAAAACATTAGTCTTTAAAAGTTACCTTTACAATTCCTAACCATGACTTAGGCTAGAAGCCAAAAAGAAAATGATTGATAGATTTAACACATTTTTTTATATATGGAAAGATTTCATAAATAATACAAATTAAAATCTGGGAAATGCAGCAAAATAGCAAACAAAAATGCTAAAATGAATTATAAAAGGTCTTTCAACATTTTTAACTATGCTTAAAAGTGTCCAGAAACCATATGAAAAGACATGGAACCTCACTAGTAATCAGAGAAATGTACTTAAGAATAATTAGGTATTAATTTATACCTATCAGAAAAGCAATGTTTTCTAAAAAGCCAGAATATCTTCTGAAGCCAGGAATGGTACAGAAAAATGGGCATCTGATTCATACCCTGTTGTTAGGAATGGAAATTGTTATCATCTTTCTGGAAGGCAATGAGTCACTTTTTTTTCAAGATATAGTTGTTTTGTTTCATTTTTTTAGTTTTTATTAGAGTACAGTAGCTTTATAAGGTTGTATTAGTTTCTGTTATACAGTAAGTGAATCAGCTATATACACATATTCCCTCTTCTTTAGCTTCCCTTCCCTACCTCAGAGCAGTGAGTAGAGTTCCCTGGGCTAGATAGTAGTTTCTCACTAGTTATCTGTTTTACACNACACCTGCACGCGGTTCATCAGCAGCCCGGCTGCCACCACGCCCAGCCCAGACAGCAGCACAGGCCCCAGGACCTGGCCCACGATTCCGGCGGCGGGCTCGGGGGGCGCCCCCCGGGGCCAGCGGGCAAGCTTGCAGCGCACACCTCGCAGCCTCCCGCCCTGCAAGCGGAGCTCCAGGCTCAGCTGGGTGACCTCCATGGCCAGGCCGGGACAGCCTCCCCACCCGGGGCGCCCACACCAGGCCGTGTCTCCCAAGGTGTCCACGCAGGCAGAGCTGCCAGCCTAGGGGGCGGTCCTTACCACCCCTCGGCCAAACCCGGGACGAACAAGCAAGGAACAAAGGAGGCGACTCGGCCTGGGGCCACTCCTGCCGCGCACCCCTGCGGGCCGGGCTCGCCCCCGCCAGCGGCCACCGTGTCCGCTGCGGCCTCCCCGGCTGGCCGCCCACGCAGACACTCCCTGTCCCCCGGAGCGACCTTGACGGCAGCCAGCTGCCCGGCCCACGCTGGCTGGGGCTGCACCAGGGAGCTGGGCCAGTGAGGCCAGCCTGGCTGAGAGCATGCGGGACCAGCCCCCCAGGCAGCTCCAAGACCCTGAGGCCTGTCACCCACGGCCACTCAACCCTGGTGTCCGGGGCTCACGGCCACAGCAAAAGGCGGCACCCGCAGAAGGAACGTGGGCCTGCTCTCCCGAAGGACGGAGACCACTCATCCTGACGTGGGCAGACCAGCCCAGACCCCGACCCCAAGGAGAAGGGGGTCCTGACATGCGGAGAATGAGGGTCTGCTGTGCCTCCCACAGGGGCCGGGGCAGCATCCAGGCCTGGAGGCAGGCTCGGCAGGGTCAAGGCCACAGACTGCAGAGCCTGCACCTGCCTGCGGCAGGCCTGATATTGGCCAAAGAGGTCCCCGGGGCCAGCCAGGCCGTCGCCACGGAAAGGGGAGTGGACTCGTGGCTGTGATGAGGATTGGACGCCCCGCCCGCGACTCGCAGGGTGAACGGTCCACCATGACCCCGGCAACACCTCGCGCCCTTCACGTGCACACAGGCCACAGCCCGCCCCTCAAGACGTCCCTGGGACGCCCGCTAAGAAAGCACGGCCTCCGAAGGCCCTGAGATGGCTTGGCCCACAGCCCCCTCAGGGAGCAGCCCGGGGAGCCAACCCCGATCGAAGTTCGGCGCCCCCGAGCCCTGTGCCCGCCTCTGAGGTGAGGGTCAGCGTGCCCACATGGGCAGGGGGCTGAGGGCGCCTCCCGTGTCTAAGGACAGCGGGGCAGGGGCTGAGGGCGAGGCCACCGTGTGCAAGACGGACCCCTCTCGGCTGGGCCTGTCTGGACACCGGCCGCCCCAGTCCCTGGGCCGGCAGCTGAACCGGGCCCCCGCAGCCACTGGTGACCACCTTCTGGCCCCAGCACCTCCTGTGATCTCTTTCTAGTTCTGACCATGGTCCAGCATCGTGATTCACCTGTAATGGTGCACCGTGGGCCTCTGAGCCACTCCCATCAGGACGGAAGATGAGGAAACAAACAGCCGTTTGTGTGTTTTGTACAGGAAGAGGGCCCCGAGGGAGCATGTTATACATCGTTACGTTTCTCATTTTTGTTCAAAAAATAATGAGAAATGAACACACACACACAAGCACCAGACAGTTCAGAAGGCTACACACCAAAATGCTAAAAGCGGGTGTGCCTTTGGGGGTGGGAGCTTAGTGCCTTTATTTATAGCTTTCCGCACATCTGCTGTGACTGCTGGCTTCTGGGGACCATCAGACACACACTGCGCTGAAGACAAATGAAGAAGCCATCATGTGAGGGGAGTTACTCCTCTCCCGGGCGGCTTGGGAACAAGATGCTCCCTAACCCAGGAAACCAGGGATGCGATTCCAGCAAGCTCAGCTGGACTCCGGGCGGCGTGGGCGGCACGATGAATCTGGGTGACCTTGAAGGGTCCTGCCCTCCTTGGGCCTCTGACCGCTGCCCCAGCCCCTCAGGAGGGTCTCAGCACCCCGTTCAGAACCTCCCAGGAATGGGAGCCCAGTCCCCGAGGGCCCAGAGCCACTGTGTCAGAACCACCCTGCCCCCGCCTCAGCAGCGAGGGCGATCGTCTCGGGGTCCTCGGTGGGGACCACCTTTTGCCAGGAGCACAGCCTCCCCACAGCCTCCCGTCCCCAAGGTCACCTTGAGCCCAGGCTGGCTCTGAGCAAACCAGTCACTCTGAAAGGCCTGAATGCCCCCAGCCCGTGTAGGCCCAGCAGTCAAGGCGGTTACATTTTCAGTAACAAATGGGAAGGTGATCTTCTCTGCTTCCGCTGTGGCCGGCCAGGCCCACCTGTGAACTCGTGGGACCCAAGCATGCCGGTGGCCTGTCCCCTCATCCGAGGCCTCCCCCGGACCCCNAGCCCCTGATCCTGAATATCTGTATCTAATTTGCTAAATACGTTGTCTCGTATTTATTTTTTGTATGTGTAAGCAGCTTGTTTTCAAATGAGTGTGATGAGAACCAGGAAGCTAGTAGCTCAGAAGAGAAATCTTTCTAAGACAATGTTGCCTCTGACATCAAGGGACATTGGTTTCTTAACCTTAAGGGAATGATTGCTTCTCTGTCTCCACAACATATTTACAAGCTCAGCATACAACATTTACTCAACATGTTTGCTCATTTCATTCCTGAGAATGTAGACAAATTTCTAATAAGATCCAAGGTGGATCCTCTGCATCTAGTTAATGTTTTTCTAAGAACAGGTTTGTTTTGGTAAACTCCTCTGGCATTTCTACATTACATAGCTGTCAACATCAGACTGATCTCTTCAGTCAAATTTTGTAACCACTTAGCAATTTCATAATTATTGTCTTTCAACATTTATGATTATCCAAACATATTTATTAAAATTAAATATGTCAAGTCAAAATAAGTGACATCATTAGATATATACCTTCTGGCATTAGCCGAGACTTAGCTCATTTAAATAAGTGGGAATCAACAGTAGGAAAGAAAATTAATTCGACTTTGGCTTGTCCAGTACTGTAGTAGTTGTTAAGTTACATATGATTGATCACCCATTTGAGCAATAGAACCATCAGAAATATTTTGTTGGAAACAGCAACATCCACAAATGGGAGGAATCATGAAATTTTAAGGGAGTGAAATTTTATGAGAAAGCTACTGTTTTTCTCAATATTCTCGCATCATCCCTGGTCTTGAATGTGTTTATGTCTTAAGTGCACCATACCGAATGCATATGGGGAAGCTATAAGTTAATATTTTTAAAGTAGATGCTTTTATAATCAAACATCTGGAATGATATGCTCAGACCTGTTACAGTGGTAAGAACGTTTCTGACCAGATCCTGTTCTTCAGTTTTCTCCCTCTTTTCCTTACCTCCTCCCTCCCTTCCCCTCTCTCCCTTCCCTTCTCATCTGCCTGCCTACCTCTATTCTTTTTTTGCTTCGTTTCCTTCTCTTTTTGAAAACACTTGAAATATGAATGTAATATGAGTTTAGGTATAATTCTAATAACAGGTTGTTTTCTCTTTAAAGGACAAGATTTGGATTTGTATTTCTCCAAGTTACTTTTCCTCCTCATTGACACAGAAGTTTTTTTTTTTTTTTTAAGTTCACTTATTAAAAAAAAAA
>SJYV01025334.1:1096673-1118174 GCA_006410875.1 Neotragus pygmaeus
AACAGAATTTTTTTTTTTTTTTCAAGTTCACTTATTAAAAAAAAAAAAGAGAGAGAGAGAGATGTGTCTATATATTGTCCTTTTGCTTTTGTTTAGCTGCTAAGCTGTGTCTAACTCTTTTGTGACCCCATGGAATGTAGCCTGCCAGGCTCCTCTGTCCATAGAATTTCCCAGACAAGAATACTGGAGTGGGAGGCCATTTCCTCTTCCAGGGGATCTTCCTGATCCAGGGATCTCTTGTAATTCTCCTCCATTGCAGGCATATTCTTTACCACTAAGCCAGTGGGGAAGCCTTATATATATTCTCCTAACAGAGATTTACTTAATGGTGATTATGTGCCTCAAAATATTCATAGTATTTAACATGTGTTTCATTCAACAAACTATGCAATAGGTACTCTAAGTATCCTTGAAAAAATTAGGGCACAGAAAAGGAATATAACTTGCCCAGATATACACAGTTATCGAGTAGCAGTTAGAACCAGAATAATGAATCTGTATGAATTTGAAGTTTGTTTTTTGTTTTTTTAATTACTAAACTCTGAGTTTCCAAAAATTTACACTTTGCAAGTTCAAGAAGATTATGAGTGATTAAACCCCTGTTTAAATACAAATATTCAGATTGTCGAACTTGTGTTTTTAGGCCTGTTAATACCCTGCCTCAAGAAATAGTGTTTGCTAATATACATTATTACAAGTAGGATTTACTTGAAGCTATATCTGATAGCTAAATTTTCTCTTTGGTTATCACACAACATTTTTCAATATAGATACCAAAGGCCCATTCATTTTGTGATCAAGCTTCATTTTGCATTATGTAACCAAGCTTCACATCTACTTTTATGCAAAAGTATTCTTTGAATTAAATAACTTTCCTATTTTACCCAGTATTGGGAAGGGGAGAATTAAGAGACTAAAGCATAGTAACTGACATATTTTTCATAAAACGTATGTGGTTTCACAATAATTATATGAAAAATTAAAGTCTTACAGAGATTATTACTTAAGCCGTCAAGATTCATGTTTTTTCTCTCTCTTTTTATTTGGAAGACATAACTGTGCTCTTGAGGAACTGAGGCATTGATCAGTCATGGCTCGGAAGTTCAGAGCAGGCAGTGTCTAGCGCCGACTGGTCGAGGCCTCTCCCCACTTCCTGCCCTCCTGATACTCTGGGAGGAGTCCAGCCCCGTGAGACAGGCAGAGCAGGCAAGGAAGCCAGATGGATCCGAAAGAAGATCCGAAATCTGCCTCTTCCCACGCCTGGGGCCTTCAGTGAGCTCATTAGCTTTCCTCAGGTGCCATTTCCTAACCTGTAAAATGGGGATGTTAATTCCTGCCTACAGGGCTGTTGAGCGGAGCTGGTGAGCGCGGTATCCGGCGTCTGGAAGAGCGCTCGGTTAGCACTTCGCTCGCTTCTCCGCCCTTCCTTCCGCTTCGTTCAGCTCTTCGCTGGTGTGCTGCTGAAACCGCGCTGCATNTTCATTGGAAGGACTGATGCTGAAGCTGAAGCTGAAGCTCCAATACTTTGGCCACCTGATGCAAAGAGCTGACTAATTTGAAAAGACCCTAACGCTGGGAAGTATTGAGGGCGGGAGGAGAAGGGGACAACAGAGGATGAGATGGCTGGATGGCATCACCGACTCAATGGGCATGAGTGAGTAAAGTCTGGGAGTTGGTGATGGACAGGGAGGCCTGGAGTGGTGCGGTTCATGGGGTCGCAGAGAGTCGGACATGACTGAGCGAATGAACTGAGCTAAAAAATTTAAAGCACCAGCCTTACCGGCTAAGTGGCAGACTGGGACTCAAATCCCAACTGGATCCAAATCAGTGAAGGGCAGGCCAGGTCGCCTGGGCATGGGACCCTGCCGCAAGCAGGAGGCAGGGGCCAGCCCACCCCATCTGGCCACCCATCCCAGATGGTCTTTGTTCTCAGCTCCTTCCCATCAGCAGGAATGACCTGGCTGCTAACGGCTTCAGGGATCCTTAGGAACCGCGCCCTCCCAGGGAGAGATCGCCTGGTGCAGGAACAGGGCTCTGACAGTCCCAGAACAAGAGGGGCTGGCGCACTGGCTACCTCGTCGTCTGTTAGGGTATAAACCGAGGGCCCTGCCTCCCCTCAGAGACTGACGACAAGAGGCGTCAGCCCTCAGGGAGTGACACTTGGCCTCAGGGTCAATTCTGAGAGACTCCAGCGGGAAGAGGAGATGGTGGGATGACTCGAGAGCAAAGCTCTGAAGCACGCACAGCGCTACACGTGGCGCGAAGCCAGCGAGAGGCGACGCACAAAGCAGGCACCCAGAGCCGGCGCTCCGTGACAGCCCCAAGGGACGGGGTGGTGGGGTGGTGGGGGGTCAGGACAGAGGGGACATGTGTGCGTGCTGTGTGCGCTCAGCTGCTCAGTCGTGTCGACTCTTTGCGACCCCGTGGACTGTAGCCCACCAGGCTCCTCTGTCCATGGGGATTTCCCAGGCAAGAATACAGGAGTGGGCTGCCATGCCCTCCTCCAGGGGATCTTCCCAACCCAGGAATCGAATCCAGGTGTCTCACACTGCACGCAGATTCTTTACCGTCTGAGCCACCAGGGAAGCCCAAGAACACTGGAGTTGGGTGGTCTACCCCTTCTCCAGGGGATCTTCCCGACCCAGGAATGGAACCGGAGTCTCCTGCACTGCAGGCGGATTCTTTACCAGCTGAGCCCCAGGGAAGCCTGGACACATGTGTGCCCACGGCTGATTCAGGCTGATACACGGCAAAAACCATCACAACACTGTACAGTGATTACCCTCTAATTGAATACATCAATTTAAAACCACTGAGGAGACCGTAATGGGTTGACAAACACGTCTCTTGTTTTTCAAGAGCACGTGTACAAAGCATTGACTGCCAAAGACCACCCTCCCCTCTAAGCATAGAACTTGCTTGAACATGAAACAGAGCTGAGAGAGAGAGAGCCGGCACTCTGATACCATTCAAGCACCTGGATCACGCCATGCCTGAAATCCAGCCCCTCAGTTATTCTGATCATAGGAGCTAATGATTGTCTTTTAAAGTGTACCCTGGGTCAAAGTTAGTCTCTGTTATCAGTAACTGAAAGACTCCTGCCCAAATTATAGAGAAACGGTCAGAAGGCCCGGCCCCTGACCGCAGGGGGCAGCATGCAGCGCCTCCTCTCCAGGCGGGCACTGGATAGCACCCCACACCCCCATGTGTCCCCTCCTACCTGGAAATAGTGCAGGAGGATGCCCGCTCCAGACAGCCCCAGGCCTGCCAGCAGGAAGGGCAGGGCCACCTGGCTGCCGATGGACCAGGCGGTCTCTCCGCTGAGCTCGGGCCCCGGCGGCGTGGGGGCCGCCCTTGGGCTGTCGGGGCCGCTCCCTGCGCCGAGGGCCTGCAGCAGCCCCAGCTCCTCTGGCCGGCGCTGGCGGGTCTCCATTGCAGCCACAGGAGCACAGCTGGGCCCTGACAGCCTCAACCTGGGGACACAAGCAACAGACGCAAAGGCTGGGTCTTTGGGGAGAACGAGCAGATCCACACACCTGTGGCTGATGAGGAATGAAAGACTCGGGTATTTAGGGGGGACGCTACTCCCAAGCCTACAAATCTTAAATGATTATGAGGGACTGTAGGTGTGGCTGACAAATTAGGAAACCTAAATGAAATGCACAAATCCCTAGACACATACAAACTGAAAAAAAAAAAGTTAATGTAGAAGACCTATAACAGAAGACTGAATTAGTCATGAAAATACTCTCATAAAGAAAATTCCAAGATCAGACGACTTCAGTAGTGAATATCAAGCATGCAGGTTGAAAAGGAAGTAGTATAACTACCTCCACGTAGAAATGGCATGTGCTGTAGATAGAAAACCCTGAGGAATATGCACACACATGTACACGTATGTATACACACACGTGCACGCACGCACACGCGCACACATGCACACACACATGTGCACACACGCACGCACGCACACATGCACACAACATGCACGCACACGCACACAACTATTACAACTGAGAAATAAGTACACTAAGTAGGATACAAATCGTTACAAAATGTTTTATTTCTAGACACTAGCAACAAACAATCCAAAAATTAAGAAAACAGTTGTACCTACAATAGCATCAAAAAGCATAAACTACCTAAGAACACATTTCACAAAAGAAATGTAAAACTTTGACCCTGGAAACTCGAAAATACTGTTGAAAGAAAATGTTATAAACCCAGCAAATGGAAAGATATTCCATGTTCACAGGTCAGAACACTTAATATTGCTAAGAGGGCAATATTTTTCAACTGATCTACAGATTCAGGGCAATCCCTGTTTAAATTTGGCCTATTTTGGTGAAAATGACATGATGATCCCAGACTTCATGTGGAAAGGCAAGGGACCCAGAACCCTAAGCAGCCTTGGAGGAAAGTGTTCAGAGGTAGAGAACACGCACTTGAGGTCAGGAATGAACTACGAACTAGAGTGAGCCAGGCCACGCAACAGTAGGATAAGACTAGAAACGCAGGTCAGTGAACACGACTGAGAACTGTGGATAAAGCCACACACCTATGGTCAGCTGATTTTCAACATGGAGGACCGCGCTATTCAATGTGCAAACAACCAACAGCCCCACGGTGCTGAGACACCACATGCATAGGAATGAGTCTGGATCCTTACCTCAGATCATATACACAAAAACTAACTCAGAATGGGTCAGAGACCTAACCTAAGAGCTAAAACCATGAAACAGAAGAAAACATAGGTGAGAACACAGGGACCTTGGACGAGGCTCTGGTTTCTTAGATATGACATCTAAAGTACAAGAAACCAAAGAAAAATTAAGAAGAAAGGGGCTTCATCAAAATGTCAGAGTTTGATATTTCAGAGAACTCAATCAAGAAAAGAGAGGATATTTGCCAATCATATATCTGATTAGGATCTGGTTTCCAGAATACAAGAAGAGCACAACTCAACAATAAACCCAACGTAACTCCTTGGAAGAAAAGTTATGACCAACCTAGATACCATATTCAAAAGCAGAGACACTACTTTGCCGACTAAGGTCCGTCTAGTCAAGGCTATGGTTTTTCCTGTGGTCATGTATGGATGTGAGAGTTGGACTGTGAAGAAGGCTGAGCANTCCTTGGAAGAAAAGTTATGACCAACCTAGATAGCATATTCAAAAGCAGAGACATTACTTTGCCGACTAAGGTCCGTCTAGTCAAGGCTATGGTTTTTCCTGTGGTCATGTATGGATGTGAGAGTTGGACTGTGAAGAAGGCTGAGCACCAAAGAATTGATGCTTTTGAACTGTGGTGTTGGAGAAGACTCTTGAGAGTCCCTTGGACTGCAAGGAGATTCAACCAGTCCATTCTGAAGGAGATCAGTCCTGGGATTTCTTTGAAAGGAATGATCCTAAAGCTGAAACTCCAGTACTTTGGCCACCTCATGGGAAGAGTTGACTCATTGGAAAAGACTTTGATGCTGGGAGGGATTGGGGGCAGGAGAAGAAGGGGACAACAGAGGATGAGATGGCTGGATGGCATCACTGACTCGATGGACGCGAGTCTGAGTGAACTCCGGGAGTTGGTGATGGACAGGGAGGCCTGGCGATTCACGGGGTCGCAAAGAGTCGGACACGACTGAGCGACTGAACTGAACTGATTATGCCATAAGCATTTCCCGCTTGTTTCAAAAGTCATGTTATAACTATAAAGAATGTCCAGATAAGGACCTACTGTATAGCACAAGAAATTGTACTTAATATATTATAATAGCCTATAATAGAAACAAACTTGAAAAAGATTATATAAAACTGAATCACTTTACTGTACACCTGAAACTATCACAACATTTTAAAACAACTATATGTCAATTAAAAATCCAATGTAAGGAAAAAAAGGTACAGGTTTTTTAAAAATCAACATCTATATGTTATTGTTGTTTAGTCTCTAAGTTGTGCCCAAGTCTTTGCAACCCCATGGACTATAACCCACCAGGTTCCTCTGTAAAAGAGATTCTTTAGGCAAGAATACTGGAATGGGTTGCCCTTTCCTCCTCCAGGGGAACTTCTAGAGATTGAACTTTCCTGCATTGGCAGATGGATTCGTTACCACTGAGCCACTAGGAAAACCCATATAGGTAAATAAAGTGATACAAAAACATCAAAATTTCCTGTTTAATTTCAGGTCATTAAAGAGTAAAGGTTCTGAAAGTAAGCTGTAAATTAACCAGTGTATCATGTCTGTAGTTTCTGTATAACCTTGGATTCTCTTCCATTAACCATGTGTGCCAAATCATGAACAAAATTTCTAAGCACATTTCAGACTAAATATGATATGCTTATATTTCAGAGAGGGGAAATGTTGTTTAGTTAAAAAAAAAAAAAAAGAAGAAAGAAAAAAAGACAGAGACATGTAATTCCCTGGCTGCACTCTAGTCCTGAAAGGCAGTACGAAAACTATTTTCTTTTCTGAAAACTAATTTCCTCTCTATTATATACTTAGAATTGGGCTTCCTAGGTGGCTCAGCGGGTAAAGAATCTGCCTGCAATGCAGGAGCAATAGGTTCAATCCCTGAGTTGGGAAGATCCCCTGGCAGAGGGCATGGCAACCCACTCCAGTATTCTTGCTAGGGGAATCCCCATGAACAGTGAAGTCTGGGGGGCTATAATCCATGGGGTCACAAAAGAAGTGGATCCAACAAAAGTTACTGAGGACACATGGTCAGAATTATCTTATAGTTTATTCACTGTCCCTCTTATTAGAGGAGAGCAGCTTTGAAATTCTGAAAGAACAAGTGACTATTTTGAACTTTTCTATTTTAATTTACCATTATATAAGAAATGAGTGACCTAGAATTAATGTAATGATACAGAGTCTAGATCATCCAGACTACTTTTATAAATATAATGTACACACATATGATAATTTAGCATATAGATTTTAAGTAACTCCATAATTTTTTGGAATGATACCACCACCAAAATAGGCTGGAGGAGCTCAATCCCTGGCTTCAGAGGCTGGCAGCCTGGACATGAGCAAGTGGTTTAAAATTCCTGTGTTTGTATATATTAATTTTTAACTGAACACATGGTCAGAATTACCTTATAGTTTATTCATTGCCCCCTCCAATAACTGCTTTGTAATTCTGGGTGTAAAACACCTAAGTCCAAGGAATCAGAATCAGAAGTCCAAGGAATCAGAATCAGAAGTCCAAGGAATCAGAATCAGAAGTCCAAGGAATCAGAGCAACAGGAAGACTATCTGAAGCAGTTGGCAGCCTAGAGTTCGATGTGTCCTAGGGCCAGACTCTCCGCTGTTGTGGGGAGTGAGGTTAAGAATGACAGGAAGGTGGAAAACTGATTCTGCCTTGAGGAGGGCTGAAGTGATCCTGATAAGGACTGTTCCTGACTATCTGCATACTTCCAAAAAGCTACAGTTAAGAAAGGACAGAAATAAAGTTATTTAGACACCTGCTGTGAATTGAATTGTCTCCTCTTAAAACTAGTGTATTGAATCCCTACTCCCACTGTGTGATAGTATTTGAAGGTGAGACCTTTGAAAAGTAATTAGATTCAGATGAAGTCGTGAGGGTAGGGCCCTCAGAATGGAATTAGTCCTTATGAAAAAGGAAGAGACATGAGAGCAGGTACTCTGGCCTGTATAGAAAAAGTAAGAAAGTAGCTTTCCAGAAGCCAGGAAGAACTCAGTAAGAACTCAGTGCTGGCATCCTGATCTCAGACTTCTAGACCCTAGACTTGTAAGACAATTAATGTTTGTTGTTTAAGCCACCTAGTCCATGGTATTTTGTATTGACAGCCCCAAAAGACTAATAAAACACCCAAGTTAAACAGACATTGAAAGTGATAATTACTGAATATGGATATAATATATCTACTTGCCAATGCAAGGGCCACAGGAGACAAGGGTTTGATCCTTGGCTTGGGAAGATCCTCTGAAGGAGGAAATGGCAACCCACTACAGTATTCTTGCTGGGATAATCCTGTGGACATAGGAACCAGGCAGGCTACAGTCCTGGAGACTTAGTAGAGGAGGATATGACTAAGCGCGCGCACACACACACACATATATTATATATTTTAGAAAATTAAGGAGGCAGTTAAAAATTAATATATACAAACACAGGAATTTTAAACTGCATTTTTTAAAAAAAAAGCACAGCCAAAGAGTCAGTGAGCTTGGAAATGGGCCAATAGAAACTTCCCAAACTGAAGTTCAGGAGTGGGTTGAATGTCATTGACCCAAAAGAGAGATTTAAATTCTAACTCCTAGAACTCGTGAATGTGACCTTATGTGGTAAAAAGGTCTTTGCAGATGTAATTAAGGATAAGATGAGATCATCCTGGATTTAGAGTGGGCTCTAAATCTTTTCCTTACAAGAAAAAGGCAAGAGATTTAAGACACAGAGATGAGGGAGAAGGGATGTGAGAATGGAAGCAGGGATTAGAATAATGTACCTATAAGCTAAAACAGAGCAAAAGTTGCAAGCAGCCCCTAGAAGCTAAAAGAGGCAAGCAAAGATTCTTCCCTAGAGCCTTCAGAAAGAATGCAGCCATGCTGACACCATAATTTTGGACCTCATAGTTGTAAACAAATAAAGTTCTGTTGACTTAACCCATCAAGTTTGTGATAATTTGTCATAGCAGCCCTAGGAAACTAACACACATGCAAAGAAAAAAAAATGGGGGAAAAAAATCCGCAACAACAAGACATCTAAGAACTGTGCAGCGCTAAAGAATTCAGTTGTCAAAGAAGGAGACATAGGAGAGTCAGGTTCAATTCCTGGGTCAGGAAGATCCCCAGAGAAGGAAATGGCAACCAACTCCGGTATTCTTGCCTGGAAAATTCTGTACACAGTGGAGCCTGGCAGTCTACAGTCTATGGGATCGCAAAAGAGTTGGACACTACTGAGCATGTCTACACGCCATCACATACCTAGCTAGAATACCAGAGAGAGAAGAAAGAGAACATGTAGGAAATGCATATTTAAAATAATAATATTTAGAATATTATTCTTGGAAACTTCCAAATTTATGACAAACATCAAATCATAAACTTAGGATGCTCAGAGAATGATAAGCAGGATAAATACAAAAAAAATCTACATCTAGGTACTTCATATTTAAACTGCAAAAACACGGAGACAAATGAAAATCTTGAAAGAAGCCAGGGTGGGCGAGCTTCTTTTCTTCTGATTAATTTTTATAATAGTATAGTTACTTTATAGTTTTGTGTTAGTTTCTACAATACAGCAAAGTGAATCAGCTATATGTATACCCCCATATTTTTGGATTTCCTTCTCATTTAGGTCACCATAGAGCACTGAGAAGAGTTCCCTGACATATACAGGGAACTGTATAACTCGTGAATTATCTCTTTTATATATAGTATCAGTGGTGTATATATGTCAATCCCAGTCTCCCAATTCACCCCTGCTGCTGCTAATTCGCTTCAGTCGTGTCCGACTCTGTGCAACCCCATAGACGGCAGCCCACCAGGCTCCCCTGTCCCTGGGATTCTCCAGGAAAGAACACTGGAGTGGGTTGCCATTTCCTTCTCCAACGCATGAAAGTGAAAAGTGAAAGTGAAGTCACTCAATCGTGTCTGACTCCTAGCGACCCCATGGACTACAGCCTACCAGGCTCCTCTGTCCATGAGATTTGCCAGGCAAGAGTACTGGAGTGAGTTGCCATTGCCTTCTCCAACTAAGCTGGAAGGGACCTCAAAATCTAACAAGAAATGTTTTTTATTGTCATAAGAAACCAATAAATCTGTATGGTTAAACGTGTTATTATACCTCCACACATGGAATTACACGGAGCCCTAAGGGATGGGGGTGGGGGGGGAGTAGCAACTAGAGGGGGCTTCCTGATCTGACTGCCACGTACACAGCTGTGGTCCTTTTGCGAAGGGCCGCCGAGCAGTAACCGCAGGATTCTCCACTCTTCTCAGGGTTTTATTTTAATCAGATATGGGTTTAACAAAAGGAGGTAGAAAACACATCAAGTGAACAAAGCAGATTTCCTACTGATTAAATGTGGCTCAATTCCAGTTCAGGTAAGAAGTATACACGCTGCGCCTGCCCACGCGGACCACGCGGTCGTTTCCCCAGGGGTGGGCACTGCGCGGGATGTGGAAAGTGTGCGGGCCACTGACGCACGTTTCAGCCAGGAAAGCACCTGGCAACGGGGCTCAAAGGGCCCTTCACGGTTTGCTCACGCAACTCTGTATCAATGCAGCTTTCACCGTGAGAATGTATTCACATGTTACTTCAATTCACCCCACCCTCCACCTATTCCCCCCTTGGTGTCCATACATTTAATCTCTAAATCTGTGTCTCTATTTCTGCTTTGCAAAGGTGATCATCTACACCATTTTTCTAGATTCCACATACGTGTGTTATTATATAGTATTTGGGTTTTCTTTTGACATTCACTCTGGATGACAAGCTCTAGGTCCATCCATGCCGCTACAAGTAATCACTGCAAACTTCTGGTCAGAAATCATACAAATAAGCAAGAACAGAATGGAGTGAAACAGTAAAACTGCTGGGCAAAAAAAGTTAGAATTTGACATCCAGTATCCTGGATTATCCTTAGAAAGTGTAGAATCCTAGCTATTTCAATCAAACAAAGAAAGGAAAAACAGATATACATAGTAAAATGGAAGACATAAAAATGTCTTTCTTGGTAGATGACATGATTATCTATGTAAAAAGTCTGAAAGAATTAGCAAAAAAACATCCTGGAACTAATAAGCAATTATGACAAGTTTGCAGGATATAAATTAATATAAAAAAGTCAATCAGTTGCTTATATACCAGTGATGAGCAAGTAGAATTTGAAATTGAAAACATGATGTGATTTATATGTGAGGAAAAACTATAAAACTGATGAGGAAAACCAAATAAATGGAGCAATATTCCATGTTCATGGATACAAAGACTCAACACTGTCAAGACATCAGTTCTCAGTCTGATCTATATTCACCACAGTCCCAGTCAAAATTCAAGCAAGCTATTTTATGGACATCAGCAAACTGATTCTGAAGCTTATATTGACAGGCAACAGATGCAGAAGAGTCAACACAATATTGAAGGAGAAAAACGAGGACAGACACTGACCAACTTCAAAATGTAATATACAGCTACAGTAATCAAGATAGTATAAAGAATAAACAGATAAATGGAACCAAAAAGAGCTCACAAATATAATCAACTCATAAAGGAGCAAAAGCAATACAATGGACTAAAGACAGTTTTTTAAACAAATGGTGCTGAAACAACCGGATAGTCATCTAAAAAACAGGAATCTAAAGCTTACAATCTTCATAAAAATTTGCTCAAAACAAATCAGAGACCTAAACATGTAACACAAAACTGTAAATCTTCTAAAAGATGACTCAGGAGGAAACCTAGATGCCCATGGGAATGATGACACTCTTTAAAATAGAACACCAAGGCATAATCCATAAAAGAAAAACTGAAAGCGGGGCTTAAGATTTAAAAACTACTTTGTGAAAGACAATGTCAAAAGAATTAGAAGACAAGTATAGACTTTGAGAAAATATTTGCAAGAGACACTATTGTCCAAAATGTGTCAAGAACTCTTGACACGCAACAATAAGAAAACAAACAACCCAACTGAAAAGTGGACTCACAACTTTAACATATACCTCATCAAAGAAGATACACCACTGCATACCTCTTCAAATGGCCAAAAGTCAAAACATTGGCAACACCAAGTGCTAATAAGGATGTGGAAGACAGGAATTCTCATTCATTGCTGGTGTAAATACAAAACAGTACAGCCACTCTAAAAGAGAGTTTGGTGGTTTCTTTCAAAACTAATGACACTCTTACCATATGATCCAGCTGTCACACTCTGTGGTATTTACCCAAAGTAGTTGGGTAAACTTATGGCCACAGAAAAACTTGCACATACATTTTTTTAGCTGCTTTATTTGTAACTGCCAAAACTAGGGAGCAACCTAGTTGTCCTTCCGAGGTGAATGGATAAATAAACTGTGGTACCATAAATCAATGAAATATTATTCAGCACTAAAAGGAAATGGGCTATCAAGCTATGAAAAGACATGGAGGAAGCTAAAATGCACAACACTAAGCAAAAATATTAATTTGAAAAAGTTATGCATTATATGATTCCAAGCATACAATATTCTGTAAAAGACAAAACTATAGAGGCAGTAAAAATACCAGTGGTTCGCAGGGATTGTAGGGGGCAAGGGATGAATAGGCAAAGCACAGAATATTTTTATTACTGCAAAAAAGTAACTTGGTATAGCTATTTAGAGCTTCCCAGGTGGCACAATAGTAAAGAATCCACCTGCTAATGCAGGAGACACAAGAGACTCAGGTTCAATTCCTGGGTTGGAAAGATCCCTGGAGTAGGAAAGAGCAACTCCCTCCAGCATTCTTGTCTGAAAATTTCCATTGACAGAGGGACTTGGTGGGCTACAGTCTGTGTGGTCACAAAGAGTCATAAATGACTGAGCAACTGAGAACACACACACACACAGAGCTATTTACCCAGAGTTAACCAAACAACAAGATAAGAAGATACAGTCCTCCGAAGTATAAAGTCTGCCCAAGATTTCTAAAACCTGCAAGCTTGGGGGGTTTCCAAAACCACACTCAGTTTCCATAATTTGCTAGAAGTATTCATATAACTAACCAAGAGCTTTCATACTCATGTGTATGGTTTATTACAGGAAAAGGATATATTATAACCAGTCATAGGACAGAATCCGGGCAAATTCCAAATGTAAAGCTTTCATTGTCTTTAGAACATGTGAGCCTACAGAATTCCTGTGTGACAACACACAATACTCCATGTGTTGCATATTGTCGTGCAGGATACACACAACAGGGAAGCCTGGCATGCTGCAGTCCTTGGGGTCCCAAAGAGTTGAACATGGTTGAGCAACTGCACAACATGTCCTGATGACAATGAAGTTCATTCCATCTTCATTGTCCAGATTTTTCACTGGGGCTTCATTATTTAGGCATGATTAGTTGATTGATTTCACAAGTGCCTGAACCAAATCTCATCATCTCTGCCCCACTCCTCAGATCCAACTAATACCACATAGTCCAAGGGACCCACCACAGCTCACCTCTTAAGTGTAAACTATGAAGTGATGCTCAAAGGACCCTCATTGGTAACAAAGATACTCCTATTGTTAGGGAAATTCCCAAGGTTTTAGAGGTGACCTTACAGGAGCTGGTGACAGAGCCAGACTTCTCTTTGAGCAGGGTCAAATTCTTCACTATACACTCTTATTACCAAATCAAGTATTAAAAAGCATTTTTAGGAGTAGAGCAGAAACTCTTGCCATATAAGTAAAGCAGGTACCAGATAGATAAAGTGATTTTAAATATGTATCCATAGAATAATATATCTTCTAAATATAACACAAATTTGATAGAATTATAATAAGAAACAAAGACATTCATTTTCATAGTGGTATCTCAAAAAATTTGTTTTAATTATTGATGTGCTAAATGAGTAAAGTCAGCAAAAATATAGAATATTTGACTAATAAATTTTGGTTACACAGAAAATTTTATATTGAACAGTTGTAAAATATACAGTATTCACCAGCATACATACAATAGTTATATTTTTTTTCACAATGGATATTAAAGAAAGTTTCAAAAATTTTTAATGGAGATATCCAGCAGATAATTTTTTTTCTAGCTGCAATTCAGAAACAGACTCACAGACACAGAAGACAAATTTTTGGATACCAAAAGGGAAACTGGGGAGGAGAGATAACTTTGGAGTTTGGGATTGACATATAAACACTAGTGAGTGACGCTGCTCAGTCGTTTCCGAGGCTTTGCGACCCCGTGGACTGTAGCCCACCAGCCTCCTCCATCCATAGAATTTTCTAGCCAAGAGTACTGGAGTAGGTTACCATTTTCTTCGCCAGGGTATCTTCCAGATGCAGGGATCGAACCTGGGTCTCTTGCATTGTAGGCAGACACTTTACCATCTGAGCCACCAGGGAATACACATTATCATGTATGAAATAAATAGCCAACAAGGACCTACTGTATAGCAGAGGGAACTTTATTCAACACACTATAATAACCTAAATAGGAAAGTAATTTGAAAAAAGAATAAATATATGTTTAACCAGTTACCTTGCTGTACAAGTGAAACTAATACAACATTGTAAATCAAGTACCAGTCAGTCAGTTAAGTCGCTCAGTTGTGTCCGACTCTTTGCGACCCCATGAACTGCAGCATACAAGGCCTCCCTGTCCATCACCAACTCTTGGAGTTTACCCAAACTCATGTCCATTGAGTCGATAATGCCATCTAACCATCTTATCCTCTGTCGTCCCCTTCTCCTCCTGCCTTCAGTCTTTCCTAGCATCAGGGTCTTTTCAAATGAGTCAGTTCTTTGCATCAGGTGGCCAAAATATTGGAGTTTCACCTTCAACATCAGTCCTTCCATTGAACACTCAGAACTGATCTCCTTTAGGATAGACTGGTTAGATCTCCTTGCAGTCCAAGGGACTCTCAAGACTCTTCTCCAACATCACAGTTCAAAAGCATCAATTCTTCTGCACTCAGCTTTCTTTATAGTCCAACTCTCACAGCCATACATAACTACTGGAGAAACCATAGCCTCAATTAAACAGATCTCTGTTGACAAAGTAATGTCTCTGTTTTTTAATATGATGTCTAAGTTGGTTATAACTTTCCTTCCATGGAGTAAGAATCTTATAATTTCATGGCTGTAATCACCATCTGCAGTGATTTTGGAGCCCAGAAAAATAAGTCAACCACTATTTTCCCATCTATTTCCCATGAAGTGATGGGACCGGATGCCACGAACTTAGTTTTCTGAATGTTGAACTTAAAGCCAACTTTTTCACTCTCCTCTTTCACTTTCATCAAAAGGCTTTTAGTTCCTCATCATTTTCTGCCATAAGGGTGGTGTCATCTGCATATCTGAGGTTGTTGATATTTCTCCTGGCAATCTTGATTCCAGCTTGTGCTTCATCCAGCCCAGCATTTCTCATGATGTACTCTGCATATAAGTTAAATAAACAGGGTATATAGCCTTGATACACTCCTTTCCCGATTTAGAACCAGTCTGTTGTACTATGTCCAGTTCTAACGCTTGCTTCCTGACCTGCATACAGATTTCTCAAGAGGCAGGACAGGTGGTCTGGTATTCCCATATCTTTAAGAATTTTCCACAGTTTGTTGTGATCCATACAGCCAAAGGCTTTGGCATAGTCAATAAAGCAGAAATAGATGTTTTTCTGGAACTCTCTTGCTTTTTTGATAATCCAGCGAATGTTGGCAATTTGATCTTTGGTTCCCCTGCCTTTTCTAAATCCAGTCTGAACATCTGGAAGTTCACGGTTCACGTATTGCTGAAGCCTGACTTGGAGAATTTTGAGCATTGCTTTATTAGCGTATGAGATGAGTGCAATTGTGCAGTAGTTTAAGCATTCTTTGGCATTGTCTTTCTTTGGGATTGGAATGAAAACTGACCTTTTCCAGTCCTGTGGCCACTGCTGAGTTTTCCAAAATTAAGTATATTCTAATATAAAATAAAGCTTAAATTAAAATGTGTGTGTGTGTACTGACATACAAATACACTGGAAAACCTAAGATAAGTGTGATGGGGAGAAGTAGTTATCAAGCTGTTAGACTGTATTAATTTTGGATTATTAGATGATTTCTTGTTCATACATGGTTTTTCCCCCAAAACATTAATAAACATGAGATATTCATTTTATAAACTGAGGGAACCAATTGTACAACTATTGCCCACAAAAATAAAGCTTTTAATAATCACAGGTATTAAAGTATTTTCTTGTCTGTCATTACATTTCTTTGTATCTTTTGGCATAAATATTTTAACTGGTTGTGATTCATCACTTATTTTTCTTTCATAGTATCACCTTACAGGGATAAACTTTCTGCTTGTTCCTGTGATACCAGATACAGAGAGAAGGACATTAAGCAAGTAACTCTATGAAGATAGTGTATCCTGGATTTAACATTTACTCCCTTGACAGAATTATTCATGAGATTTAAGGCATTTCTGTGTAATTCTGGTATATAAACAAAGCTACCTACAAATAAACTAGAAAATAAAACATTGAATAAAGCAGTATTAAATAGCCATCATGACCATTCAAAAATATCTCAAAGTATGTTATTGAATGCAAAAGTGCTAAAGAAAAATTCTATCTTTTAGTTCATTGAATTTATTAGAAAAACTTTGCTTTTACTTTATGATGGGCAACTGAGTTGAGGATACAATGGTGAGTGAGAGTGGACAGTTTCTGCCCATGGGGACCTTTCAGCTTAAAAATCAATCCAATATGACATTCAGTTTAGCCATGCAGAAAATGATGGTACCCTTCTCTTGGGAGATCTGAAAGTACCTGTCTCACATACTACTGTTATTATTCTCAGTGTCTAAAGGGCATCTGAGTCAGAGCTTATATAATATGTAAATGTCCAGCCTTGCCTCCAATGACTTTGATATTATAAATCTGAAAAAGGAAACAGGAGTCTACATTTTAAATAAAAACCTAGATATTTCTGATATAGCTGATCTATGCTCTGCAATTTAGAAAGCATTTGCATTTGTTGTATCCAGCATTTCTGAGTTTTGCAAAAGTAGGAAGAAATTAGACCTAGTTTTGAATTCCTGGAAGCTCCATTTTCCTGCAATGATTAAACAATGATTGTAAGATTTATAAATAAGTAGAACATTCTATAACTTAATGTCTAATTTAAACTATTATATCTGAGTTGTTGGTGTACCCACCTTGCTTTGTGTACCATTCATATGTTAAATCCTAATGCCCTGTGTGATGACATTTGGCTGTGGGGCCTTTGGGAGTGATTAAGTCATGAGGGTGGAATTCTCATAAATGGTATTACTGCTCTTGTGTAAGAGACCCCAAAGGGCTATCCTTGCTCATTCTACCATGTGAGGACACAGCAAGAAAACTGTTGTCTATAAACCAGGAAGCAGGCCCACACCAGACACTGAATCTGCTGAACTTTTGAGCTTGGATGTTCTAGCCTTCAGAAAGTGAGAAATAAACATTTGCTGTTTATAAGCCATCCAGTCTATGGTATAGCATATGCTATAATGAACATATATAGCAGAACAGACTAAGGCAGTATCTGACACCTTTTGAATGGGGTAGACATCCATTGTATCTGAGGTTAGAGTTGGTTGGTACTACCAGTGAAACTCAATGGACATGAATCTGAGTAAAGTGGTTGATGGTGAATGATGGGAGCCTGGTATGCTGGAGTTCATCTGGTTGCAAAGACTCAGACATGACTGAACAATCAATAAAACAATGAAGAATATTGCTGTGCTTTGGGTCTGTCAACTTGAACTCTTTTTTAAACCTTTTGGAGTTAGTAAAACTAAAAATGCATCTTGCCAAGCACTTTTCATTCTTAATTTTTAAACCCATGTGTATTTTAAGAGAAATTTAATCCATATGTTTCTGATTCATTTTAAATCATCAAAATGTTGTTTTGTAAGAACCATTTGATGTCCAAGGTTTTCTGAGCTTTGTAAACCTCTTTTCTTAGAAACAAGGCATTGTGTTTTGCCAGAGGTTTGAGTCCTGGTAGAAATGCCAAAACCAGGTTTCAGTGGGTTCCACAGAAAGCTTCCTCTTTCTTTCAACCAACACAAAACAAAACCAAATGCCAGAGGCCAGCTAACACTATTCTCGCTTTATCATGACACGCTTTTTCTCTTCAATTTAGTTTGCAGGAATGCACTGGAGGGTTTGAAGCTTTGCCTTGTGTTTATGAAGTTTCTCCAATAGGTTGATTATACAAGGCTTCTGTAACCTTGGGGATTGCTCACTTAAAACTGTTCAGTTATAATGCAAATCCCAAAGCACAGACTTTTGAAATTTAAAACATGTATTCAGACAGACAAATAAGCAGTTTATATTCAGTTCAGTTCAGTTGCTCAGTCGTGTCCGACTCTTTGCGACCCCATGAATCACAGCACGCCAGGCCTCCCTGTCCATCACCATGAACCCAGAGTTCACTCAGACTCATGTTCATCGAGTCTGTGATGCCATCCAGCCANGGTCACAAAGAGTCAGACATGACTGAGCAACTTTCACTTTCAAGAATCATCTGGGGATGTTATCAAAATGTAGTTTTTTATTCCACTCATCCGGGTAGCCTGATATCTGGGTTACCATCAAGCTCCTCGGTGATGCTGATGTTACTGGTCCAGGGACAACTTCTGTAGTCAGGCCCTAAGGAGCTCTGCTTGAATCAAGTCAGACCCTGGTTATTGTTTAAGGAAGCTCCAAATACATCTCATTTCTTTTGTTCATATGAACTGTTTCAATAGTTTTCACACTATTATATTTGCATTCCTTAATTGACCCTAACCTAAAATATTAAATTTTAAAAAGGCAGTAAGTAAAGCACGTGACACAGTTAATAATTCAAAGGAAAAAACTATGACCAAGTTCACCTTTTCCTGAACTCAATTAACTTTCCCACCCACCCTTTCTTTATTTTTTTTTTTTTTTACTGGAAATAAAATAAGTACTACACACTGGACTCAGAACTCTGCAACCTTTACTTTCTTTTAAGAATGTGAAACAATAGTACCAGAGGTTACCCATTGGTGACAGGCTCTAAATCCCTTGGTTTTATTTTTTCTTTGTTTTTTCAATCATTTGCTTTCCTTTTTAGTCAAAAGAAATTATTTCTTATCTTAGTACCTGTTGCTCACTTCTTAGACAAATGTGTAGGGCCTGGCTTCTACTTCATAATCAGGGAAACTCATCCTGACCCACACATGCCACAGGTGCTACAGGCAATAAACGCTACAGAAATTAAGGAACGAAAGTGAGTTGAGATAGAGAACGGTTCCTGGGTATGTTAGCATCTAATGTAGATCGTAAAGGACGGGCAGAATTTAATAGGAAACACTGGCTAGAACATCCCAAGTAGAAACAGAGAGAAGTAGAGGGAAGGTGGAAAGCTACAGGAGTGATACTGTGACTTGTAATAATAACTATTCAGTCTGTCAGAGACACAGAGCTCCTCAAAACCCTGGAATTTCCTAAGTGGTGAGATGGTTTTGTTATGTTAATGAGACAACTTTTGGACCTACTGTTGTGGGTTGGTTTCCAGGATAACCAATCATCCTTGTGATTAGAGGGTTGGAACTTCCAGTCCCACCCCTAATCTCTGGGGAAGGGAAAGGAACTGGATATTGAGTTCAATTATCATTAGCCAATAATATAATCAATTATGCCCATATAATGAAGCCTATGGGTTTCCCAGGTGGCTTAGTGGTAAAGAATCTGCCTGCCAATGCGGGAGATGCAGGTTCCACCCCTGGCTTGGGAAGATCTCCTGGAGAAGGAAACGGCAACCCACTCCAGTGTTCTTGCCTGGGAAATCCCATGGACAGAGGAGCCTACAGTTGGTAAGCTATAGACCGTAGCCTACAGCAGGCTACAGTCCATGGTTTGCAGAAGAGCTGGACATGACTCAGTGACTAAACAACAACAAGAACAACAATGAAGCCTCCATAAAAACCAAACAAACAAACACAACAAAACAAAAAACAGGGTTTGGAGAGCTTCCAAGTGGGTAAACATATGGACATGGGAGCAAGGCACAGAAGCTCCATGCCCTTTCCCACAGGTGCCTTGTCCTATGCATCACTTCTATCTAGCTGTTCTTGAGTTACATCCTTCTATAATAAACTGGTAATCTAATGAGTAAATTGGTTTCCTGCATTCTGTGACCTACTCTAGTAAATTCATCAAACCCAAAGATCGGATAGTGGGAAGTGAAAGAAAGTGTGAAAGTGTTAGTCACTCAGTTGTGTCCAACTCTGCGACTTCATGGACCATAGCCCACCAGGCTCCCTCTGTCTATGGAATTCTCCAGGCAAGAATACTGGAGTGGGTTGCCATTTTCTTCTCCAGGGGAAATCAGGGATAGAACCTGGGTCTCCAACATTGCATGCAGGCTCTTTACCATCTGAGCCACCTGNGCTCCTCCATCCATGGGATTTTCCAGGCAAGAGTACTGGAGTGGGGTGCCATTGCCTTCTCCTGATGTAAAGAGCAGACTCATTGAAATAAACTCTGATGCTGGGAAAGATCAATGGCAAAAGGAGAAGGGGACAACAGAGGATGAACTGGTTCAATGATATCACTGACTCAGTGGACACGAACTTGAACAAACTCCAGGAGATAGTGAAGGAAAGGGAAGCCTGGTATGCTATAGTTCATGGGGTCTGGAAGAGTTGGACATAACTTAGTGACTGAACAGTCACAACTGTATATTAGAATGTATTTTTTTTTAGTTAACTTAATATATGTCCTAAAAATCATATAATTAAAAACTATCAATAACATATAATCAAAAGCATATAACTTCAGGGGGAAATGTCCTGAAAAAAAAAAAAAAAAAAAAGTATAATCATCTGTGTTGTCCAGAGTCTTACAACTTAGCATCTCAACTGGGAAGTAAAAAGTTTGGTACAAAGAAGTTTACCCTGATTCTTATGTTTACTGGAAAGATAACTGGCACATTAAACTGGTTGCTCCTTGAAGTCTCAGCTGTGTCCTGGTCCTCATATGAAAGTTATCTCTGCTATTGGATCCCCACCCTCCTCCTTAGGGTCTAGAATCTTAGAGGTAAGCATCTGAAACCCAGATGCTTTAAACTTGCTGCTGCTGCTGCTGCTTCCTACTTACAACACCTCCCACCAAAGTGTTCAACACTGTTCCACGATGGGGTGGGACTGGCACTATTTTTACTGAGATCCCAACAAAGTGGCCCACTGTCACTTATCCCGCTCTGGATTCACCCCATTGAAAAGCAGACCACACCTATATAATTTATCTCAAAGCAATACTACTTAGCATTCCTAATGTCCCCAGAGATTTTTCTATTTCTGGTAACTGGTGCGTACTCGGTCTCAAATAAATGCTGATGGAAATGCATTTTGAAGAACTGACTCTGCAATATTATTATTATCTCAGTGTGAGAGTATAGTCCCTGAACTATGTTGCCAGTTAACACATTGAGTCTTGATCTTACTGGTGAAATGATACAGAAATGCCAGACCTCAAAATAGATTTATCTAAAGGTGGGAAACAGTGGAAACAGTGTCAGACTTTATTTTGGGGGGCTCCCAAATCACTGCAGATGGTGACTGCAGCCATGAAATTAAAAGACGCTTACTCCTTGGAAGGAAAGTTTTGACAAATCTAGATAGCATATTCAAAAGCAGAGACAGTACTTTGCCAACAAAGGTCTGTCTAGTCAAGGCCATGGTTTTTCCAGTGGTCATGTATGGATGTGAGAGTTGGACTGTGAAGAAAGCTGAGCAATGAAGAACTGATGCTTTTGAACTGTGGTGTTGGAGAAGACTCTTGAGAGTCCCTTGGACTGCAAGGAG
>SJYV01025334.1:1119442-1136592 GCA_006410875.1 Neotragus pygmaeus
TTTTTTTTTTTTTTACTGGAAATAAAATAAGTACTACACACTGGACTCAGAACTCTGCAACCTTTACTTTCTTTTAAGAATGTGAAACAATAGTACCAGAGGTTACCCATTGGTGACAGGCTCTAAATCCCTTGGTTTTATTTTTTCTTTGTTTTTTCAATCATTTGCTTTCCTTTTTAGTCAAAAGAAATTATTTCTTATCTTAGTACCTGTTGCTCACTTCTTAGACAAATGTGTAGGGCCTGGCTTCTACTTCATAATCAGGGAAACTCATCCTGACCCACACATGCCACAGGTGCTACAGGCAATAAACGCTACAGAAATTAAGGAACGAAAGTGAGTTGAGATAGAGAACGGTTCCTGGGTATGTTAGCATCTAATGTAGATCGTAAAGGACGGGCAGAATTTAATAGGAAACACTGGCTAGAACATCCCAAGTAGAAACAGAGAGAAGTAGAGGGAAGGTGGAAAGCTACAGGAGTGATACTGTGACTTGTAATAATAACTATTCAGTCTGTCAGAGACACAGAGCTCCTCAAAACCCTGGAATTTCCTAAGTGGTGAGATGGTTTTGTTATGTTAATGAGACAACTTTTGGACCTACTGTTGTGGGTTGGTTTCCAGGATAACCAATCATCCTTGTGATTAGAGGGTTGGAACTTCCAGTCCCACCCCTAATCTCTGGGGAAGGGAAAGGAACTGGATATTGAGTTCAATTATCATTAGCCAATAATATAATCAATTATGCCCATATAATGAAGCCTATGGGTTTCCCAGGTGGCTTAGTGGTAAAGAATCTGCCTGCCAATGCGGGAGATGCAGGTTCCACCCCTGGCTTGGGAAGATCTCCTGGAGAAGGAAACGGCAACCCACTCCAGTGTTCTTGCCTGGGAAATCCCATGGACAGAGGAGCCTACAGTTGGTAAGCTATAGACCGTAGCCTACAGCAGGCTACAGTCCATGGTTTGCAGAAGAGCTGGACATGACTCAGTGACTAAACAACAACAAGAACAACAATGAAGCCTCCATAAAAACCAAACAAACAAACACAACAAAACAAAAAACAGGGTTTGGAGAGCTTCCAAGTGGGTAAACATATGGACATGGGAGCAAGGCACAGAAGCTCCATGCCCTTTCCCACAGGTGCCTTGTCCTATGCATCACTTCTATCTAGCTGTTCTTGAGTTACATCCTTCTATAATAAACTGGTAATCTAATGAGTAAATTGGTTTCCTGCATTCTGTGACCTACTCTAGTAAATTCATCAAACCCAAAGATCGGATAGTGGGAAGTGAAAGAAAGTGTGAAAGTGTTAGTCACTCAGTTGTGTCCAACTCTGCGACTTCATGGACCATAGCCCACCAGGCTCCCTCTGTCTATGGAATTCTCCAGGCAAGAATACTGGAGTGGGTTGCCATTTTCTTCTCCAGGGGAAATCAGGGATAGAACCTGGGTCTCCAACATTGCATGCAGGCTCTTTACCATCTGAGCCACCTGATTTGCAGCCAGAGAGTCAGAAGCATAGGTTAACAACATGGACTTGAGGCTGACATCTGAAGTGAGGACATTCTTGTGGGACTGAGCAACCTGTGGGATCTGATGCTGTTTCCAGGTAAATATTGTCAGAACTGACTTGAATTGTAGGACATTTCAGCTGGTCATATGGGAACTGGTGTTAGAACTGTAATAGGTTAGTAACAGATTGGTAACAGGAGTTTGTGAAGTTACTAATTCTCAACACCGGCTGCACATTACATAGCCTTCAGAAGTTCCACCCTGAAAAACTCTAATTAATTTGGAGTAGAGCCTGTGCATTGTATTTTTATAATGCCTCCAGATGATTCTGTTACACACATACAGTTCATAAAAACTGATGCAAAAGAGTTGGGTTAGAGGTTCAGGGGATACTAAATGAAGTATTTGAATGCCAGATTTCAAGGAATATAAGACTCAGATACAGATAGTATGTGAAAAGGTAGTTATGTCATTAATTATCTCCTCATGCCCCATACACTCAATACAATCGTTGTACACTTCCCTGCTTTCCAATGGCTGAGAACTTGACCATGGCGAGTTTAGCTCATGTCTATGCCCACACACTACACACTTGCATGGAGTCCATGTCCTTTGTAACCTTACAATAGTCCAAAGTCATGAAAAACTATTTTCTTTGGTAAAAGTCTACAAAGTTATATTAAAATAGGAGATTTTAACAATGGTAAAAACACAGTCTAGGAAAGGTCTATGATTCTTCTGGGTTTCTTTTCCAGTTACTACAGTTTCAGTCTTCCTCCCTAATGCTGCCTATATCTCCTGGGAGCACTGCAGAGCAAACTTAAGTGCTATACTGCCTGATTCAGTTTTAAAAGGAATTACAGAAAAAGAAAAAAATAAAAAGAGTGAAACAGGGAATGTGCCTTACCTGTATTAATGCCTTCAGTTATTATCCATGCTCCTGTTGTCTCTGCAGCTTTGACCAAACCTTGGCTGAAGATCTCTTTAAGTTTTGAGGGCATCTTGAAGTTCTGGATACCACCATGGACAGAGATTACCAGCTTTGGCAGTTCCATCTTCCACTCTTTCAACATTAAATGTAACAGGTGATCCAACTTTGTGTCATAAGAAGTTCTAATATACTGGAAGATATACATAGACACGTACACATAAAACAGTGGAAAAGACATGCCAATTCACAATAAGCACACAGCAGGGCAACTGAAATACCAAAACTTAAAAGAAAAGTGCCTGGAATCTCTTTAAAAGTTCATCTTCCTATGATGGAAATATTTACTTTGAAAGGATCCCACACCCCCTTTAAGTTCCTTCTGGCAATTACAAGTCACAGCAGGAAGGTTTCCTCTGGTTTTCAGTGTTGGTCCATCAATGTTCTCTAGAAAGTCTGAGGTAAGGCAGAAAAATATCAAACTGGCAAAAACCATTACTCCAGCAAACCCATTTTTAAAAATTGTTTAGAAATAAGTGAAATGAGGCTTTTCATAAATGTTATGGCTTTTCTTAATTTACTTGGTCATTTCACATATGTGCATATTTTTTTCATCCACTATTGACAATTATTGTACATCCCTTGAGATGCATATACTTACATGTTTGCATAATTTAAATTAAGATCCAGGAACACATATATTTATTTCAAATTTTACAATCTAATGTCATTTTATATATATATATAAAATCTCTCCAAAAACTTTTTTTCCCTAAAATATACACTTTTCACAAAAGGATCAATGTAACCAAAAAAAAAAAAAAACAGGAAATCAGACAGTTCCAGAATCATTTGTCATTTTGCCCAAAATTAAAAAGTGTATGACTGTTTTCTTTTCCCAGCCAATGCAGCCACTTACAGATTGTTAAAATCATATTGAGATGAGTGTGAGCCAACCAACAGCAAGAATAACTCAGATTTATAGGATAAGAGCTACAAGAAACCATGAACCTATAACCACAGGTAGAGATCGCCATAGATATGCAAATAGGAATTATCACATGATCCTCCAGAATGTAATAGTGATTTAAAACAATGGTCTTCACCTTTAAAATTTAAAACAATTGTCTTCACCTTTGAAATTCTTAAAACATAATCCCTTTATTTCATAATTAAAATATTAGGAATTCTGAACATGAGGATGGTGCAGCCATCACAGAATGTATTGAATAGTAGAAAGAATCTAAGGGTAACTAGGATTCAATTTACAAGTGAGGAAACTGAGTTACTATGGCTTTATCATGTATACAAACAGCATTGGACCTTTGTGCAATGGTTTATGTTGGTCCAAGTAATAAATAAAGGCAGAGAAGCAGCTCTGCGTTAGTTCTCCTTCTATCGCAACTCTTTCTCCCAGGTAGCACTCTCTTTCAATCATTAAGTACTTTTAGTCCTAGACGATACTTCTTGAGATTTCAGGATAAACACCCTTAATTAACTATATTATCAGCAGCAGAGTCTTTTCTTCCAAAAACCAACCAAAGGCAATGCTAAGGGTTAACTGCTCTTACCTTCCCTTCCTCCTCCTTTACAACTAACTCACCTCCAATTCTTTGTGGAAGGAGGTGGAAGGGCTAACAACTGGGAAGGCAAATGCAGCCAGAGGGATGAGTAACCAGCTCTCACAAGCTCTCCTGCTAGGCACCCTAGGACTGAAGTTCAATTCCAGGCTGAAGTATAAGGATAGCTGCTCCTCTTCTGAGAGGTCAAATGCATTCAGGCACAGAGTAGGTAACAGGAGCCTAATGCTAAGCATAAAACGTATTAGTGATCAGGAGATCTGACTATGCTTTCAGCTTTCCTAAATATACCCTATTCCCCCTTGGCCCTCATACAAGTTATTCCTCATGCCTAGAGTGGTGTTACCCTTCTGCCTTTCTCACCTTTCCCATCTCAGCATAGCCATCCCTACTCTCAGATGGCTTCCCTGACAGACACACCCAACCCAAGAAAAACAGGAGTTTGCTTTTCATTCTCTCAAAGAACCCTGTACTCCCCTTTCATAACATCTACACTGTCTGTAGTAATCTTACGTTCATTTCCTGTTTCCCTCACTAAACTGTAAGCAATGTTAGTACACAGAACATATGGTCTTTGCGGCATAGCAAACCATGAAATGAAGTGAAGTCAAGTAGCTCAGTCATGTTTGACTTTTCGTGACCCCATGGATTGTAGCCTATCAGGCTCCTCAGTCCATGGGATTTTCCAGGCAAGAGTACTGGAGTGGGTTGCCATTTCCTTCTCCAGGGATCTTCCCCACCAAGGGATCGAACCATAAAGATCTGCTGAATGGACTAAAAAAAATGAGGAAATGATGACGATTATGAACCAACATAAAACAAAAGGAAGAAGACAAAAACTTAAGGAAAAAATCACATAAAGAGTTCTGTGAAAGTTAGCTTCCGAGATAGTTTTCTTGTCAACTGAAGAAAAAGTCAATGCACAAAGTTAGGTGCAAGAGGACTAGTAATCAGAAATGTAGACTACTATACAATTATATTATGAAACCTTATTATTAAGGCACTATTAAAACTGTTGCTGATTCACATTGTTATATGAGAGAAACCAACACAACATGGTAAGGAAATGATCCTCCAATATAAAAAGAAAAAAGAAACTTGAGACTTGTTAAAACATAAGAAAAAAAAAAAAAAAAAGAATTATTCTTTCAAATCCATTTAACTGATGGTGACACTCCAGGGCACATCTGATTCTGAGCTTTCCTGAGGCGAGTGCCCCCTGCATTTTCCCCAGAGAAAGCTGCCTCTAAAAAAGAATTGAGTAGTTAACAAGCTCAACAGAGACACCTGACTTGTCAAAAACTATGCAAATCACATGCAAAATTACCATGTTAGAGACAGGAGGAAAACTGGCCTGGAAAGCCCAGCACTATCATTCAAGGAGTACAGAAAGAAATCACCCCCATTTCCTTTCCAAGAAGAATTTCTCATGGGGACATATCAGGCTATGGCCACACTTCTGCTGAAATCTGTTCTTTGGTAGCAACTTTTGTACATTCCCAAAGGAAAGGCAGTCCTTTGGCAACTGCCTCAAGAGTAATAAGCCATTTTTTTCTGCAGGGGGCATAAAAGCTGGCTTGAAAGAGGTCAATCAAATAAAGAGCTGGCCATGCCACATCTGGGAACTGGGCCTCAAATATAAAGTGAACAGCCAAGTCATTTTCGTCAACAGGTCAACAACATGGATCGCCTTTGCAATAAAATCTGGTCATCTGATCATCTACACTTGGAAATTCTATTTGGACATACATTTGGAGGTTATATCTTCTGTTTAGAAACCATCAAAATAATGTGAGTTATTAGCAAACCTTGGAGTGGTGGATGTGCTCTCCATGTTGGAAGTTAATCGTGCCAAAGGTATCCGTAGGGCTTTTCGTTGTGTGCTTCTCAACAGACCATTGTTCATCTTCACTACTGCTGGCAGCTGAGACTGTCCGAGTATAATCTATCCCATGATGGTCTCTAATCAATAGTCCACAGTAACACCTTAAATTTGACATTAAAAACCAATTTAAAATAGAAAACACACAATTTTAGAATAGGAAACAGAGGTAATGGGAACTTCCCTGGTAGTCCACTAGTTAAGACTCCATGCTTCCATTTCAGGGGGCATGGGTTTAATCCCTGGTTGGGTATTCTACATGTCGTGGTCGAAAAATTTAAAAAGAAAAAAAAAAAGATTCAATGTTTCTACATGTTTCTAGGGTAATGTGTAGATGACATATATCAACAGTTTTAAAACTTCACATTGAGGTTTATATTAGATTTCAAACACTGGGTTATTTTCTAAGTTTAAAAACATTTTCAGAGGTTCTCTCCCTTAGCTGCACATTAGAATCATTTTGGGGATGGTTTAAGAAAACACTAAAAATTTCTTATGTACCCATGTTCATAGCAGCATTATTCACAATAAGCAGGAGCTAGAAGAAACATCCGGAGAAGGCAATGGCACCCCACTCCAGTACTCTTGCCTGGAAAATCCCATGGATGGAGGAGCCTGGTGGGCTGCAATCCATGGGGTCGCTAAGAGTCGGTCATGACTGAGCGACTTCATTTTCAATTTTCACTTTCATGCACTGGAGAGGAAATGGCAACCCACTCCAGTATTCTTGCCTGGAGAATCCCAGGGACGGGGGAGCCTGGTGGGCTGCCGTCTATGAGGTCGCACAGAGTCGGACACAACTGAAGCGACTTAGCAACAGCAGCAGCAGCAGAAGAAACAGCAACAGATGAATATATGAACAAAATTTAAAAATTCTGAACAACATCAACTAATGAATGGATGGACAAAAGAAAAAAGTTCTAAAGATCCATTACACAACAGTGTGAATATACTTAACACTGCCGAACTGTACACTTAAAAATAATTAAAATAGTAAAGAAAACAAACATCAAATTGTATATTTTAAACATGTGCAGTTTATTTTATGTCAACTATACTTCAAAAAAGCTGTTTTCAGAAAAAAAATCCTAAGACTTAAGAAAATTAAGAAAATATCCTCATGTAATATGTAAAATGCACATCAAAAGGAATATTAACCAATCCAAAAAAAGAGATGTGACTTCAGAGATATATATAAACATAGAATTTTTTATCTAAGGCTTACCTGATTAAATTCTGACAGACCTGACATCCTGCAGTGCATCTAAATAAAACAGATAAAACCAGTTAGTTTATTAATATATTTTAAAACAAATCTAATTCATATATAAATATCTGTTAATTTTCTATAGTCTGGAAATCAGGATTACTGAGTATTCATATATACTACCTCCCAAATATTCCCCTATGTCATTTACCATATATAATTACACCTTAGCAACTATGATCTAATTAACGGAACAGAGTTAGGAACCAAAATACCTGGATTTAAATCTCAATGACTCAACAATTCTTTGAAGCCCCAGTTCTCATATCTGTAAGTAATATCTGACCTATACAATTATTAAAAGGTTTAAGGGTGATGATATATGTAAAGTGTCTTACAATATCTGGTACACTGCAGTTTGTATAATAATGTTGACTACTAATATTATACTATGGGGATAACAGAATTCTTAAGAATAAGTAAGACAATATACATATACGATTTTAAAACCCTAAACACTGTCAAACTGAGGAACATTTGGTGTGAATATAATTGTTATCTTTATTAATCTCTTTTTTATGATTTAAAAAAGCCTCCTGGATTTGGGAGTTAGCTTTATAGTCATCAATGATCACATTTTTAAGTCTGATGATTTTTTGTTTGTTTTGTAAAAAGATTTTTAAATCTTAGCGTCATGGCAGATCCTCTGTTGTAACAAGCAGGCTCTCTAATTGTGCTTTTCGGACTCTAGAGTGCATGAATTCAACAGTTGTGGCGCAAGGGGTTAGCTGTCCTGCAGCATGTGGGATCTTAATTCCCTGCCCAGGGATCAAACCCACCCTGTTCCCCACATTGCAAGGTAGATTCTTAATCACTGGACCACCAGGGAAGTCCTGAAGAAGTTTTAACTAGAAAAGAAATCTAGTTAAAATAATGGAATAAAAGATAGTGTTCATAAAATCAGTCATTCTAAATTATTCAGAAATGAATGTTCCAGCCTTTTAGAATTTTTGTTCCCTCAACAAGTTCAAAATGGGGGGGGGGGGGAAGCAATGTAATCAAGTCCATCAGATTTTTTTCTTATTAGGAGGGACAAAAAAAAAATCAGTAAAACATCTACTTTTATCTAAGTTTAAAATAATGAACCATCACTCTTTTGCTCTGCACTGTAAGGAAGAAAACTGCATGAAGGCTACAGCTTTGAGAATTTTACTAAGGTCTAAGAAAAAGGCTCGGAGAAGGCGATGGCATCCTACTCCAGTACTCTTGCCTGGAAAATCCCATGGACGGAGGAGCTTGGTGGGCTGCAGTCCATGGAGTTGCTAGGAGTCGGACATGACTGAGCGACTTCCCTTTCACTTTTCACTTTCATGCATTGGAGAAGGAAATGGCAACCCACTCCAGTGTTCTTGCCTGGATAATCCCAGGGACAGGGGAGCCTGGTGGGCTACCATCTATGGGGTCACACAGAAGCGACTTGGCAGCAGCAGCAGCAAGAAAAGGCTGGCATAGGAGAAACAGCCATAATCATCCATTAACCTTTTTTTTTACAATCACAGAAAAACAGAGACTGCTTTCTTCCAATAGAAAGTAGTACATCTTAGACCATTCATGGAATTATGATCACTGATGTTCTTCTTGAGTCTGTGGGCTAATGACCTACAGTTTACCACATATCATGAAGTTCAAAGTGACTGTGAAGATGATTTTCCATTTACAGAGTAGTGGGAGTCGCCTGAACTCAATCTGCCTTCCACTGCATCCATCATCATACTACAAAATGTCATAAAAGATGAAGGGAAAAAACAAGGTTACCCTGACTTTTTAGTCTGTAAACATTTCATAAGCAAGTAAAATGAGGATTTCCCATCACAGGGCTTATAAACCACAGGTAATTCAAAGAGGGTGGGACTAGTAAATATTTAACAAATGCAACGAATACTATTTTAGTCATCATCCCCAAAGAACTAGAATTTCAGTGACCTCATGGTGCTATCTTTCATGAACATACAGCTCTGATTTCTAAACTTCAAATGAATATAAGGCTAATTGCCCAACAGAATCTAAAAATAGTATGGTCCCCCTAATTAAAACACTGCTCTCCTATTTTCCTTTCCTTTTAATTCTTTTCCTAAGGGCAATGCTACCCAACCTTAATTTCATGGATCCATTACCCTGGGGAATTTTCCACAGCCCTGTCTTCCTTTATCTTTCACTGGCTACTGTTTTGAACTTTGTTCTACAAGTAGAGTTTTCAAAGGATTGTCAAGAACTCGGAGTGGTCAAACTCAGGTCATTTCATTCTGCTGCCCATTATCTGCTCAAGGAAAAAGCCTTCAGGAGGAAACAATTAACTGTTTCTATACCTGAGCATGGAGTCATGAAATATCCCAGCTACTATATTCCATAGACACTTGGGGATAAGGAATTCACACTATGTTGAAATATCCAATACTCAAAAGTTATAAATTTATTATCCAAACCCAAGTGGAATAGATGTAGTCCTAGATACCTCCGTGGTATCTATCCTCCCACCAGACAAACAAGTGTATCAAAGATAAGGCAAGAGTAAAATTTACACAATAGCAACAGGGGCTCTGCCAAGGTAAAGTCATAGCTCTAAATTTCAATAAGCAGTCTTCCAAGTACTGTAGGTTTAAAAAGAAAAATGTAATTAAAAACTATACCTGTGAGGGTCTTTAGAGCTGGGTATGATTTTGTTACATTCTCTCTTGTTGAACACTCCTTCAATCCAAGATTTCTGGGACTGAATAGAAAAATGTCATTATTTTTGTAGCCTAATGAAATGAGAACTCAGTATAACCACAGTAGGCCAGGTAGGCAATATATGTTTAATTACAAATCAAAATGCCAAGACCAACCCCAAACAAACAAATCATTCATTGGCTTCTATTACAGACATATAAACAGAAATAATTTGAATGCAAAAATATTCCCAAAGTTAATTGGTCCATAATCTCATTTAAATGTAAGATCCCTAAAATGCATAAAACTCTATCAAGGAAGTAAAGATATAGCTGAAGCATTCTCTTAATTCTTCCAAAAGTCACTTTTTTTTTTTTAATTTATTTATTTATTTATTTTTAAATTTAACTTTACAATACTCTATTGGGTTTGCCATACATCGACATGAATCCACCACAGGTACACACAAGCTCCCAATCCCGAATCTCCCTCCCACCTTTAAATCTTGCACTGTAACCCTATAGAGAGAATATGAAGCTCTTAAACTTCAAAAATCTCACTTATCAAGTCCCACTTTGGCTAAGATTTGACCAGAAGCTGGAAAGAATGTCAGAGGAGGGCTGTAATCTCAGCAAGATTCTATGAAAGGAGTTCAATCTAAAACTAATCTGAAGGATACGTAACAGGGAATACTGCACACGCACCCTCAGAAGGGACCTTAACTGAAACTGATTTCCCGATTCACAAGATAAATGCCTGATTCACAGGAAATGAGACTTACTTCCTGACCATAACCATCCACCAACAGTCTCTCCCATCCTCAAGACAATGAATTGACTGCTTGGACTCTGGCTGGATGACCCCTTCTTTGCACTCCCTGTCTCAAACCCTCAACAGATTCACCTGTAGCTTTTGACAGCATGCATTTCCCAAATTGCAATTCCTCTGTTATTCCCAAATGAATTCAATTTCTGGTTATTCAAGCTTGCCCCAGTTTACTGCTTTCTTTAAGCGAGAATTTGCTATACATTGTATAAGCATAGCATGTTATTGGCTAAATTTCAAAATATCTGAATTCATTCAACAAACATTTTAGAATAGGCCTCCATGTGGCATGCTGGGAATTCTATGGCAAATAAAACAAAGTTCTTACTCTGAAGAAACTCAGAATAAAAAGAAGGAAATGGATAACAAATTGATATCATTAAACCTCATGTGTAACAATTAACTATTAAAAATAGCTCCAAAAAGAGAACTTAATTTAGGGGCCTATGTATATAAATTAAGCAAGCTAGGCTCAAATATGCCCTTCTTTTAAAAGGCTAGACAGCCAACACTAGTAGAACTATCTGGGCAGATTACTTTCTTCATACCTATTTGCTCATCTATTAAATATGGAGATAATAGTAATACCTTACTGTGCTATTGAAAGGAATTAAAAGCTTAGATTTCTCCTTGGGACCTATTAAGGCTCAATAAAGCTTAGTTATTATTATTGGTGATATCAGAGGTAAAAATTAGCTTTTCGGTTGGTAGCATGGGAACTTAACATTGATGTATCTTTTTCATAGAAAAATACTTTGGTGCGCTCCAAGACTCCCTCCTAGGACCTCTCATGTTACAAAGAATGATTTCTATGGGTCCATTTTTCCCCACCAGACTCCAGTTCCTAACAGGCCCCAAGCCAGTCATTGCTGTTGCCCCAGGGCCCAACCCAGTGATTACAGAATGAGCAACAAAACGAACATACTTAAAATAGAACTTCAAGAATTCATGTATACAATTTTCTCTCCAAGGGTGTAAACAGGAAACCTGTGCCCTAACAAGAACATGGAAACCTTCCTCCTGCAACTCCCATATCTTATCTCAAAACTACAGGAAAAGAAAAGCAGGCTTAATTTGCAAGTGTTTCAAAACAATTCTCAAATTAGAACTTTATTTTTTTGTCCCTACCTCATAATGGTAGCCTTTTGCAAGGTACACTTCAGCACCTGTGGAACCCCATGTTCAGTTCAACAGAGTACTATTAGAAGCCATATGTCTGTTGGTTCTGATTCAATAGCCCAAATCTATTCAGGGCAAATAATTGACAAGTGTTTGCCACTTGGAGCAGCACAGTTATTGACATTAGAGAATGTGCCATTTCTGCAGCAATCGTGGCAGTCTTTATAGACGAGGTATTTTTTATATACTGGGTCAGTGAGGTTATGTTTTCACTGTGGGCGTTATTTAGGGAAGGGAAAGGCAGATGGAAAAGAAGGAAAATAGTGCCGGTCTTAGCCTGTGTTGGCACAAAGTTTGCCTTACCCTAATGTATAATCAGGTTTTACGTGCCCAGGACTGGGGTGAGGGTGGTGAACAGCAAAGAAATGTCCAAGACTAATCTTCTAATGGTAGCTATACATGAATTAATTCCTGATGTCACTGAAAGTATTTCTACACTGGGGTTTTTTAGGGTTTCCAGATAACAGATTCTTTCTCAGGGGAATCTCTGAGAAGGAATAGTCTTAGAGGCATTTCTTGATTAAAAAAAAAAATTCTTCTACATGCTCATGGATTTTTCTTTTTTAATATCCAGTGGACTGTGTGATTAGGAGCTAAAAGGCACACAGCTAACAAGTAATTTTTTTAACTTTCTCATAGTTAAAAAAAAATTAAACATTTAAAACATACTTTTTCCAGGTTAAACTGACTACTTTCTTTTATATCTATGTTTTTATACACACAACACTTACTTGCACCTATTCAGTTGTTTTCTTCTCAACATTATTACAGTCTACTTCAAGATAGGCGTTAGTTTATTTATCATGGAATCTACACCATGCAGGGAAGCACCAGAATGGATCAAATAGAGAAAATATTTTCACATTACAGATTGACATTTTTTATTTTCTCTACACAGCCCCTCCCTTGGAGCAAGGACACACTCAAATTGGGTGCCAGGCAGATGGATGTGTTGGCTGGGGAAATACATTGATGCAAAGCCAGCTCGTCTACTGGGAGACTCAGCTCAGGATCTCCCCATGGGGTTTTGTCCATAATCTGAGGGATACCTCATGGGACTCACTTGATCTGAGATTAAGAGCATAGGCAAAGGGCATCCAAATCTAAAATAATACAAACTCGAGGATCTGGCTCACCACACTGCCACAAGTTAACCTCACTAGTTTTCCAGTAAATAATCCTTCCAGAAGGCAGCATATAGGAGTACTTTTTCATGAACACAAAATAACCTTACAGGTTTTCTTCTGTTTGGGTAGTCAAAGGTAAGCACTATTTTGATGGTAATGATTTCTTTTTATTTTTCTTCTTTTTTTAATGGTAACATCTTTAATAGAATGTCAACTAAATAACTCACAATCCCCTAAAATGCCATTTGTCTCGATTGGGTGAGAAATTTTACTGACATTTTCATATATTGCCTTACTGAGCAAAAGCATTTAGAACTTCAGAATGACTATTTAGATTATATAAACTCATGAGTATATGAGTAAAACATTTATGAATTCTCCACAGAGTCTAATGGGGAATTAGAAGAACTCAACAATGACCTACTTAGTAGAGTATATCATAAAAGGTTCAAGCTAAAATGCCATACATTCCTCCACAGCCCAAATTGGTGAAAGCTCTCTTTATGTTAGTCCAAAAACACAATTTTAAATGGCAATGAGAAGACATCCTTTCCTCTGCTGTCACACGTATTCAGCTTTATCCTTAGGGAATTAAACTTGCAAACAAGATGTTTATAACTTCAGATCATGTGAAATCATTTTGATAAGGAGGGAAAAGGAAATGGGAGGCTTCCCTTATGAGTGTTCTTTACAACTATCCCTGGATAGTGAAATACAGAGTTTAACTGAATGCTAGGCCTATTTGCTGTAGAACCACTCTAAGAAGGTTTTCAAGTTAGATACATGCAATCTCCAATTTCCACTCAGCAAAACGTTCACAAATTTGTTATTCAAGTACAAGGATTGTCTTTATTTATGCTACAAATATCTTCTTAAATTATCCAAAACTTTACTAGTACTACACCTAAGTGAACATAGTCTAGAAAAGTTTCTTAGAGTGAAGCTTTACTATCAGCAGAGCGATACTCAAATAATTGATTTTTAGAAAACCTACCATCCTCTGAGACAATAAAGCCTTTACTAGGAATTACAGGCCAAAAGCAATGGCATTTATGTTATCCATAGTAAGGTACATATACAGAGAAGATTACTTGTTTCACTTTCTAAGTGTAACAGGGCAGAAAGAACACTGCTGCTTTCAATTCCATGCCAATACGTATCATATATTTAAAATATTTAAATACCACACATACCACATATTTAATTCCAAATCTTTGCTAAAAGAGTAAGAGAGGGCTTTATCATATTGAGTGAAGTAAGTCAGAGAAAGACAAATATTATATAATATCACTTATATGGGGAATCTAAAAAAATGATACAAATGAATTTATTTACAAAACATAAATAGACAGACACAGAAAAGAAACTTATGGCTTCCAAAGTGGGTAATGGGGGGTGAGGGGAGGTGGAGAGAGACAAATTAGGAGTTTGGAATTAATATATACACACTATTATATATAAAATAGGTAAATAACAAGGATCTACTGTATAGCACAGGAAATTGTAGTCAGTATCTTATAATAATCTATAATAAAAAAGAATCTGAAAAAGAACACACATATATATGCGTGTATAATTGAATCATTTTGCTGTATACTTGAGACTAACACATTGTAAATTAACTATATTTCAATTTTTTTAAGTGGAAAATAAAAGAAAGAGAGAAGACTAGAAGAAGAAAGGTGAGAAAAAAGATATAAAATGTTTAGGTGTGGGCAATTTCAGTGCCATTCCAGCATGCCCACGAGAAGCAGCTCTCAAACTTTGGGGAGTTAGAACTCCATGTTCATTAACTTACCAAGGACCTCCACAGAACTTTCACTTGTGGAATATAGCTACCAATATTTACATATTAGAAATTAAAACTGGGACTTTTTATAGTATCTCCCCATCAATTCATTTAAAAAATCAATAATTATAATCAACCTAAAACATGTTAAAATAAATATTTTTCATGAAAAGTATTTTTTTAAAGGTTTATGAGAAAAGCATTGCATTTTTGTCTAGTTTAACTTTGTATTTTTGTCTGGCTTTAAACAGCAGAATTCTTATATCTGCTTCTGCATTCAGTCTTTTACAAAGTGGTTTTGGTTGACGTACATAAAAAGAACTGACCCGACAGGAACATGGAGTTGGAAAAAGGAAATAGCATTTTAATACACATTTTAGATATCATAGATTTGTCATGTAACATCTGGAAAACTCCACTGTGTGCTGATAGAATGAGCGGGAAAAGGAAATAATGTACCAATATAAAAATAATTTTGACTTTGAGGAACTTTGAAAGGGTCTCAAAGATACCGAGGAATCCCCAAGGGTACCACACATGAAAGATCACTGCCTAAAAGTGACCACATATAGGCACTAGGGTTCAGTGTGAATGAAAGACAGGATCTGCTGTTTCCTGGCTGGTCTCAGGTCCCACATGCACATCTTAGTCTGCACATCTCATCTCGGTGAGTGCACTGCAGTATTTCAACATCACCTATTTAATCTGGTGTTCAACTGAAGAAAATTCCCACATAGAGAAAAAAGCAGTTAGAGATCAAATCTTCACATACTTCTCTTTCTGAGCAACGTAGGAGATTTTTGAATGATACATTCGACTGCATTTATTTTTACCTTTACATCTGACTTTAGTACCTACCACAGATTCCTCCCAAAGACATCACCAAAGCATGGTAAGTATGGGATAAGCCCTCCAGAACTCACAGGCAGTATATGTTCTGTCAGTCTACCTACTCTTCCATTGATACTTATAAGAATAATAGCTTTATTCATTCATTCATTCAAAATGTTTTGATGGGCATATTATATAATTCCAATAAAAATAATAAATAAAATTGGGTCCCAGAGACTAACACCAAAAGAGAAGAACCTATGTTTATGATAGATATTAATACCAAATATGGCACAAGAGCAGGCTGTGGGACTCCTTGGAAGTAGAAACCCCTTCTGTCTGCCAGTATTTGGGGGAGGCTTCAAGGAGGACATAAAACTTTAAAAAGTCCTTGAAAGATGACAAAGATTTTTTTTCCCTGCACATCATGTAGGATTTTAAGTTCCTCAATTAGGGATCAAACTTACATGCCTTGAATTGGAAGCTTGGAGTCTTAACCATGGAACTTCCAGGGAAGCCCCTGAAAGATGACACAGGTTTTGAAAGGTGACTGATGAAGTTCAATGGTGGTTAGAAATGTAGAGACTTAGGCCTGGAGAAGAATTCAGAAGACACCAATGTTAAGGTACAACAAAAGCCACAAAGTCACTGGGGAGGAGAAAATAGAAGATAAAAGAGCCAGGAATATTTGGGAACATCCAAGCATAGGGTATAGAATAAAGTTCAGGGAATACAAACCAGAGAGTCATTAATCGGGATGACACGATACCTGAAGTTGAGAAGGGAGAAAATTTTTCTCTCTAAAGTTTCAATTATTACAAAAGTAGGTACTTTCAAAGAAATACTGAGAAGTGTTTAATAATGAAAAGAAAATAAGAAGGACAATTTCTGTTGTCCATGACAAATACACAGATTGAGAGAAAATCAGGAAGTAGATTGTAAAACAGAGAAGGCAGCTAGTGTAAGATATCCTTGGAAGAAAGAAATAAAACAGCCACTAGATCAACAATATAAAGCAAAGTCATGCTTATGTAGACTTTCATATATGTCAAGGGCTGTGCTAAATGCTTTAAATACTATTCACAACTGTGAGACAGATACAATTACCACCTCTACAGAATGGAGCAGATACTATGGAATATAAGCACTAGCACTCTTTTGCACTGTGTTTAATAAACAAAGTTGAGAGATTGACTTTATGTTAAGAAAGTTGGAACCATGTATGTAGGTAAAAGAGTGAAGATGGAAGAGAGAATAAAAATGATTTTGGAGACTTTGAGGGTGAGGAGCAGGAAACAAAATAATATGAATAGCGAGGAAGACTCAGCCTTGAGGAAAATGCTTCTTGTGACAGAGGCAAGCAGTGGAGTGGCAAACTTTCCCTTCTTGGTAATTCTGCTCCAGACCCTCTTATCTCTGCTTTTCAGAATATCCTCTACGCTCTCCACATCTCCATTTAGCTGCGATGGCTGCAAATCTCAGCATTCTCCTTTGCTTATCTTAACCAGACAGAAAGGCAGGTGATACACATGTGGAATCACAGTGCCCCTTTTCATTACTGCTGCTGCTGCTGCTGCTGCT
>SJYV01025334.1:1138105-1240929 GCA_006410875.1 Neotragus pygmaeus
TTCCCTGGCAGTCCAGTGGTTAAGACTCCACTCTTGCAGTGCAGGGAGCACGTATTTGATTCCTGGTCAGAGAACTAAGATCCCACATGCCATGAGGCACAGCCAAAAAAAAAAAAGAAGAAAGAAAGATGGGGAACACCAAGAGTATCTCACTTTTCAACCTATGGAGAAACTATCACATGACTTTCCAGGCATGTCCCTAATACACTAACAACAACAAAAAATAAAGTGCCCAGATGACTAGACTGTGTGACATGTAATTGGAGATTTCAGGCAAGTGGACAAGTCAGAGCAAGGTATAATGAAAGGAAAGGAAGTGGAGAGCAAGGGTAAGGTAAATATGTTTCCTTCTCTAGTCTGTAAGAAATCTCTATCAGAAAACTGGATAAATACCGTTCTTCCTGGGTAATTCATCCCAGGGGTTGTTAAAATAATTTCCAACCATCCAGCTATCCAGCTATCCATTTTCCTCAGCATTTCTTTAGCTACACATAGAAATAGGTACTCTACTTACATTTTTAAAAATTAATTACAATCACTTTAGGTAAACATTTTACAACTGTGTGCATAATTGCTACTTAGCAAAAAAAAAAAAAAAAAACAGATTTGCTGTAATGTTACAGTAGCAGGCGATAGATAGCTAAGGTGGTAAAGAATCCACCTGCAATGCAGGAGACCTGAGTTCAACCTGCTGGGTTGGGAAGATTCCCCTGGAGAAGGAAACGGCAAGCCACTCCAGTGTTCTAGCCTGGGAAATCCCATGGACAGAGGACCTTGGCTCACTACAGTGCATGGGGTCGCCGAGATTCGGATGTGACTTAGCAACTAAACCACCACAACCACCACCATAATGCCATAATCGTTAAAATTATAACATTAGTTATCGTTCTTGGATTGTTCTTATTTCTTGGACTCTAAGCCTTTACTCTTTCATGGAACATGTTAGCCAGGCCCCAGTAACTTTTTTTTTTTAATAAGTAATTTTGAAAATGGTGTGAATGTCACCAGTACAACAGATAAGAAAGGAGAAAATCTTTTCTGCTCATATAAGCAGTTGGAAAACGTTTTCTGCTCATATGTCTCTCCAGAAGGAATAAACTATCCATCATTCCCCTAATTATATTTAATCAAGGATCGCCTTTGAGGATATCACACACTTGTTTCCACAGGATGCAATTTTGGTATATTCTTTTCCAAGAGACTTCCACCCATTATCAACTAAGAATATTACCTCCCCTAAATCTTACATCTTAATGCAAGATTTTTACATTATCTTTAGGATTTTTTAACTTAGTTTTTAAAGTCTTTGAAATGTTTAACTTAAAAGATAGAAATTGTTAAGATTTTTATCTGAATTTAAGCTGGAAGATTTAGGGTAGGGTACAAATCAGGTTGGTTGGTTGTTTCTTTTTCTCAGAAAAAAATCACATCCAGAACAAACAATTCCCCTAAAATTCAAGGAGGAAAAAGATGTTTTAATGGAATGAGATTGGACCAGGAAGTTGAGAATCAGAAGTCTGTCAGGGGTACCAAGAATTCTGTGAGCATCAGAGGTTGGGAGATATGAAATATCATTTGCTAGGGAAAAAGTTCCCAACTTCTCTTTCTGGTTGTTTTATTTGATTTTCAAAGTTCCCAAATTGTTGTTTAGAGACTGTACTTTCAATGCACTTCAGGAAGGAAAGGGGAACAGTTACTGCACAATGCATTTTTCTAAGTCATTGAAAGCCAAACTACACAACAGGTTTTCATTTCCACTGGGTATTGATTATTAAGACATTTCTTCTATATTTAATTTCTTCTGCTATTTTAAGATGAGAAAAAAATATATTATATTCATAAGGAAGAGACCTTGAAATGACCTAAAAAGACAATTCTAAAACAGTGATTAAACAAAAGAAAAGCAACTTTCTTCTTTAAAGAAGGCATCGCTCAAATGATCACATATTTTGTGATTGTATTAAAAAAAAGAATGTTCTACCTTAGTCACTTCTAGCTACAAGCTGAGGAAGACTCTCTTTCCTAACCAAACTTGGGTCAGGCTCTTTCTGACTTGACTCCTCTTTCTAACTAGGCCTCAAACTTGGGCTTTCTCATTAGCTCAGTCAATTTTTAGAATCCAGCTGAGTTAATTTAGCAAAAATCCCCCATGCGAGGTATCTGATCACTCTACTCTGGCCCACCTTCACCAAGACTCCTGTTGAGTGGTCTAATAAGAATCCCCTAGCCTTGATGTTTCCTCTTAACCCTTTCCATTCACTTATGGTATTCTGCTTCTTGCCAATAAAACTCCACTTCCCTTGTATTTGGAGTTAAGCCCTATCTCTCTTGCCTCCTGAAAACTACCATTGCAATAATTTTTTCTTGACTGGTCTTCCTTGTTCTCTTTAACAAATGTCATGAAAAATTTTTCTTTAACAAAACCCATGCACCATACATACACACACAGACACACACACACACAAATCACTGTCTGTGGGTTAGAAAATAACACTGACAACATACTGGGATTCCAGTAATTCTTAGAAACTCTCTCCTGGGCTGATTTACAGAGCTTGTCCCTTCGTTTAAACTGAAATGAAGGACTCTGACATCAAGGAGACCCCAAAGAGAAGGATTTCAGATGTCTCCTTCTGGGTAAGTGGCTCCTATTCCTTCATCTACCACTCTGCTTTTCACACTCAGTATTTGCTGAACCCAAACACCAGCCAGCAAGATGCACTTTCCAGCTGAAATATCTCCACTAAAAGAGCTGCTTCTTAAAATGTGATTTCTCTTGGAAATAGCGGCTATCCTTGCAAGGAATGGCTATTAGCAGCTCAAGAGACCAAAACATGAGCTTGAGAGGCTTGCCTTTTTATCTCATCCAAGAACAAAGATCCAATTTGTAAAGTCTTCTGCTAAGTCACTTCTGCTAGGACTCCCTCCTAGTCTGTCTTAACACTGCCCCAGGGAATTCCCTGGCATTCCAGTGGTTAAGACTCCACACTGTCACTGTTATGTCCTGCGTTCAATCCCTGGTCAGGTAACTAAGATCCCACAAGCTGTGTGGTGTAGCAAAAAAAGAAAAGACTGCCCTAAAGACTCTAGCTAATACTATAAAGAGTTTAAATCTTAAGACTTTGGACTCTCTTTGTTTTAATCCAGCAAGATCACTTGACCTGATCACAGAACAATACTGACTACTTGGAATCTGAGTTTCTCTAGGCCAGATAAGGACAAAAATTGGGGGGTTTGGTTTTTGTTTGTTTTAAATCACTTTAAACAGACACTAATAGAGGTGACAAAGTTCAGTCAGGATTAATTGATCCAGGCCAAGGATCTGTAAAGTACCCTCTGGACTGAAATCCTTCTCTTTCCTAAGATAACAAGATTTAGTTTATAGGAAAAACAAACAAACAAACAAACAACAACTCTTAGCTCTTTAAAATATCAACAGAGGATATCTATTTCCTCCAGGAAGAAGAAAGGTGTTCTTATATTCAAAGGCCAACCTGCTCTACTATAAGCTAATAACCTGTGCTGTTCTAGGTTGTTGTTGTTTGGTCTGTAAGTCATGTCCAACTTCTTTGTGGCTCCATGGAGTATAGGCTGCCTGCTAGGGTCCTCTGCGAACTCCTCCCAAGTTTCCCAGGCAAGAATACTAGAGAGGGTTGTCATTTCCTTCTCCAGAGGATGTTCCCTACCCAGGGATGGAACCTGGGTCTCCTGCATTGGCAGATGAATTCTTTACCACTGAGCCACCTGGGAAGCTCATTCTGTTCTATATGCTTATGTGCTAAGTTGCTTCAGTCATGTCCCACTCTTGCGACCCTATGGACTGTAGCCCACCAGACTCCTCTATCCATGGGATTTCCCAGGCAAGAATATGGGAGCGGGTTGCCATTTCCTCCTCCAGGGAATCTTCCCAACCCAGGGATTGAACCTGAGTCTCTATGGTCTCCTGCATTGCCACACAGGTTCTTTTCAACTAATGCCACCTGGAAAGCCCTAAGCTAATATAAATAGCAGGTATCTTAGTTGGGTGACTGTAACAGAATACCATAGGCTGGATGGCTCATACTACAGATATTTATTTCTCAACATTCTACAGGCTGGAAGTCCAAGACTGGGGTGCCCTCATAGTTGGGTTCTGGTCGGAACCCTCTTATTTACAATAGCCACCTGCTTACTATAATTTCACATGGCAGAGAAAGCATTCAATTGTGTCTCTTCTTGTAAGAGCATGAATCTCATTCATGAGAGCTCCACTCTGAAGACCTAATTATTTCCCAAAGGTTCTACCTCCAAATACCATCACATTGTAGATTGGAGCTTCAATATATGAACTTTGGGGGGACACAAACATTTAGTCCACAATAGCAAGTTAACAATTTTTTCAGCACTCTCTATGTACCCACTTGCACAAGGCAAAGCAGTTTGTTTATATTAACTCTGCCCCAGAGCCTGTGGGAAGTAGTTGCAGTTATTATCTCCATTTTTCAAAAGAGGACACTGAGTCAGAGAGGTTGAGTAATTTTCACAAGAACACAATAGATCATAAAAATGACACCAGGACTGAAACACAGGCAGTCAGATTCAAGTCCACACCTTTAATGACTTCATTTCACCATCATTTACCCGCAGAACTTGCACATGTACCAATCACTTAAGCTGAATAGTGATTTGGGGTTTACAAATCACTTTCCTGAAGATCTGATCTTCACACAAATCCCATAAGGTCCTTAGCAGATATAAGAGTGACATAAAGCACATGAAGTGCCCAGAAAAATCTCTGCTTCATACCCCAATCTCTGTGGGTATCCTTAGACACAGAGGGAGATATCAAGAGGGTCATGAACCCCTAGAAATTGTATAACAACTTTTGCATGGATATGAATACATGCATTTCTCGAAAGAAAATCTCAAGAGCTCTATTGAAAATAAATGCTACACAAGGGTCTGAATATGCTGTTCTCCAAAGAAGATATACAACTGACCAGGGAACACAGGAAGATTTTTCACATCATTAATCATTTAAATGCAAATCTAAATCACAATGAGATACCTCTTCACACCTACTAGGGTGGCTATAATCAAAAATTCAGACAATACAAAGTATTGGCAAGGATGGGGAGAAATTGGAACTCTCATAGATTGCTGGTGGACATGAAAAGCTATACAGGTGCTGTGGAAAACAGTCTGGAGGTCCTTCAAATGGCTAAACACAGAATTACCATATGATCCCGCTAGTCCATTTCTAAGTATCTGCCCAAGAGAAATGAAAACAAATGTCCACACAAAACCCTGTACATAAATGTTCATAGCAGTATAGATCAAAAAAAATAAATAAATAAAAGCAAAAACAACAAAATATCCATCAATGGATGAATGGACAAATAAAACATGATATATCCACACAATGAAACATTATTCAGCAACACAAAGAAGTACCATTACATGCTACAACATGGATGAACTGTGAAAATGTTATGCAAAGTGAAAGAAATCAGTCACAAAGGCATATACATTGTATGAGTCTATTTATATAAAATGCCCAGAATAGGAAAATCCATAGAGAAAGTACACCAGTGGTTGCCTGTGGCTGATGGAGATGGAGGGTGTGCTAAGGAGGAAGAGGGGTGTGGGTAGGTTCTAAAATTGACTGTGGTGATGGATGCACAACTCTGTGAAGATAAAAAACTCAGTAAATTGTATACTTTAAATGTGTGAATTATATGATATGTGAATATATCTCAATAAATCCACTAAAAAAACAATTCAAGGAGGAAGTGGCACAGGCAGAAAGGGAGAAAAGCCCAAAAACAAACCCATAAATAATTTGGGTTTAACCACAGTGGAAAACAAAATACAGACATGTTTCTAACCATAGGAAGAAAGCAAGCCATGAATGTGTTTTGTTCAGCCCATAAAGTGTTTTCAAAAATCTTTGAAGCAACTAGAAAAATGTAAAAACCCAGAGGTTTCATGTTCAAAAAAAAATCTATACATCCGCATTTTCCTTAACAAGGAGCAAAGTTTAAACAAACAAGCAAGCAAAAAACAGAATCTGGTAATACGAGGTTGCATTCTAATTTGGCAATGGTCTGTTAAGGCCAAGGGTGGGCAGTCATTTTTAGACAGAGCTTAAATTGCCCAGTAAGCCTGAGTGCTCAGCAGGTCAGGTTTCCACTGTGAGTTTCTGAGTCACTTATCTATAGCTTTCATCAGATTGTCAAAGGAATCTCTAACTCCAAGCACATTCACAACCTTTAGAAAGAAGCAGCCAGCAAACAGTGGCCATTTGCTTTACAGGTAAGAAAACTGACCTAACTTGCCTAAGGCCAGGAGAAATGTGCAGTCAGCAGTGAAACTACTTTTTCTGACTTTTGGTTACTTTCATTACTCTTCTGGCCTTCCCACTGATATTTCTAGAGCATCTACAATTACCATATCCTGTTCTTTTCAGTAGTAAATGAGAGAAATCAGTGAGAAAGGAGAGAACCTCCTAGACATTCCAAAATGGCATATGATTTTCAGGCTCTATGATCTTCTAATCACACACAAATTTTGCCTGGACCTAAATTCCTTTGGTTTGTGTGGGCAACCTGAGCCATCCTCCTATCCCACAGCCCAAGGAACATAAAGAGAATGTTAAACTCTCAGGACAAGGAAATAATCCCAAGAATATGTTTTCTCCAAGGTTACTAGCACTCCTGCTACAGAAAGCACAAATTCCTAACAGATAAAAATGGTTCCACCCTGGGACAGGTGGTTTGCTGATGTCAAAAATGACTATTTGGACTTCCCTAGTGGCTCAGTCCAGAGAAGGCAATGACACCCCACTCCGGTACTCTTGCCTGGAAAATCCCAAGGACGAAGGAGCCTTGAAGGCTGCAGACGCTGAGGGTCAGACACGACTGAGTGACTTCACTTTCACTTTTCACTTTCATGCCCTGGAGAAGGAAATGGCAACCCACTCCGGTGTTCTTGCCTGGAGAATCCCAGGGACAGGAGAGCCTGGTGGGCTGCCATCCATGGGGTCACACAGAGTCGGACACAACTGAAGTGACTTAGCAGTGGCTCAGTCAGAGAAGGCAATGAATGGCAACCCACTCCAGTACTCTTGCCTGGAAAATCCCAAGGACAGAGGAGCTTGGTAGGCCGCAGTCCATGGGGTCGCTAAGAGTCGGACCCAACTGAGCAACTTCACTTTCACTTTCACTTTCATGCATTGGAGAAATAAATGGCAACCCACTCCAGTGTTCTTGCCTGGAGAATCCCAGGGACAGGGGAGCCTGGTGGGCTGCCATCTATGGGGTCGCACAGAGTCAGACACGACTGAAGTGACTTAGCAGCAGCAGCAGTGGCTCAGTAGCCTGGTGGGCTACAGTCCATGGGACCACAAAGAGTTAGAGCAACTAACACTTTCACTTGAACTTTCACTTTTAGTGGCTCAGTGGTAAAGAATCTGCCTGCTAATGCAGGAGACACAGGTTCCATCACTGGTCTAGGAAGATCCCATAAGTCATGAAGCAATTAAGCCCATGCGCTGCAACTATTGAGCCTGTGATCTAGAGCCTGGGAACCAGGACTGCACAGCCCATATGCCAAAACTACTGAAAGCCACACACCCTAAAGCCCGTGTTCTGCAACAAGAGAATAATTCCAGCTCTCTGCGGCTAGAGAAAAGCCTGCACAGCAACAAAGACCCAGAAAAGCCAAAAATAAATAAATAAATAAAATTATTTTTTTAAAAATAAAGTACATATTAAAAAAAAAAAAGACTATTTACAAGAAGCTCCAAGTATACAATAGGTAAAGTAAGGAGAGAATGTCACTTGTTTATAGTCATTTACCCCACCAAGCTTTGAGTTTGCCTGGAAAGAAAATTCTATATGATATCCACACATAGTTGAGGGAGAAGTGGGAGAATAAAGAACAACCCATTCTCTGAGATCTGCTCTTACTGAAGAGGATTAATGATGAAAATAGCGAAATCTGAGCATCAGAGAAGACCTCTTAGTCCACCTGACATATGATCTCAGTAGTACTGAAAAGTAAAAGAATAATTTAAAATAAGGTGTGTGTGTGTGTAAAGGTGACAGTGAATAACTGAGGATTCACTGATGGATATGTGAGAGTAGGCTGGGGGTATGCGTGTATGAAAGGCTGATCAGTTCTGAGCAATGATGACAAGGTTTTACTACAGACTTTTGTAACTAACTTGATCTGAGCTTGGAGAAACAGAAAAAAAAAAAAAAAGAAGAAGAAGAAGAACAATCCAGTTCACCAGGCCGATCTCTCCAATCCAAAACACACAGCATGTCTGCAACCTCTGGATACGTGATCGGCTCTTATCCGATCTGGGTGGGCTTCAAGATCCAGAGCCAGCAAATAGCAGAGGATCATTCCCCATCAGGCCAGGGCTGGAAAATAAATGCCAGCTGGGAGACTGCAGGAGAACCAGGGCCAGGGAAGGCACCTGTCTGGGCCATGCAAGCAGTAAAAGTCATCTTCTCCAGTCAAAACAGACCAGAAGGTTCTTGCAGAGAGGCACGTGCTTACAAAACCAGGAAAAAACGAAACTTTTAAGGCAAACAAAATGACCACTTCTCACTTCTCTCAATTGTGTAATTCTGAAATAGTCTCAAAGTTTACCTGTGCCATAAACAACTTAGGAACCTTTTCCCCAGAGATATGGAAATGCCAAAACTCATGGAAAAAAATGAAAAATAGCATTGGGCTGCCACCAACAAAGGGACAGGCTAAAGGTTCTGGTGTCAAGAAGAGTTTCCAGGGAAGTCCATTGTTATCCCAACCCCTAAAAAAACCATGATGCCATGCAAAAGCTGAACCTAGCTGAAAACAGGTTCAATCATGAATTCAAAGTATAGGACAGGGCTATCCTGGTGGCTCAGTGGTAAAGAACTGGCCTGTCAATGCAGGAGGCAGTTTCAATCCCTGGTCTGGGAAAATGCCACATGCCATGGAGCAACAGAGCCTAAGCACCACAGCTATTGAGCCTGTGCTCTAGAGCTTGGGAGTCACAGCTGCGGAAGCCCACATGCCCTACAGCCTGTGCTCCACAACAAACGAAGCTGCTGCAACGAAAACCCGCGCACCACGGCCGGAGAGCAGTCCCCGGTCTCTGCAGCTAGAGAAAAGCAATGGGGACCCAGCGCTGTGAAAAATAAAATAAAAACTGCAAAGTAAAGGACAAATCCCATTATGGCTGCTGCTGCTGCTAAGTCGCTTCAGTCGTGTCCAACTCTGTGCGACCCCAGAGACGGCAGCCCACCAGGCTCCCCCGTCCCTGGGATTCTCCAGGCAAGAACACTGGAGTGGGTTGCCATTTCCTTCTCTAATGCATGAAAGTGAAAAGTGAAAGTCAAGTCGCTCAGTCGTGTCTGACATTCGCGATCCCATGGACTGTAGCCTACCAGGCTCCTCCGCCCACGGGATTTTCCGAGTACTGGAGTGGAGTGCCCACTGTGGAGCTTGTGTGAATTTTTTTTCTTATTTTTTTAAAAACGGTGGTAAAATATACATAATGTAGAATTTACCATCTTAGCCATTTTATAGTCCACAGTTTAGTATTATTAACTATATTTAAACTTGTGCAACCAAACCCTAGGATGTTTTCACCCTGCAGAAATTAAACTTTATTCCCATTACACAACTTCTCATTTTCCAGTCTTCCAGGCTCTAGCAACCATCATTCTACTTTTTCTTTCTGTGCACTGGACTACTTTAGACATCTCATATAAATGGAATCATTCAATATTTGTCTTTTCGTGACTGAGCATTGCATCTAGCAAAATGTCCTCAAGGTTCATCCATGATGTATCATGGTATAGGAATTCCTTCCTTTTTAAGGCTGAATAATATTCCATTGTATGTGTATATCGCATTTGTTTATCTATTCAGAATATCCATTTCTGTGTCTCAGAGGTATGGTTCTGTTGCACTGGTGGCACAGGAGTTATGGAGTCCAATTTGTAATGGTTGTTTTCTACAGAGAAAGACAGACAGACTTGGTTGAATGATGTGTGTACTCCAGGAGAGGAAAAACAAGCTCATTAAAGCTGCAGCTGCACTCAATTCCATCATCTAGAACCATCTCACCATCCCTGTCTACCTCAAAATAAAGGTTTTGTTAACTGTATATTCCCAGGTTCTGGAACAGGATTTAGCATATAGTTAACACTCAGTAATTATTTATTGGCTGAGTGAAACTAGAAGAGTACTTGTTCAGAAAATTTTATATGCTTGATTTTGAATGACCCAGTTCATCTGATTAGCCAGGAAAGCATCAGTTTGTATTGACAGGGAAAAATAGTCCAAGAACTACTTTTAAAGGAATCAAGTTGCATATCAATAATCAGTATAATTTCCTTTATGTAAAAACAAATGCACAAATCAAAACAGTATATTGTACATAATAATAATGTACCTAAATAATATTCTTCAAATCCAACGGTTTGGTTACTTCTGGGTTTAAGAGAGATGAGGACCAAAACAGAAAGGAAACTTTCTGTTTGAATTTCTACTTGTAGGGCTTGAATTATTTACCAAAAGAACATATTTTTGTATTATTAATGAAACTTTGGTAAGGAAAAAAAATATGGAGGGATATGTCATAAGAATACATTGATTCAGGGACTTCCCTGATGGTCCCTGGTTAAGACTCACCTTCCAAGTACAGGGAAATGTGTGTTCAATCCCTGGTCAGGGAAATAAGTTCCTGCATGCCTTGCTACCAAAAAATAAAATGGACACAATATTGTAACAAATTCAATAAAGACCTTAAAAATGATCCACATCAAAAAAAAAATTTTTTTTTAAAGGAATACATTGATTCAGTTTACTTTACATGTAACCTTTCTCAGAGACCTACTGGAGAATGTGTTCCACCAAAATAATGGGAAATAAGAAAGACAACGATATGGGATACAAGAACAGGATCCAGCATTAGAGAGACTTAAAGGGAAACTTTGAGTTAAGTATATTCTGAAGATAGATGGAAGGAAGAGAAAAGATGTTAGTGATAGGTGCAGGAACTTAGAAGAAAGCTAAATACTCATATTCTGTTCTGGAGAAACAGTGCATAAATACTAAACCTGAAAAATCTAGAAGAGTAATACAGCATTATTTAGACATGAGTTAGTACCAACTGCCTGGTAGGCTGCAGTCCATGGGGTCGCTAAGAGTCGGACACGACTGAGCGACTTCAGTTTCAATTTTCACTTTCATACATTAGAGAAGGAAATGGCAATCCACTCCAGTATTCTTGCCTGGAGAATCCCAGGGACGGGGGAGCCTGGTGGGCTGCCGTCTCTGGGGTCGCACAGAGTTGGACTCGACTGAAGTCGCACAGAGTTGGACACGACTGAAGCGACCTAGCCACAGCAGCTAAAGAGCGGAGAAGGCAATGGCAGCCCACTCTGGTACTCTTGCCTGGGAAATTCCATGGATGGAGGGGCCTGGTAGGCTAAAGTCCATGGGGTCGCTAAGAGTCGGATAAGACTGATACGACTTAGTGGCAGCAGCAGCTAAAAGAGATGAACATGATTGCTCTTTCTGAGAAGAAGAAAATGACACAAGTTCTGCTGCTTTTGGTAATGAACCTTATGGAATTATTTGTTTCTGAACTACATGTATATACAACTTCAATCAAACTAAGAAGTAAAAAAAGAGAAAAATCACAACTGAGGCCCACATCAGAAAACCATACCTAATGGGGGTAGGGGGTCGGCGGGTGTCAGTCAAGCCAGAATATCCAACACTTTCTCAGTCATGGAAGAATCCAAAGCAAATGAAAAACGAAACACCAAAATTTTTATACAGGGAAAAAAGAAATTCAAGAACTCAGTCCCCACTTTGGTAGTTAAAAATGAACCACCCTCTCTCCCTAGGAATAAATGCTCAAAATCCGGTGCATGGTATCCATATTCTTAATGTTTTAAACCACTACTCTGGGCTCCAATCCTAACTGTTCTCCTCCCTCAACTTCATTTTCCTCACCTATAAACCAGTGTGGTGGAAATGGGTGGGTGGTGATACTTAGATCTTACAGGATTATTCTCTGGGTGAAATAATAACAATCAAATTTCTGTAATCCAATAAATGTTAGGCGTTTTTCGAAATGTTACTGTATATATAGCATCTCATTTAATGTTCAAATTACAGTCCTCATCCCATTTTCCAGATGAGGAAGCCAAAGTACAGAGGTTCCAGTAATTTGCTCAATATTGTAGCTACTGGTGAAGCGAGGATGAGAATTCGGCTGATCTGGCTTTAACAGTTTGTACCAAAAACCAGACTGTGCCGAAATGCAAGAATAAAATGTCCACAATAAACCGTACTGTTTCACACACATGTGTGCCAGTCCAGACAAAACAGGTAGGTGATAGCCAGTTCGAGGTCTGGCCGCCTCACAAGAGACCAAGGCACAACCAGGGTCTCCACTCCTGTCCCCAATTCCTCAAGTTCCTTCAAGGCTCCCCAGCAGCCAGGGGCACCCTCCCTTACCCCCTCCTCACACACAAAAAAAACCCCACCAACTTCCCATCGCACTTCGGACGGGAGTCGGGAGGAGCCAGCGCGCTGCTCTCGCTGCGAGCCCCGGCGGTGGGAGGTAGAGGATGCAGCGGAGCCCCGGGAGGGGACTCCGGGAAGGTGTTTGGGGCGGCGGCGTTTACCTTGACCTGCACTCTCATCGCTCCGGGACTCGGGGCGGGCCTCGAGGGGACCTGTAAGGGTGCAGGCAGAGGCCTGGGCACTTCTCCCGCCGCCTCCTGGAGCCGCGACGCCCGGCTTCTCCAGGTCTGCGCCGCCCAGACGTGCCTCTCCGCTCCGAACCAAGCCTTCTCTCCTCCGGGGTCCGGCTCACGCCACGTCCGGTCTCCACCGCCGCCCGCCCGGAGTGGAACCAGAGAACTGCCTCCTCTCCTGGGACGGGTTCCCCACCGCCCTAAGCGGACCCCCAGCCCCGTTAGGTTTCCGGTCTGATACCACCTCCGCGCTGGCCCCGTTCCAGCTCCCGGAACCTGGGCTGTGGGGCGTGCACTTAAGTGTCCTACGGTAGCGAACCCTCAAATATGATAATCGGCTCCGGGTGGAGACCAGAGGAGTTGAGAGCAGATATTTCGTAAGTCCCATCTATTCGAGATTCTAGTTAAATAACGCGTGGCCGGCCCCACCTCCAAAGCACCCAGGGCACTGGGCTCAAATCTGGTAAAGTCGCCAAAGACCCAGCCCCGCCGACTGGCAGCCCGGCTTACCTGTAAGCGCTCCGCCGGGGAACGAGCGTTCATCCTGGACTTGCAGGCCCCGCTACCAAAGCCTTATCTGAGCTTCTGACTTGTGGAGTCAGATCTGAGCTCCACCTCCACACACTGCCTTTTACAGCAGTATAGATTTGTCACAATACCTTTTGGCCTCAGTTACCTCCAGTGCAGAAAGGTGATTCTGACCTTACCTGGCTTGAGTATAGGGAGGGTCAGATGGGATTTTCATCATCATCACAGATATATCTAACTGTATATTTAATTGTGTTGGTCTTGTTGAGTCAGTGTGGTGTTGGGAGGACACAGGGGCGGGGGGATAACCTAACAAGCAGTCTTTTACTATCTGGGAGTTATTGGGTGTTAGGTGACCCCTCTGGGCCTGGGTTTGTTTATCTACACAGTGGGAACGATGGTGAATAAACCCCTTTCCTCAGAGGCTATTCTGAAATCCAGAAGATACAATCAAAAGCTTTCTGATTTCTACATTTTCGGTGGGTTCCCCTGGTTCAGCAGTCTTTTTAAGGCTGCCATCAGTTACTGTGGGTGAATCCTAGTATGTTGGCAGAGATGAGGCTCACTTATTACAAGTGTAGTTAACAATGGTAGCTATTCATCCTTAACTGACTTCAAATTAGTCCATTCTGAATTTCTGCCCAGTGAGCTCACATTTGCAGACACTTTTTTTCCCACTCATTTTCTTCTTTTTTTCCTTCTTGTTGGCCACACCAGGCAGCATCCCTACACACTTGCTAAAGTCGCTTCAGTCATGTGACCCTATGGACTGTAGCCAGGCAGGCTCTGTCCATGGGATTCTCCAGGCAAGAATATTGGAGTGGGTTGCCATGTTTATATGGGATCTTAATTCCCCCACCCAGGGATGAAGCTGAACTCCCTGCCATGGAAGAGCAAAGTCTGAACTGCCGGACTGCCAATGGAAGTCCTTTCTCTCATTTCTCAATGTGGTTTTAATTTTTCTTTGTTAAAAAATTTGAACATCTCATTTGCATATTAACATTTTGTTGTTGTTTGTTTTCCTATTAATACATTTACTCTCTTTCTCCTTGACCCAGTTCCCTCAAAATTTTAATGTGAGCAGTTAACTGATTCAGGAGCCCCCTGCTAAGGCATGTAAGCACCTCTTGATTGGTATTTCTCCATATATCTCCTCTGTTAGTCTGTCTCAGCACTAGAGACTGGGAGCTCTCAAATATCTGCAGACCCCCAAGAAAACTAAACATTTGGAACTCAAGATTCTTAAGAGTGTTGCTACACTGTAATTAACATCTGGTGGCTCAGACAGTAGTGTCTGCCTCCAATGCAGGAGACCCAGGTTCGATTCCTGGGTTGGGAAGATCCCTTGGAGAAGGAAATGGCAACCCAATCCAGCACTCTTGCCTGGAAAATCCCATGGATGGAGGAGCCTGATAGACTACAGGCCATGGGGTCGCAAAGAGTCAGACACGACTGAGTGACTTCACTTCACTTAACCTCTTTGGTAAATTTACATGTCAGGATAGTCATATATACTTTTCAGATCAAGCCTCAAGGCACAGTCTAAAATATCAGGGCAATTCTAGGGCTTAAAACATCTGATGTGCTAGTATAAGGTGCCTTTGGTCTCCAAGTTATAACAGAAACAACTGAGGCATTTGTTAAAAGTGCAGATTCCCAGGCCCCACCCAGGCCATCTAAACTATCTATATAATTTCTGGGGTGGGGCCCAGGAATCTGTATCTTTCACAAGTACCTCACTCAACTTAAAACTTGTCAAAAAAAAAAATCTCCTGGTCACAAGTATACCTGCCTAGTGGAGGGCAATGAAATTTAAACTTCAGGGTGTTCATTAGTAGTTCAGGGTGGTTTAATTCAAGCCAACAAATATTTCCTGAACACAGACTGCTTGTCAGACATCCTGCTGGGTGCTGGGAAAACAAAGATGAATAAGACATTGTCCAGTCCTCCAGAAGCTTCGGTTTGTAGGGAGGAGGAACAATTAAAAGTGAAACAGTACCTGGTCACCACTGGTAACATTCATCAACATACACAGCTTTATTTTCTCATTTGTTGTCCTTTCCTAGTCCCTTTCTTCCTCTTCCCTTCCTTTTCTCCTTTGTTTTCTTCTTTATCAGATCTCTGTTTTTACCCTGAACATTGTAAATGTTTTTTTCCTGATCTAACACAGTTTTGAGGCACTAACTTTTAAAGTCAACCTAGTGATTTCAAAATGAAGGGAAACAGCTGATTTTTCAACAGAGAAAAATGAGTAGACAACACTTTTTTAATATGTAAAACTGTTTTTTGTTTGGTTTTGGCCATGTTGCACAGCTTGTGAGGTCTTAGTTCTCTGACCAGGGATTGAACTGGTGCTCCTCACAATGAAAGCATGGAATTCTAACCACTGGACCATCAGGGAATTCCCTATATGTGAAAATCGTAATGAGTACCAGTTACTAGGGACTACTAAGGAGTAGGTTCTAATATATGCATTCTTCTACTAAAGCAAATTTTACAAGCTTGGATTTGGCTCATTTTCCTTAATTTGGATAAATAACTCTCTTTGTACCAAGAAGAACAACACCATGAGAAACTCATGTCCGAGGAATCATAGTGTATCTCCTGTTCATGGCTTTCACTTTGGGTAGCCACCACTAATTTCCTTTCAGAAGCATAAAAGAAACAGAATAAATGCAGTAGCATTCTGAAGTGGGTAATGGAAATGATGATAAATCTAGAGGGCATTTCACAGTGGGAGAAGTTTAAAGGTATGGGTTATTAATTTAAAGGTGGGGGCTTCCCAGGTAGTGCCAGTGGTAAAGAGCCCACCTGCCAATGTAGGAGACTTTAGAATATGCTTTGTCGTTCATTTGTGTCCGACTCTTGCAACCCCATAGACTGTACCCTGCCTGGCTCCTCTGTCCATGGGATTCTCCAGGCAAGAATACTGGAGTGGGTTGCCATTTTCTTCTCCAGGGCATCTTCCTGACCCAGGAATCAAACCCAGGTCACCTGCATTGCAGGCAGACTATTTTACTGATTGAGCTATGAGAGAAGACTTTAGGGATACAGGTTCAATCCCTGAGTCAGGAAAATCCCCTGGAGGAAGGCATGGCAACCCACTCCAATATTCTTGCCAGGAGAATCCCATGGCCAGAGGAACTTGGCGGGCTACAGTCCATAGGGTCATAAAAAGTCAGGCACAACTGAAGCACAGTATAGCACATGCTTCCAGTAAGGAAGGATAAAATCCAGACCTCCAGTCCATTCTTGTGTGACTGTTTCTGATTTCAAACCTTCCCATTCAAACCAAAGGTGCTGTTTGGATGGCATCCATTTATTCTCCTGCTGCTGCTGCTAAGTCGNTAGCACATGCTTCCAGTAAGGAAGGATAAAATCCAGACCTCCAGTCCATTCTTGTGTGACTGTTTCTGATTTCAAACCTTCCCATTCAAACCAAAGGTGCTGTTTGGATGGCATCCATTTATTCTCCTGCTGCTGCTGCTAAGTCGCTTCAGTCGTGTCCAACTCTGTGCGACCACATAGACGGCAGCCCATCAGGCTCCCCCATCCCTGGGCTTCTCCAGGCAAGAACACTAGAGTGGGTTGCCATTTCCTAAACAGCTACAAATCAAGTTTCCTTTTGAAAGGTAGCAATATATTTTCTTATGCCTACTGAATAGATGTTTTTCTTATTCAGTGCTTCTGTGGGAGTATGCTCCCAATTTGTTTTTCTGCTATGAAAATGGATCACTTATCCTGTCATATAAACAAAGATTAAAATATTCATGGTTGATCAGGAAAGAAACAGGAACCCTCAGATACTTATGTTAAGAATTTAAAATGAGACCCTTTTGGAAGGCATGTTAGAGATCTGGGAGCTTCCCTGGTGACTCAGCTGGTAAAGAATTTGCCTCCAATGTGGGAGACCTAGTTCGAACCCTCAGATGAGAAGATCCCCTGGAGAAGGGAAAGGCTACCCACTTTAGTGTTCTGATCTGGAGAATTCCATGGACTGTGTAGTCCATGGGGTCTCAAAGAGTCAGGCATGACTGAGTGACTATCACTTCACTAGAGAAATTTGGATTCAAGGCATAACCTTTTCCATCACAATTTCAGTCTTAGAACTTCGTATTTCAGAAACGCACTAAGATATATGTATAAGGATATACACAGGAGCACCCNTGGAAAAGACTCTGATGCTGGGAGGGATTGGGGGCAGGAGGAGAAGGGGACGACAGAGGATGAGGTGGCTGGATGGCATCACTGACTCGATGGACGTGAGTCTGAGTGAACTCTGGGAGTTGGTGATGGACAGGGAGGCCTGATGTGCTGCGATTCGTGGGGTTGCAGAGTCGGACACAACTGAGCGACTGAACTGAACTGAACTTGCAGGTTAAAATACATGGATTGTAGACTAAAAATAGGAACTGATCCTTTGAACAACATTCAATTGTGTGTGTTCATTTATTGTTGTTGCTGTTTAGTTGTAATAGCAAGGGGCTTCCCTTGTGGCTCAGCTGGTAAAGAATCCACCTGCAATGTGGGAGACCTGGGTTTGATCCCTGGGCTGGAAAGATCCCCTGGAAAAGGGAAAGGCTACCTACTCCAGTATTCTGGCCTGGAAAATTCCATGGACTGTATAGTCCAAGGGGTTGCAAAGAGTCAGACATGAGAAGGGAAAGGCTACCTATTTCAGTATTCTGGCCTGGAGAATTCCATGGGCTGACTAGTCCAAGGGATTGCAAAGAGTCAGACATGACTGAGCCTCTTTCACTTTCATTTAGTTGGAAAGTCGTGTCGGAGTCTTTTTTGACTCCATGGACTGCAGCCTGCCAAGCTCCTCTGTTTGTGGGATTTCCTAGGTAAGAATCCTGGAGGGATTGCCATTTCCTTCTCCATGGAATCTTCCTGACCCAGGGATCAAACTCAAGTCTCCTACATTGCAGGCAGATTCTTTAACACTGAACCACCTGGGAAGCCCCTGATCTAGGGTGGATGGAATGGGTAAGCTGTTCACATATACATGGATATTCTTTGACAAATACAATGAAATTTTAAAAAGTATTTTTGACAGTTTGAAAAAATGTGCAGAAGAACTTCATGGTCAAAAATATTGAAAACATTAAGAAAAAGGCATATGGTGAATGCATAAAACATATGTAGGTACTAATCTATTCCTACATAGGCATAAAGTAATGATATTTAATTTAAATTAATAATGTGTTAGTTTTCTTTACTGTTCTACAATATTACTTTCAAAGAATAACATTACCATACAGTACGTTTCTGTCTTGTAACTGGAGAAAGTGTGTATCAGCCCATTATCAGAGGTAAGTGGTTTTTTAAAAAACAAAACAGTATTTCCAATACTGTATTATGAATAGGACTGTAATCCTGCATGCTACAAAAATTTTATAATGATTTATTCATTCAATTCAGTTGCTAAGTCATGTCCAACTCTTTGTGACCCCATAGACTGCAGCACGCCAGGCTTCCCTGTACATCACCATCTCCCAGAGCCTGCTCAAACTCATGTGCATAGGCTAGTCTACAATGAGGCCATCTTTTTGATTACACAAGATACCATAAAGCAATCACATTGCTGCTTCTTTGGTATCAAAGCATGAATCATTTTACCTGTAAGTAAATGTGAATTTTTTCACACTATCTTTTTGTTTTTGATGTCTAGTATTACTAACATCTACAGTATCTTACAATATATACAATACTGATGTGCCATGCTAAGTTGCTTCAGTGATGTCCGACTCTTTGTGACCCTATGGACTATAGTCCATCAGGCTCCTCTGGCCATGGAGTTCTCCAGGCAAGAATACTGGAGTGGATTGCCATGCCCTCCTCCAGGGGATCTTCTCAACCCAGGGATTGAACCCACATCTCTATGTCTCCTGCACTGGCAGATGGGTTCTTTATCACTAGCGCCACCTGGTAAGCTCAACTTGAGTCGCAACTGCTGAATCCACACGCTCCAGCTATTGAAGCTCAGGTCCCTTAGAGCCTGTGCTCTGCAATGAGAAGCCACCACAATGAGAAGCCTGGAAAGCCCTCACAGAAACAATGACAAGCACAGCCGGGAAAAAAAAAAAAGACAGAGAGACACACACACACATAATAGCATCCTGGCTATAAGAACTGGAGCAAACTTAAAAAAAAAAAGTGAAATAAAGATCAGATTATGTGCATGGTATTCTAATTATACCACTTATACTTTTAAATGAAAACACATTTTATGCATATTTATACACATATGTATGTATGTGTGTGTGATTTTATATGCATGAGATCTCTGGATAGATACACAAGAACCAGGTGACAACAGATACCTCTAGGAAAGAAAATTCAAGGACTAGTAGATGAGTTAGGAATATTGATTTTTTACTATATAAAATCTTCCACTTTGAGTATTTTACCACATGGATGTATTATTTTCAGAGATGTTGTTTTTATCTTTTTATTGTAAAANTGCCTATATCTTTTCGACATACCTTCTTCACTAAGCTTAATCATTTCTGGCTTTTGATCTAAAGCGAACACTTAGATGCCACTGTAGGGTCTTTATGGGCCTAATTTCAATATTATTGTATCTCAGAATAGGAAGGCCCAATGAGAGGGATAGAGAAGGGGGAACAAGATGTGTATAAGAGACAGATTAATGTCTCAGTAAATTATTGACAGCAGGTCAAAAAATAAAACTTTGCTAGCCACAAAGAAGCCTCTCCATGTGCCCCATATCTATCACAGACTGTTCCCACCCCTTCCAAAAGTAACTACTAGCTTGGCTTTTAGAGTAATCATTCACTTCTACTCTCCTGACTTTGATAACTTCACTTGCATTTCTTTATAATTTTATCAATCAAATGTGCATCCCTAGCTGCTACAGTCTTGCCTAGTTTTTAAAATATGGGTCTTTTATGTCTGGTACAGGTTTCTAATTCTCTCTGCTGTGAACTAATGCATTTAAGCATATCTAATGAGTTTCAGATTGTGGAAGCCAGAATCCAAGATGGCCCCCAGTGATCCCTGCCTTCCAGTATTGACACCTTTATATGGTCCCCTCCTCTCACATAGGAAGGGTTGGTCTGTTTAACCAAGCATCCTCAGATATACTGTGAGTCGAGTTCCAGACCACCAGAATAAAGAGAATATTGCGATAAAGCTAGTCACATGAGTTTTTTGGTTTTCCTGTGCATATAAAAGTTATATTTACATTATACTGTAGTCTATTAAATGTCATTGTCTTTTTTTAAAGTATGTATCTTAATTTTAAAATACTTTACTGCTAAAAATTTCTAACCATTATCTGAGCCTTTAGTGAGCCCTAAACTTTTGCTGGTAGAGGGTCTTGCCTAGATGTTGATGACTGCTGACTAATCAGGGGGGTGGTTGCTAAAGTTTGGGGTGGCTTTGGCCATCCTAATCAATTTCTTAAAATAAGACAACAATAAATTTTGCTGCACTGACTGACTCCTCCTCTCATGAATGACTTCTCGGTGGCATGCAATAATCTGAGATAGCATTTTACCATAGTTGAACTTCTTTAAAATTGAAGTCAGTCCTCTCAGAATCTGCCACTACTTTATCAACAAAGTTTATGCAATATTCTAAATCTTTTGTTGTCATTTCAACAATCTTCACAGCACATTCACTAGGAGTAGATTCTATCTCAAGAAAGCAATTTCTTTGCTCACCCATAATATGAAGCTCCTCATTGTTTAAAGTTTTATCATAAGATTATAGCAATTCAGGCTCCATGTCTAATTCTAGTTCTCTTGATATTTCTACCACACCCACAGTTATTTCCTCCACTGAAATACCAAACCCCTTAAAATCACCTGTGAGGGTTGGAATCAACTTTTTCCAAACTCCTGTTAATGTTGAAATTTTAAACTCTTCCCATTAATCACAAATGTTCTCTTTAAAAATATATTTGTTTATTTATTTGGCTATGTTGGGTCTTACTTACATCATGCAGTAAGTGTGTGTGGTGGGTGGGCTCCAGAGCTCGTGGGCTCAGAAGTTAACAGCACTTGGGCTTTCTTGCCCTGTGGCATATGGGATCTTAGTTCCCCAACTAGGTGTAGAATACACATCCCCTGCATTGCAAGGCAGACTTTTAACCACTGGACTACCAGGGAAGTTCCACAAATGTTCTTAATGGTATCTATTAAATAGAATGGGCCTCCCAGGTGGGGCTAATGGTAAAGAACCTGCCTGCCAATGCAGGAGACATAAGAGATGTGGGTTCAGTCCCTGGGTTGGGAAGATCCCCTGGAAGAGGGCATGGCAACCCACCCCAGCATTCTTGGCTGGAGAATCCCATAGACAGAGAAGCCTAATGGGCTATAGTCCATAGGATTGCAAAGAGTTGGACACGACTGAAGTGACTTAGCATGCATTAAATAGAATAGTGAACCCTTTCCAGAGGTTTTCAATTTCCTTAGCATCAAAGGAATCACTGTCTATGGTAGTTATAGTCTCATGAAATATGTTTCTTCAATAATGCTTGAAATTACAAATGACTCCTTGACCCATGGGCTGATATATGAACTTTGTATTTGCAGGCATGAAAACAACATTAATCTTATTGTACATCTCCATCACAGCTCTTGGATGACCAGGCATATTGTCAATGGGCAGTAACACTTTGAAAATAATCTTTCTTTTCTGAGCAATAGGTCTCCACTGTGGGCTTAAAATATTCGACTTAAAGACATCAGCTACATAAGCCCCTAATAAGAGAGTCAGCCTGTCCTTGGAAGCTTTCTGAAGCCAGGCATTGATTTCTCCTCTATAGATTTGAAAGTTCTAGATGGCATCTTCTTGCAATAAAAGTGTACTTTGTTCATGCTGAAAATCTCTTTTTTACTGTAGCCATTTTCATTAATTATCTTACCTTCTGGATAACTTGCTACAGCTTCTACATCAACACTTGCTGCTTCACCTTGCACTTATGTTATGGAAATAGCTTATTTAATCTCATTAACCAATCTCTGCTAGCTTCAAACTTTTCTTCAGCAGCTTTCTCACTTCTCTCAGCCTTCATAGAATTAAACAGAGTTAGGACCTTGCTATGAATTAAGGAAATTTGGCGCTCATTTTCTCTTCTATCCAGATCACTCAAAAGTTACCCGTATCAGCAATAAGGCTGTTTCATTGTCTTACCATTTGTGGGTTCCCTGGAGTAGCACTTTACATTTCCTTCAAGAACATTTCCTTTGCGTTCACAAATTGGTTAACTGTTTAGTGCAAGAGACTCAGCTTTCTGCCTATATCTTTTCGACATACCTTCTTCACTAAGCTTAATCATTTCTGGCTTTTGATCTAAAGCGAACACTTAGATGCCACTGTAGGGTCTTTATGGGCCTAATTTCAATATTATTGTATCTCAGAATAGGAAGGCCCAATGAGAGGGATAGAGAAGGGGGAACAACCAGTAGGTGGAACAGTCAGAACACACGTATTTTTTTAAGTTCACAGTCTTATATGGGTATGGTTCATGGTGCCTAAAACAATTATAATAGTAACATCAAAGAACATATCAGCAAAGATCACAGATCACCATAACAATTATAACAACAACGATAAAGTGTGAAATATTGCAGGAATTATCAAAATCTGACACAGAGCCACACAGTAAACAAATCCTGTTGGAAAAATTGAGCCAAGAGACTTGCTCAATTCAGGGTGCAATTTGTAAAATAAAAGCATTATCTATGAAGTACAATAAAGCAAACCACAATAAAACAAGGTATGCTTGTACAGCAGAAGTAATGGTGTGCCACTTTGGAGATCAGGTTAAAAGTCTTCAGCTTTCATTTTTAGTTATCACTCACCAGACTGCCCTTTCTCCACACTCACTCTGAGGGAAGCCATGTTGTAAGCAGCCTGTAAGCCTCCTGTCAAGAGTCATGTATACATGACCTTCCCAAAGTCCTTAACCATTCCCTTCCCCACAACAACCATGAGTTCATTTTCTAAGTCTGTGAGTCTCTTTCTGTAAGTAAGTTCATGTACACATTGCTATATTTAAAATGTATAACCAACAAAACTTATCGTATAGCACGTGGAACTCTGCTCAATGTTATGTGTCAGCCTGGATGGGAAAGGGGTTTGGGGGAGAATGGATACATGTATATGTATGGCTGAGTCCCTTCACTGTTCATCTGAAACTCTCACAACATTGTTAATCCGCTATACTCCAATACAAAATGTTTTTTGTGTTAAAAAATTAAAAAAAAAAAAAAGAGCCATGTGAATGTGTTTCAAAGGGGATCTTCCATGCCCAGATTCCAATAAGCATATTGCCACTGAACAGCCTGACTGCAGTCTCCCTAAGGACTCTGAGATAAGATCACAGTTAAGTTGATCATGAATTCCTGACTCTGTGAAACTGCAATACGATAAACTTGTCTGGCTTTCAGCAAGGCTTTGGAGGAATTTTTTTTTTTTTTTAATTAATGCTTTGGTGACTCAGATGGTAGAGAATCCATCTGCAATGCAGAAGACCCAGGTTTGATCCCTGGGTCAGGTGGATCTACTGGAGAAGGAAACGGCACCCCACTCCAGTATTCTTACCTGGAGAATTCCATGGACAGAGGAGCCTGGCAGGCCGTAGTCCAAGGGGTTGCAAAGATTCAGACATAACTGATTGAATAATACACACTTTATTTTTTTTTTAAGTATTTTATTTATCTATTTTGCTGCACTGGGTCTCAGTTGTGTCCAACTCTTTGTGATCCATGGACTGTAGCCTGCCGGGCTCCTCTGTCCATGGACTTCTCCAGGCAAGAATATTGGAGTGGGGTGCCACTTCCTCCTCCAGAGGCTCTTCCTGACCCAGAAATTGAACTCACGTCTCCTGGGACTCCTGCCTTGACAGGCGGGTTCTTTACCACAGAGCTACCTGGGAAGCCCTTAGTTGCAGCATGTGGGATCTTTTAATTGTGACATGCAGGATCTTCATTCCCTGACCATAGATTGAACCCACATCTCCTGCCATTAGAAGTGGGATGCCTTAACCACTGGACCACAAGGGAAGTCCCAGAGCAACTTTTTTTTTACACAGCAGTATAGTTTACTACACTGTAGGAAAATTAGTTTACATATTTACAATTCATTGCAATGCTTACTGCTACTGAAATTCAATTTATCTCATCTTTCCCAGTGGGGGCCTCTTTAAACTGTCTCCTGAGTTATTTGAGATAATCCTAGTAGTCTTTAATAGCTCTTTTGCTCTCTGTAGGTTTTCAGAGTTTTCTTAAAATTGCCTGCTTTAACTTCCTGGTGGTCCAGTGGTTAAGACTCTGAGCTTCCAATTTCAGGGGGCCCAGATTCTACCCCTGGTCAGGAAACAAAGATGCCACATGTTGTGTGACACAGCCAAAAAAAGGGAAAGAAAGAAAAAGAAAAGTATGGGCTAAAAAAAAAAAATTAGCTATTTCTCCAAGAAGTCCTGGTTTATTTTATTCAGAATGATCTAGAGAATGACCAGAGCCTGGGTGCCATGCGTGCTTGGTTGATCATTATTTCTAGATCTTTTCAGTAGAGAGAGAAAATATCTTAAGAGTTCATCCTTAAATTTCCAATCCACATACAGGATTAAAGATTTTTATTTAACTTCTTTTATATTAAATCTGATTCTTTTCAACTACACAGAGAATCCTGGTTCTCAAGGACAGAGGCAACAAAATTAAATAACCATTAATTAGTCATTTGTTTTATTCTACATAAACATACAACAGTCTCAGAAAACAATTCCAATACTATCACTAATCATTATGACTTCTGAAGGCCATTTGAACAACTTTTACATATGCTACCATAATTTTCTTCTTTTAAAATACTTATACCATGTCTATATTCTTTGATCAGGTCATCATTACATACACTTTTCCTTTTAAATATTCACATAATATCAGTTCTACAAGTAATCATACAGTATATTTGATGCCTGCTGCCAGTACAATTGGAGAGGGCAATGGCACCCGACTCCAGTACTCTTGCCTGGAAAATCCCATGGTTGGAGGAGCCTGGTAGGCTGCGGTCCTTGGGGTCGCAAAGAGTCGGACACAACTGAGCGACTTCACTTTCATTTTTCACTTTTCACTTTTATGCATTGGAGAAGGAAATGGCAACCCACTCCAGTGTTCTTGCCTGGAAAATCCCAGGGACGGGGGAGCCTGGTGGGCTGCCGCCTATGGGGTCACAGAGAGTCAGACACGACTGAAGCGACCTAGCAGCAGCAGCAGCCAGTACAATGATATGATAAGGTCTCTCATATTATTTTGGCTGGTAAGTTGTTCTTCAGTAGATTACTCAGGGAAAGCACATGGAAACAATATTGTTTTCACTCCCAGAAAGTTTTCCCATTTGAGCACTTCTGAGAAGAAACCATAGAGGGTTCATTTCAAGAGATGATGGGGGTGGACATAATAGTCCTTTATGCTTTATCACAAGGCTGCTTGCCCTCATTCACTGGTGGAGTAGGCAGAACCCCTCCCAAGGTCAGTCAGTGTTCTCAAAGTGCCCACCACACTTCTTAGTGATGATCTGGCCGCATCTTTGAGTTTCTCTTGTTCTCAGTTCATCTGCCACTCCACTGCTTCTTTCTGCTCTCTTGCACATAGATGATATTAACATCCACAATCTTGTTGTTGCTGATTTCTACCTGATTGTACTCAGGATTTCCTAGAGTTAACTTGTCACTTAGTTTGGTATTTATTCTTCTTGGTGTTCTATGAGCCTCTGGATCTGTGGTTTGGTACTTATCACTAATTTGGGGAAATGTCTGTGCTTATCCCTTTCTTCTTCTGATATTCCATTGCACAGATGTTGTGAGTGTGTATGTGTACTCAGTCATACTTGATTCTTTGCAACCCCGTGGACTATAGCCTACAGGCTCCGCTGTCCACAGAATTTTCCAGGCAAGAATACAGAAGTGGGTTGCCAGTTCATCCTCCAGGGTATCTCCCTCACCGAGGGATCAAAGCCACATCTCCTTCACTGGCAGATGGGGTCTTCACCACTGAGCCACCTGGGAAGCACATATGTTATACATTTTCTAATTGTCCCATAGGATCAAATATCTCTTTTTTTTTTAATATCTGACTTTTTCATTTCATTCCCTTTTTCTCTCTGCATTTCGGTTTTAGATGAAATGTTGACATTTCTTCAAAAAAGAGTTGTTGATTTTCAATTTGTTCAGTTTTTTTCTTGGTGTGGCATTGGAAATGAAACTTCTCATCTCCTTACATGCCAAAGTAGAAACTGAAGTCTATTTAGTCTCTGTTGAAAATTTTCTCCATGGGTTTTTGTTGTTGTNAAAAAGAGTTGTTGATTTTCAATTTGTTCAGTTTTTTTCTTGGTGTGGCATTGGAAATGAAACTTCTCATCTCCTTACATGCCAAAGTAGAAACTGAAGTCTATTTCGTTTCTGTTGAAAATTTTCTCCATGGGTTTTTGTTGTTGTTGTTGTTTTGCTATATATTTTATATGTGGGGATTTGAAAGGGTAAAAAAACTACCTAGCCACTGCAATCTTCTCAAACTCAGAAATAATGTTTAATAATAAAAAAGTAAGAGATATTTGGTACAAAGTAATTCAATGTTACAACTTAAGCTAATTTTCTTGGTTTAAAAATGTTTTTATAAACATTTACTATAAGTATAAATTGGTAAGCAGGACTTCCCTGGTAGTCTTGTGCTTCAGAACCTGCCTGCCAATGCACGGGACACAGGTTTGATTCCTGATCTGGGAAGATCACACATACTGCAAAGTAACAAATCTCATGTACCACATGTTGCAACTACTGAAGGCCATGCACCTAGATCCCTGCTCCTCAACAAAAGAAGCCACCACAATGAGAAGCCTGTGTACAATAATGAAGAGTAGCCCCGACTCTCTGCAACTAGAGAAAGCCCATACACAGCAATGAAGATCCAGCACAGCCAAAAATCAATTAAAAGGAAAATTTTTTTAATAATAAAAATAAAGGATCCATAAAGATATTTTAAAAATTAACAAGCAAAAGACAAGAATTCCCTTAATAAAAAACACAATATCTAAAAATCAGACAGTTTATAGAAGAAAGTGAAATAAACTGAAGATATTGAAACTCATTAATAAACAGTGGAACACCTATTAAATCAACAATGAGATATCAGTTTTAACTGTGTTAGTCTAGCAAAAATTAGAGAACTAGATAATAATAAGTTCTCATTTGCTGTTCAGTCGCTCAGGTCATGTCCAACTCTTTGTGACCCCATGGACTGCAGCACATCAGGCTTCCCTGCCCTTCACCATCTCCCAGAGTTTGCTCAAACTCATGTCCATTGAGTCAGTGATGCCATCCAACCACCTCATCCTCTGTCCTCCCCTTCTCCTCCTGACTTCAATCTTTCCCTGCATCAGGATCTTTTCTAAAGAGTTGGCTCTTCACACAGGTGGCCAAAGTATTGGAGCTTCAGCTTCAGCATCATGCCTTCCAATGATATTTAGGATTGATTTCCTTTACGATTGACTGATTGGATCTCTGTGCCATCCAACAGACTCTCAAGAGTCTTCTCCAACACCACAGTTCAAATACATCAATTCTTCAGCACTCAGCCTTCTTTATGGTGAAACTCTCATATCCATACATGACTACTGGAAAAATCATAGGTTTGACTAGATGGACATTTCTTGGCAAAGTAATGTCTCCGCTTTTTAATATTCTGTTTAGGTTTATCATAGCTTTTCTTCCAAGGAGTAAGCGTCTTTTAATTTCATGGCTGCAGTCACTATCTGCAGTGATTTTGGAGCCCCCCAAAAATAAAGTCTGTCATTATTTCCATTGTTTCTCCATCTATTTGCCATGAAGTAATGGGACCGGATGCCATGATCTTAGTTTTTTGAATGTTGAGTTTTAAGCCAGTTTTTCCACTCTCCTCTTTCACTTTTATCAAGAGGCTCTTTAGTTCCTCTTCACTTTCTACCCATAAGCGTGATGTCATCTGCATAATCTGAGGGTTATTGATATTTCTCCTGGCAATCTGAATTCCAGCTTGTGCTTCATCCAGCCCACCATTTCTCATGATGTAATCTGCCTATGAGTTAAATAAGCAGGGTGACAATATACAGATTTGATGTATTCCTTTCCCAATTTGGAACCAGTCAGTTGTTCCATGTCTGGTTCTAACTGTTGCTTCTTGACCTGTATACAGATTTCTCAGGAGGCAGGTAAGGTAGTCTGGTATTCCCATCTCTTGAAGAATTTTCCACTGATGTGGTCCACAGAGTCAAAGGCTTTACGTTATCAATAAATCAGAAGTAGATGTTTTTCTGGAATTCTCTTGCTTTTTTCTGGGATCCAACGAATGTTGGCAATTTGATCTCTCATCGCTCTGCCTTTTCCAAATCCAGGTTGAACATCTGGAAGCTCTCGGTTCATGTACTGTTGAAGTCTAGCTTGGAGAATTTTTAGTATTACTTTGCTAGTGTATAAGATGAATGCAATTATGTGGTAGTTTGAACATTCTTTCCCAGCTGGGAAAGACTGAAGGCAGGAGGAGAAGGAGATGACAGAGGATGAAATGGTTGAATGGCATCACCGACTCAATGGACATGAGTTTGAGCAAGCTCTGGGAATTGGTGGACAGGGAAGCATGACGTGCTGCAGTCCATGGGGTTGCAAAGAGTTGGACACGACTGAGTTACTGAACTGAACTGAACTTGAACATTCTTTGGCATTGCCTTTCTTTGGGATTGGAATAAAAACTGACCTTTTCCAGTTCTGTGGCCACTGCTGGGTTTTCCAAATTTGTTGGCATATTGAGTGCAGTGCTTTAACAGCATCATCTTTGAGGATTTGTATAGTTTCTGTGTATTCTTACCACTTCTTCTTATATCTTCTGCTTCTATTAGGTCCATACCGTTTCTGTCCTTTATTGTGCCCATCTTTGCATGAAATGTTCCCTTGGTATCTTTAATTTTTGTGAATCATCTCTAGTCTTTCCCATTCTGTTGTTTTCCTCTATTTCTTTGCATTGTTCACTTAGGAAGGCTTTCTTATCTCTCCTTACTATTCTTTGGAAGTCTGCATACAGATGGGCATATCTTTCCTTTTCTCCTTTGCCTTTAGCTTCTCTTCTTTTCTCAGTTATTTTTAAGGCCTCCTCAGATAACCATTTTTCCTTTTTGCATTTCTGTTTCTTGGGGATGGTTTTGATCACCACCTTCTGTACAATGTTTGAACCTCTGCCCATAGTTTTTCAGGCACTCTGTCTATCAGATCTAATCCCTTGAATCTATTTGTCAGTTCCACTCTATAAACATAAGGTATTTGATTTAGGTCATACCTGAATGGTCTAGTGGTTTTTCTCTATTTTCTTCAATCAAAGTCTGAATTTTGCAATAAGGAATTCATGATCTGAGCCACAGTCAGATCCTCGTCTTGTTTTGGCTGACAAGAGTTTCTCCATCTTTGAATGCAAAGTAATCAATCTGATTTTGGTATTGACCATCTGGTGATGTCCATGTGTAGAGTCATCTCTCGTGTTGTTAGAAGCGGGTGTTCTCTTGGCAAAACTGTTATCCTTTGCCCTGCTTCATTTTGCACTCCAAGGCCAAACTTGTCTGTTACTCCAGGTAACTCTTGATCTCCAACTTTTGCTTTCCAGGCCCCTATGATGAAAAGGACATCTTTTTTTTTTTGGTGTTAGTTCTAGAAGGTCTTGTAGGTCCTCAAAGAACCATTCAACTTCAGCTTCTTTGGCATAGAAGCATGGTTGGGGTATAGACTTGGATTTCTGTGATATTGAATGGTTTGTGTTGAAAATGAACAGAGATCATTCTGTTGTTTTTGATATTGCACCCAAGAACCAGTTTATAGAAACCCTGAGACAGAGTCTGGAAATGTTCCCACAGGCAGATTTCTTTCTTTCTTTCTTTTTTTTTTTTTTTAAGTGAAAGAGGCTTTATTTGGGAAGGGAGGGGGGCTGAGGAGAGGGAACATGTATATAAACTAATGTCACAATTCTGCAGTGAAATTTAGTACTTCATAGTCAAATTAAATAATGCATACCCTGTGATCCAGAAATGCCATTCCTGGAGATATAACCAAAATAAACTCTCACACTAGATGTATGAAGAAACAATATGAGATTGTGATTTGGTTTCTATTGCTGGAGGTATAAATAGGTAAAATGTGGTGAATTCATAATGATGTCTCATGTAGAAACAACAGATCTATATGGTAGCAATTATGTACAGATCTTTAAAACTTTACCACCTAGTGAAAAAAGAACACAAATTGAGATCCATAAGGCATTACAGAATATATGTTTTAAGCATGTACTAAAAAACAAAAAAATAGTTTACAAAAACTGATATAAAAAGCAAATACACATTAACTGAATTAGAATGGCTGCCACAGAGTGATGACAATAGGAATAAAGATAAAGAGGGACAGAAATAAGCAGATTTTTTTAAAAGAGCATTATCTTATAGATTATGATAAAGTGCCTTAAACTGAGAAGTATATAAACTTATTTTTCCACGTATGAATTTCTACTATAATGCTTTAAAGTAAAATACTTTCCCTCAAAACCTGTACTTTTTGAGAATACTTCAAACCACAAAGTACTATTTATTTTCCTTGTGCTATTAGCCTCTCCTCTAGATATTACCCATTCTTTGACTTCCTTTTCTAGCAGCATATCTAACCTCATAACTTTTTATTCATCTGACTCATTCATTTATTTACTCAATAAGTATTTAAGTGTCTACTTAAATATCAAGTGTGCATAAAGTATTGCTGGGCACTAAGAGGACATGTGGGAAACATTTTATGACCACTTTTTCCAGGAACCTTCATTCTCATGATGCATGTAAAGCATTAACCCACAAAACAGCTCAAAACAGTTCTACACAGTACTGATTTTGTGTCTGAAGATGAGAAGTGGATGTTAACATGTGGTGGGATCTGGAGAAGACATATCAGTGAGGAATGGAGCAGGTGGGAAAATATGTCAAGAGTCTACCTGTGGGACTTCCCTGGCACTCCCGTGGTTAAGACTCTACACTTTCACTGCAGGAGGCATGAGTTCTGTCCCTGGTTGGGGAAATAAGATCCTGCATGCCATGTGGTGAAGCCAAAAAGAAAAAAAAAAAAAGAAGAATAAGAGTCTAGGTACATTTTACATCTTATATAATGAGTAAGAGAGAGAGAAAGAAAAGGCATCCCATGTGGGGACATGTCTTTTTACAAGGCACAAAGTCAAGACTGAATAAAGCATAATTAGAAAGCATAAAACTAGATGGTGGGAACTGAGGTAAGGAATTAAGGGCAATGTGGTTAAACTGGGGGCCTCCCTGGTAGCTCAGCTAGTAAATAATCCACCTACAATGCAGGAGACCCCAGTTCAACTTCTGGGCCGGGAAGATCTGCTGGAGAAGGGATAGGATACCACTCCAGTATTTTGGGGTTTCTCTGGTGACTCAGCTGGTAAAGAACTCAGCTGGTAAAGAACCCACCTGCAACGCGGGAGACCTGGGTTTGATAGTGGGTTGGGAAGATCCCCTGGAGAAGGGAATGGCAACCAAGTCCAGTATTCTGGCCTGGAGAATTCCATGGACTGTATAATCCATAGGGTCACAAAGAGTCAGACATGACTGAGCAACTTTCACTTTCACTATTAAAACAACTGAGAACAAACCGTAGATGACTTCAAGGTCTCACCAAATAATCTTGATTTTATCCTGTAGGCAGCAGGAAGCTTCTGTAGGGTTTTGATTTGGGAACTGAATAAATTTTTCTGAGTTACATTATCACATCAAATCTTTCACCAAATGCTGCTCAGGATCATGTTCTCCTTCTGTCCAGTCCCACAGTGATAGACCTCGTCCAAGATGGGTTCAGTGAACTTTTACTATAACCCCTCCCTCCTCCCTGTTCCCTTCCCTCCCCAACTTGCAGCCTTTTATCCTTTCACTTCTCCCACCTCTTCAGCTTCATAACTTGACCTCATTCTATCAGAGTTTGGGTTAGCTATGTTTCTCTGGCATCCTATGTTTACCTCTACCACATTAATTGATCATTATTTTAATCATCAAAAGTTTAGTGACCCCTCTACTGTCTACTAGGCTGAGACCATGATAATGAGTAAAAATGGAACCAAAACCTGTCCTCATGTAGCCTAGAAGCAGAGAGAAAAATCTGTCTTATTTTGGAGTCCTATTTTTCACTGTAGAATTTATTGCACTCCATTTCAACTGAGCCCAGAGTGTCAGGCTGTAGCACCTTGTAGATGCTCAGTAAATGTTAACTGAATGAATGAATGAATGAATAGAGGTTTGGAGAATCCTACTCATATGGCCATAAGCATTATCATCAGTCCTGGACTGATAATGGCGATCTCATCCATTCTCAGAACTGCTTATCACCTGAAAACATAAACTATAGGTCAAACTTTTTCTGTAAAGTGTTGGCTAAACTTTATAAGCCATATGGTATCTGTTACAACTACTCAAGTCTGCCATGGTAGTACAAAAACAGCAATAGATAATGTGAAAACAAATGTGGCCATGTTCCAAGAAAATATTATTTATAAAAACAAGTGGTGGACTGGACTTGGCACACAGGTCCTTGTTTCCAAACCTGTGCTGTAGATGAGGCCACTTCTGTCAATTTTTCAGTACTGCCTTCATGCCTGGTCCATACTCTGTTCTTTAGTCAGGTAAATTTCCTTGCTACAGCCAACAGCTGAGTTCCCCTTTAAATTCATGCCTGACATCTGCAATTTGTCACAGATTGTGGTATTGTGAAAGAGTATATAATCCGGAGCCCAAAAACCTGTTTTACTTATTGGTTGACCTTTTGCCAAGTTACTTTGCATTACTGAACCTTTATTTCCTCACTGTACATGGAGTTTTGCTTTTTTCAATTTTGACTAAGATGAACGTGAGTCTGAGTGAACTCCGGGAGATGGTGATGGACAGGGAGGCCTGGCGTGCTGCGATTCATGGGGTCACGAAGAGTCGGACACGACTGAGCGAATGAACTGAACTGAAGATCAAGTAAGAAATGTATACTGAGAACTGAACATGATGCAGACACACAGTAAACAGTTTACAAATATCCCCATATATACCTTTGCCCGGTCATGTTCTTTTCCTATTTTAAATCATTATCAGGTCTTTATGGAGGATCTATTATATCCAAGGCACAGTTTCAGGTACCTTTAAAACTATTCTAAATCTTCCATGATATCTCCCTTGACCACTGGGTCTCCAACTTGCATATAACACGATACACCTAAGAGCCTAAAAGTCCTGAAGTTTGGGTCCCAGCACTAGATATTCTGATATGTTTTATAAGGAATGGCCTGAGCATCAGAACTACCCCCAGATAATTTCAATATAGAGCAAATTTCAGGGTCACTGCTCTAGATGGGACTCTGGGTTCAAACCACTCAGAAGCCCTCTTCTGTCTTTCCAGCTGTTTTCTCTTTAATAGTTAGTACCTATATGCATGTCCTTATAGAGTTAAGAGTTTATTGAGCTCTCTCAGCAATTATTTACTCATATTTGGATGTATTTATGTTAAGGACAATGGAAAAAAAGAGAATGAAGTAATCTTCTTACCTTGCATTTGAAATTTGTTGTGTAATTATCAGGAGAAGGCATTGGCAACCCACTCCAGTACTCTTGCCTGGAAAATCCCATGGACGGAGGAGCCTGGTAGGCTGCAGTCCATGGGGTTGCTAAGAGTCAGACATGGCTGAGCGACTTCACTTTCACTTTTCACTTTCATGCATTGGAGAAGGAAATGGCAACCCCCTCCAGTATTCTTGCCTGGAGAATCACAGGGACAGGGGAGTCTGGTGGGCTGCCATCTATGGGGTTGCACAGAGTCAGACAGTATCTATTCCCTTTTCTTGTGGCAACAATCTTGATTTTTACTTGGGGACTCTCCTTTCCCCATCTTCAGTTCAGTTGTCCTGCTTGAGGCTTTACTCCTGAACCCTAGAAGCTCATGAAGCCAGTATAGTAACTCTCCTGGCTACCGTCACTCTTGGTCTACTCTGAGGAACTTTCATGTTTTCCAGGATTACTGAAAGACACTTACTTTTTTTCCCATTGGATTGGAATCTGAGACAAAATGGTGCTTGGAGAGTCTTACAGCTATTCTATAACCTCAAAGAGAAAACCCATCTAAGAACAAAATAAGAGAAAGAGATAAGACAGACAGCGAGATCACTTTGTGTCATAGTATCTAGCTGTTTCTCAAATCAGGTGCATCATTAAACTGTTATATGAATCAATAAACTCCCTTTTGTTTCTCCTTCTGCCAATTTTAGTCAGGTATTCTGTCACTGACAACCAGAAGAATCCCAAAATGATACAGCCTTCACTCATCTCCCTCAGAAACCAATTGATCACCCATATTCACAGAAATTACATGCCAGAGTCAATCACTAATCATTCATTCAACAAATGTACTAAATGTCTATGGAATACAATGTTCAGCCTAGGAGGAGGGAGGAGGGATGATAGCAGTATGCCATGATTAAGAACTCCAGGAGAACAAGGTGATGGAGGAGTAGGTGGATGTGGAGTACATCTCTCTCCATGGATACATCAGGAATACACCTTCAGCCATAGAAGTGCATGCAGAACACCAGCTGAGAGTGGACAGGAGTACCTGACCAGAGGAAAAGAATATATAGACCCACGCAAAACTTGGTAAGATGAAGGAACTAGGGGGGAAAACAGGAGTGTTCATAGGACTGGATCTGCCCTCGGCTGGTGGGAGAACTGAAGCAGGGGTCCAATCCCCACATCAGGGCAACTGTCTGAGTCAGAGGAGAAACATTTAAGGCTGACAGTGAAACAACTGATCTGTGGCAGCCTAAATGGAATAAGAATCAGACAGTCCTTGCCACAGCCATACATACTCTGGACATGAAAGTTGGCCCCCTGGAGGGCACAGTGGCTGGGAGCTGGAGTTTAGGGATTGTGGAGAAGTCCCAGGGCAAGAGCTGCTGTTGACTGAAGAGAGATAGGTTGAGGGGATTTGAGGGAGGAGATCGTGGTAGAAAACGCAAGTGAAGGAAAGCAAGGCAGCTATGGAAGCAAGGTGATACTGCTCAGTCATGTGTAGGGGGTGGAGCCATCACCATAGCCTCTCTCTCCCCACATGCCAGCATCAGTCAGCTGAACAATAGAGAGGCTGACCCATCAAATGCCTGACACACTGGACCCCCACCCAGGGTGCCCCTTTAGGTGCCTGATGCACTGATCTATAGAATAGGATGCCAGCCAGGGGCGGCCCCCTCTATGTGCCTGACATGCTGAACAACAGCGTAGGAACCCAGACAAGGAAACCCTCTACGTGCCTGAATGGGTGGAGCTACAGAGAAAGGCCAAAGAGGCCTGATCGCCAACTGCAAGAGGCTTGAAAAAAAAAAGACTGATAGGGCCATAACTCCTGCATCGGAGGCAGTTCATGTCCCTGCACACTTGGCGCCACCAGGGGTGCCAAGCAATTGTACCACCTTCATGCTCAACTCTTACTGGGGCAGAGCTGCCACAGGCAAAAAAAGTCTTGCGTCTATGCATGCAGGGTTGCTTCCACTGTGTCCAACTCTTTGCAACCCTGTAGACTGTGCCCTGCCAGGCTTCTGTCAGGGAGTGGGGTTCTCCAGGCAAGAACACTGGAGCGTATTGGCCAATACTGGTTGCCATACTCTTCTAGAGCACTGTATTTCCTGCTTCCCTAGCCATCAACTCCCCTGAGTACTTGGTGCTGCCTGAACCCCTGTGACCCAAGCAGTTGCACCACCTCGAACAAGACCCTCACAGGAGCAAACCCAAGTCCTCCAGGGCAGCCTCAGGAGTAAACCCCACTGGATGACCCACATGTAGAGGTGGAAATAAAACCATGATTGAAACCCAGGGGCAGAGTGGCTAAGGAAGACCCAAAACCTTTCCACCAGCTGTACAACCTGCAGATTAAATCCACATGATTAACTAGGCAGACTGTCTATGGAATATATAAAAGGACACTGAGAGCTCCCACAAAAGAAAATGCACTAGTTGTGATAGCTGTAGATATTGGAGGCAAGAACACACAGGAGCAGGACCAGATTAGAATCTGAGCTGCCCCCACAGCAGGTCCAGAGATCAGCACAGTGTTGGAGGACAACCTAGGGAGGTTAGGTGGACTGTGACTTCCAGCGAGGGAAAGATCTGACAGCAGTGATTCAAGAAAAACATTTATTATTCTTATTTTTTGACTTGTTCTGTAGATTCTTTTGGATTTTTTTCCCTTTTCCTTTCTTCCCCCACCCTTTACCATTTAGTTGTCGATTTTATTGGCACTAAGAAATCCAATTAAGCTTTTGAGTTTTTTTTTCCTCAGTCACACTTTTTATTCTTGTTATAAACCTCTGCCTCTACGTTGGGCTTTTGCAGTTCTGTTGATTTTTCCTTTCTTTTTTTCTTCCCTCTTTTTCTAATTTTAATTTTTTAAACCTTATATAGTAAGAAATACAAGGGAAGAAAAAAGATCTACAAAATAAACTGCAAACAATTAAGAACTGCATAAAATTTGTGGAAAGAATATTCAGCAACAATGCCATCCTACTGTATGTGAAGCCCTGTGCTAGATATTGAGGACAGAAAGGATCATAAGGCAGGAATGATGCAATGTTGCTGTAAAAAAATAGGGGACATTTTCCATAATTTTTCCAACACTCAGAAGAAAAATATTAAAGTTCTCCAAAATGGAAAGGTTTGGTTTACAGTGGGAAAGAGGCAAATTAAATTCCTTTCAGAGAAAGACCCTTTTCTACTTCCTTTTAAATTCATCACTGACTTATTGAGTTTTATACAAGTGACTAGAAGATATATTCTGATATCCATTAATGTAAGTGCAGACTTAAAACTAGACAAATAATAGCTAATCCCACAAAGTTCTCTATGTGCCCAGGACTGTTCTGGGCCTCAAAAGAGAAATTCTGGATTTTTTTTTTTTTTAAGAAATTAAAGGTCACCACAATTGAAATTTGCAAGAAGAGTCAGTATTCTAATGAAAGTACTTCTATTATATCCAAATATCATTCTTTATTTTTCCAGAAAAACAATAATTGAAATATCTGTTTAGGTTTCATTTATAAAATTTATGACTAACTTCAAATTGATTTCAAGAAACAAGAAAATAAAATCATCTTGCTAAATAAAAACACACCGCCATAAAATAAGTTTCTGCTAGAGTATCTGACATTTGAAGTCTCCCCCGAGATGTTCCATTCACTTCCTGCTTTGGCTAGTTCCGATAATCAAAATTATTTATCTTTTTTATCACTTAAAACTGTCTCCAGTCTACTTACTAAACAGTTCAACATTCCATCAATGTAGAAAGACATATTAATTACAGTTCATTTAACCAAGTAAACTGCATAGTTAATAGAAATATTTTTTTTTTTTAAGGAGGAAAATGAAACAATTTTGTTTGGCATGCATGCCTAATTGTGTGTCTTAAATTCTTCGTTTGGCCTGTGATCACTTAGAAACAACCACCAAACACATCTAAATGATTGATTATAAATTCAAGATTATGCCTTCTGCATTTTATAGTATATAAAATCTAGCATATGAGAAAATAAACTCAAGAGCAACAAAGAGGTCCAGTCACTTACCCTCTTCATAACCACGGCCAGGGTAAATTTCACTCAACCTTCAGCCATTGAATTTTATTCTGAGGTTTCCATCTACCACACAATCAGATAAACCCTGGTTTGTGGGAGCAAGTAATGGAAACTCTGATGTAAAAAGAATTGCCAAACAAATTTCCATGTGCTTAACCTGAAAGGGAGAAATTCCAGCGTGAACTGAGGAAAAAGTTTTCAGCTGCTTTTAAACCCAAGGGGCTGATTTCACTTTTAGCAGGAACTTGTGACTAAGATTGCCTTGTCGGGAAAATGATTAACACTCTTGTTGTCGTCATCTGCTTGAGCTCGACAACTGTAGGAAATTGGCTAAGGGAACCTTATCAATCCTAGACATGTGTGCTGTGAATACATTGTCCTCCTGAACCAGCATTTAGTTACTTATTTAAATAAAGATGGATTTTGAATCTCTACCAACATTGTTAGTGGTTATATTATTAAAACTATGATTAACAAACACCCTCTTCCAACAACACAGGAGAAGACTCTACACATGGACATCACCAGAAGGTCTACACTGAAATCAGATTGATTATATTCTTTGCAGCCAAAGATGGAAAAGCTCTGTACAATCAGCAAAAACAAGAACAGGAGCTGACTGCGGCTCAGATCATGAACTCCTTATTGCCAAATTCAGAATTAAATTGAAGAAGGTAGGGAAAACCACTAGACCATTCAGGTATGACCTTAATCAAATTCCTTATGATTATACAGTGGAAGTGAGAAATAGATTTAAGGGACTAGATCTGATAGACAGAGTGTCTGAAGAACTATGGATAGAAGTTTGTGACCTTGTACAGGAGACAGGGATCAAGACCATCCCCGTGGAAAAGAAATGCAAAAAAGGAAAATGGCTGTCTGGGGAGGACTTACAAATAGCTGTGAAAAGAAGAGGAGTGAAAAGCAAAGGAGAAAAGGAAAGATAAACCCATCTGAATGCAGAATTCCAAAGAATAGCAAGGAGAGATAAGAAAGCCTTCCTCAGTGATCAATGCAAAGAAATAGAGGAAAAGAACAGAATGGGAAAGACTAGAGATCTCTTCAAGAAAATTAGAGACCGAAGGGAATATTTCATGCAAAGATGGGCTCGATAAAAGACAGAAATGGTATGGACGTAACAGAGGCTGAAGATATTAAGAAGAGATGGCAAGAACACATGGAAGAACTGTACAAAAAAGATATTCACAACCCAGATAATCATGATGGTATGATCACTCACTTAGAGCCAGACATCCTGGAATGTGAAGTCAGTGGGCCTTAGAAAGCATCACTACAAACAAAGCTAGTGGAGGTGATGGAATTCCACTTGAGCTCTTTCAAATCCTGACAGATGAGGCTGTGAAAGGGCTGCACTCAATATGCCAGCACATTAGGAAAACTCAGCAGCGGCCACAGGACTGGAAAAGCTCAGTTTTCATTCCAATCCCAAATAAAGGCAATGCCAAAGAATCCTCAAACTACCGCACAATTGCACTCATCTCACATGCTAGTAAAGTAATGCTCAAAATTCTCTAAGCCAGGCTTCAGCAATACATGAATTGTGAACTTCCAGATGTTCAAGCTGGTTTTAGGAAAGGCAGAGGAACCAGACATCAAATTGTCAACATCCAATGGATCATCGAAAAAGCAAAAGAGTTCCAGAAAAACATCTATTTCTGCTCTATTGACTATGACAAAGCCTTTGACTGTGTGGATCACAATAAACTGTGGAAAATTCTGAAAGAGATGGCAATACCAGACCATCTGACCTGCCTCTTGAGAAATCTGTATGCAGGTCAGGAAGCAACAGTGAGAACGGGATGTGAAACAACAGACTGGTTCCAATAGGGAAAGGAGTAATTCAAGGCTGTATATTGTCACCCTACTTATTGAACTTCTATGCAGAGTACATCATGAGAAACGCTGGGCTGGAAGAAGCACAAGCTAGAATCAAGATTGCAGGGAGAAATATCAATCACCTCAGATATGCAGATGACACCACCCTTATGGCAGAAAGTGAGGAGGAGCTAAAAAGCCTCTTGATGAAAGTGAAAGAGGAGAGTGAAAAAGTTGGCTTAAAGCTCAACATTCAGAAAACTAGGATCATGCCTCTGGTCCCATCACTTCATGGGAAATAGATGGGGAAACAGTGGAAACAGTGTCAGCCTTTATATTTTGGGGGCTCCAAAATCACTGCAGATGGTGACTGCAGCCATGAAATTAAAAGATGCTTATTCCTTGGAAGGAAAGTTATGACCAACCTAGATAGCATATTCAAAAGCAGAGACATTACTTTGCCAACAAAGGTCCTGAGTTTTCCAAATTTGCTGGCATATTGAGTGCAGCCCTTTCACAGGATTTGAAATAGCTCAACTGGAATTCCATCACCTCCACTAGCTTTGTTCATAGTGNAAAGTTATGACCAACCTAGATAGCATATTCAAAAGCAGAGACATTACTTTGCCAACAAAGGTCCGTCTAGTCAAGGCTATGGCTTTTCCTGTGGTCATGTATGGATGTGAGAGTTGGACTGTGAAGAAAGCTGAGCGCTGAAGAATTGATGCTTTTGAAGTGTGGTGTTGAAGAAGACTCTTGAGAGTCCCTTGGACAGCAAGGAGATCCAACAAGTCCATCCTAAAGGAGATTAGCCCTGGATGTTCTTTGGAAGGACTGATGCAAAAGCTGAAACTCCAGTACTTTGGCCACCTCATGCGAAGAGTTGACTCATTGGAAAAGACTCTGATGCTGGGAGGGATTGGGGGCAGGTGGAGAAGGGGACGACACAGGATAAGATGGCTGGATGATATCACTGACTCGATGGACATGAGTTTGGGTGAACTCCAGGAGTTGGTGATGGACAGGGAGGCCTGTCGTGGTGCAATTCATGGAGTTGCAAAGAGTAGGACATGCCTGAGTGACTGAACGGAACTGAACTAAATGATTATAAAAGGCTTTTTCTCACTTTTAATTTCTTTATCACCCTCTTAAAAGAAAGATCCTTTTTCTTCAAATTCCAAAGTTTTGGGACTTCCCTGATGATCCAGTGGTTAAGACATTACACTTCTACCACAGGGGGCACCAGTTTGAGACTTGGTCAGATAACTGATATCCCATATGACACATGATGGCCAAAAAGAAAAAAATCCATTTTATAAGTAATATTAGCAATACCTTTGTGTTCTCTCAGCCTTGTTTCTCTTCCAAGCCTTGCTTATGTCTAAAGCTTCAGTGTCCTTTGAACCGCCAGTTCTCAACTCTTCTGGAAAACAGGGACATGGAAAAATGAGGAAGAACTAATTAATAGGTAGGTGTACATAATTTGGAGGCATTAGGTAGTCATCTGGAGAAGGCAATGGCACCCTACTCCAGTACTCTTGCCTGGAAAATCCCATGGACAGAGGAGCCTTGTGGGCTACAGTCCATGGGGTCGCTAAGAGTTGGAGACGACTGAGCGATTTCACTTTGACTTTTCACTTTCATGCATTGGAGAAGAAAATGGCAACCCACTCCAGTATTCTTGCCTGGAGAATCCCAGGTACAGCAGAGCCTGGTGGGCTGCCATCTATGGGGTCGCACAGAGTCGGACACGACTGAAGCAACTTAGTAGTAGTAGTAGTAGTAGGTAATCATCAAAGGACTATTTTTCTTTAAAATGATTGTCATGAATAGCATTACTACCTAATCTGTCCATCATAAGTACTTGTAAAAGAAAAAAGGAAACTCACCCATATATGAGGAAGAAATGCAGAGATTTATTTAGACAAACTTCTGTGCAGTATTTGTGAATAGGAGCCTAAGATGATAACATAGATGCACGGTTTCCCTTAGCAGGGCTTTCACTCCACCAACAGGGTGAAGTAGATGGTGTATTGCATTTCCTGTTGACTGGCCTACGAAAGTTGAAACTAGGTCTCAAATACAGTGCTGAGTAAAGAGTGTAAGAGCTCATTGTCAGTTGTGTTTATTACATTATAAACCTCATTTTCCTCAGAGCCTTAGACTGCTGATTTAGAAGTTGATTGATGACTCAGAGTTCATATCACCCTTCCTGAGGTATTTTCCATGAACTGTTAAGTTTCTTCTAGGAATTCAATTGCATTACCACCAAAGAAAGCAAATTTGAACAGTTTCAATGCTGTAAAACAATTCCAAATAAATTCAACTACTTTTTGCCTCTGCAACTTTCTATCGCTTTTCTCTGAAATTTAACACGCACTCTGAGTTAGTTTGCAATATTCACTGCATGCCTAAATGCCGAGCACTTTACAGTTCTAACTACCATACCTTCACTTCATTTTGTTCAGTTCAGTTCAGTTCAGTGGCTCATTCTTCTCCGACTCTTTGCGGCCCCATGAATTGCAGCACACCAGGCCTCCCTGTTCATCACCATCTCTCGGAGTTCACTCAGACTCATGTCCATCGAGTCCGTGATGCCATCCAGCCATCTCATCCTCGGTTGTCCCTTTCTCCTCCTGCCCCCAANCAAAAATTAACTCAAAGTGCACTAAACACAAAAATGTAAGGCCAGAAACCATAAAACTCCAAGAAAAAAATATAGGCAGACCACTCTTTGACATAAATTGTAGAAATTTAGATCTGTCCCCTAAAGGCAACAGAAACAAAGGCAAATATGAACAAATGATACTTAAAAACTTAGCTTTTGTACAGCAAAGGAAACCATCAACAAAATGAAAAGACTACTGAATGAGAGAAAACATTTGCAATACCACTGATAGGGGATTTAACATCCAAAATATATAAACAGCTCATGCAATTCACACAGCCAGTCCCTCCCATCAGGAAGCTTCCACAAGCCTCTTATCCTCATACATCAGAGGGCAGACAGAATGAAAACCACAGTCACAGAAAGCTAACCAAACTGATCACATGGCTCACAGCCTTGTCTGACTCAATGAAACTATGAGCTATGTCATGTAGGGCCACCTGAGATGGATGGATCATGGTGGAGAGTTCTGACAAAACGTGGTCCACTAGAGAAGGGAATGTCAAACCACTTCAGCATTCTTGCCTTGAGAACCTACAGTAGGAAAAGGCAAAAAGATATGATATTGAAAGATGAACTCACAGGTCAGTAGGTNCTGAGATGGATGGATCATGGTGGAGAGTTCTGACAAAACGTGGTCCACTAGAGAAGGGAATGTCAAACCACTTCAGCATTCTTGCCTTGAGAACCTACAGTAGGAAAAGGCAAAAAGATATGATATTGAAAGATGAACTCACAGGTCAGTAGGTGCCCAATATGATACTGGAGAGGAGTGCAGAAATAGCTCCAGAAGAAATATAGAGGCTGAGCCAAAGAGGAAGCAAGGCACAGTTGTGGATGGGTCTGGTGGTGAGGGTGAGGTCCAATAATGTAAAGNGATATGATATTGAAAGATGAACTCACAGGTCAGTAGGTGCCCAATATGATACTGGAGAGGAGTGCAGAAATAGCTCCAGAAGAAATATAGAGGCTGAGCCAAAGAGGAAGCAAGGCACAGTTGTGGATGGGTCTGGTGGTGAGGGTGAGGTCCAATAATGTAAAGAGCAATATTGCATAGGCACTGGAAATGTTAGGTCCATGAATCAAGATAAATTGGAAGTGCTCAAACAGGAGATGGCAAGAGTGAACATCAACATTTTAGGAATCAGTGAACTAAAATGGATGGGAATGGGTGAATTTAATTCAGATGACCATTATATCTACTACTGTGGGCAAGAATCCCTTAGGGGAAATGGAGTAGCCATCATAGTCAACAAGAGTCCAAAATGCAGTACTTGGGTGCAATCTCAAAAACAACAGAATGATCTCTGTTCATTTCCAAGGCAAACAATTCACCATGACAATAATCAAAGTCTATGCCAAAACCACTGATGTCGAAGAAGCTGAAGTTGAACAGATGTATTAAGACCTACAAGACCTTCTAGAACTAACACCAAAAAAAAGATGTCCTTTTCATCAAAAGGGACTAGAAGGCAAAGTAGGAAGTCAAGAGATACCTGGAATAACAGCAAGTTTGGCCTTGGAGTACAAAATGAAGCAGGGCAAAGTCTAACAAAGTTTTGCCAAGAGAACACACTGGTCACAGGAAACACCCTCTTCCAACAACACAAGAGAAGACTATACACATGGACATCACCAGATGGTCAACAGCAAAATCACACTGATTATATTCTTTGCAGCTGAAGATCAAGAAGCTCTATAGTCTGCAAAAACAAGACCGGGAGCTGACTGTGGCTCAGATCATGAACTCCTTATTGCAAAATTCAGACTTAAATTGAAGAAAGTAGGGAAAATCACTAGACCATTCAGGTATGACCTAAACCAAATACCTTATGATTATACAGTGAAAGTGACAAATAGATTCAGTGGATTAGATCTGATAGAGTGCCTAAAGAACTATGGATGGAAATTTGTAACAGTGTACAGGAGGCAGTGATCAAACTATCCCCAAGAAAAAGAAATGCAAAGGGGCAAAATGGTTGTCTGAGAAGGCCTTACAAAGAGTTGAGAAAAGAAGTGAAGCAAAAGGCAAAGGAGAAAAGGAAAGAGATATCCATCTGAATGCAGAGTTCCAGAGAACAACGAGAGATAAGAAAGCCTTCCTAAGAGAACAATGCAAAGAAATAGAGGAAAACAATAGAATGGGAAAGGCTAAAGATCTCTTCATTTCATGCAAAGATGGGCACAATAAAGGACAGAAACAGTATGTACCTAACAGAAGCAAAAGGTATTAAGGAGAAGTGGCAAGAATACACAGAAGAACTGTACAGAAAAGATCTTCATGGCCCAGATAACCATGATTGTGTGACCACTCACCTAGGGTCAGACAACCTGGAGTGTGAAGTCAAGTGGGCCTTAGGAAAGCTCACACCAAAAAAACTAATGGAGGTGACGGAATTCCAGCTAAGCTATTTCAAATCCTCAAAGCTGATACTGTTAAAATGATGCACTAAATATGCTAGCAAATTTGGCCACAGCAGTGGCCACAGGACTGGAAAAGGTCAGTTTTCATTCCAATCCCAAAAGAAGAGCAATGCCAAAGAATGTTCAAACTATCACAAAATTGCACTCATTTCAAATGCTAGCATGGCAATGCTCAAAATCCTTTAAGCTAGACTTCAACAGTACATGAACCAAGAACTTTTAGATGTAAAGCTGGTTTTAGAGAAGACAGGGGAACCACAGATCAAACTGCCAACATCCACTGGACTATGGAAAAAGCAAGAGAATTCCAAAAACACATCTACTTCTGTTTCATTGACTATGCTAAAGCCTTTGACTAGATCACAACTGTGGAAAATCCTGAAAGAGATGGGAATACAAGACCACCTTACCTAACTCCTGGGAAACTTGTATGCAGGTCAAGAAGCAACAGTTAGAACTGGACATGAAACAATGGACAGGTTCTAAACTGGAAAAGGAGTACATCAAGTCTGTATATTGTCACCCTGCTTGTTTAACTTATATGCAGAGTACATCATGCAAAATGGTGGGCTGAATGAAGCACAAGCTGAAATCAAGATTGTTGGAAGAAATATCAATAACCTCAGATATGTGGATGACACTACCCTTATGGCAGAAAGCAAAGAGGAACTAAATAGTCTCTAGATGAAGGTGAAAGAGGAGAGTGAAAAACCTGGCCTAAAACTCAACATTCAGAAAACTAACATCATGGCATCTAGTCCAATCACTTCATGGCAAATAGATGGGGAAACAATGCAGTGACAGACTTTATTTTCTTGGGCTCCAAAATCACTGCAGATGGTGACTGCAGCCACGAAATTAATAAAAATAGTGTAATAAGAAGATAGTGTAATAAAAAGCAGAGACATTACTTTGCACACAAAGGTCTGCAAAGCTATACTTATTCCAGTAGTCATGTATGGATGTGAGAGTTGGACCATAAAGAAAGCTGAGTGCTGAAGAACTAATATTTTCAAACTGTGGTGTTGGAGAAGACTCTTGAGAGTCCCTTGGACTGCAACATCAAACCAGTCAATCCTAAAGGAAATCAATCCTAAATATTAATTGGAAGGACTGATGGCAAAGTTGAAGCTTCAGTACTTTGGCCACCTGATGTGAAGAGTTAACTCATTAGAAAAGAACCTGATGCTGGGAAAGACTGAAGTCAGAAGGGGACGACAGAGGATGAGAAGATTGAATAATATCACCGACTCAACGGACCTGAGTTTGAGGATTCTCCAGGAGATGGTGAAGGACAGGAAAACCTGGTGTGCTGTAGTCCTTGGGGTCGCAAACAGTCAGACACAACTGAGTAAATACAATTCAATACCAAAAAATTTTTTTTTTTGATTTAAAAATTGGCAAAAAAGCTGAACAGTCATTTTCCCAAAGAAGACATAAAGATGGCCAACAAGCACATGAACAGATGTCCAACATCCTAACCATCTGGGTAATGCAAATCAAAACCACAGTGAACTATCATCTCATGCCTGTCAGAATGGATATTATCAAAAAGATCACAGATAATAAATGTTGGAAAAGATATGTAGAAAAGGAAATCCTTATCCACATTTGGTGGGAATGTAAATTGGTGCAGCCACCATGGAAAACAGCATGGAGTTTCCTCAACAAAATATAAATAGAACTATCATATGATCCAGCAATCCTACTCGTAGGTATATACCTGGATAAAACAATAATTTGAAAACATACTTGCACCCCAATATTCAGTGCAGTGCTATTTGCAATAGCCAGAACATGGAAGCAACCTAAATGTCCGTCAGCAGAGGAACAGATAAAGAAGATGTGGTACATATATACAGTGAAACATTATATGTAAAAAGAAAATAATGCCATTTGCAGCAACATGAATGCACCTAGAGACTGTTATACTGAGTGAACTAAGTCAGACTCAGAAAGACAAATATTATACAATATTGCTTATACGTGTAATCTAAGAAAGGGGCATGAATGAAATTAATTACAAAACAGAAGTAGAGTCACACATGTAGAAAACAAACTTATGGTTACCAGAGGATAAGGTGGGAAAGGATGAACAGGAGATGGGGATTGACATATACACACTACTGTATATAAAACAGATAACTAATAAGAATCTATGGTATAGTATAGTTAACGCTACTCAATATTCTGTAAAAGCCTATATGGGAAAAGAATCTAAACCAAAAAAAAAAAAAAGGATACCTGTATATGTATAACTGATTTACTCAGCACTTTGGCCACCTCATGTGAAGAGTTGACTCATTGGAAAAGACTCTGATGCTGGGAGGGATTGGGGGCAGGAGGAAAAGGGGATGAGAGAGGATGAGATGGCTGGATGGCATCACGAACTCGATGGACGTGAGTCTGAGTGAACTCTGGGAAATTGTGATGGATAGGGAGGCCTGGCATGCTGCAATTCATGGGGTTGCAAAGAGTTGGACACAACTGAGCAACTGAACTGACTGACTGACACCTGAAACAAATACAACATTGTAAGTAAATCATCTATACTACAATAAAAACCTTTTGAAAACTAAAAATAGACTACCACATGATTCAATAATTCTACTCCTGGTTATACATCTGAAGAAATTAAAAACACTAATTTGAAAAGATATGTGTACCCCAATGTTCACAGCAACATTTTTACAATTGCCAAGATATGGAAGCAACATAAGTGTCCATTAACATATGAATAGATAAAGAGGATATATATTATATACACACACAAAGGAATATTACTTAGCCATAAAAAATAATGAAATTTTGCCATGTGTAACAAAATGGAAGACCCGTAGGCTATTGTGCTTAGTGAAATAAGTCAAAGAAGGATAAATATTGTGTGCTATCACTTAAATGTAGAATAAAAAAATAAACAAATGAATACACCAAAACAGAAACTGACTCACAGAGAACAAACTAGTTATCAGTGAGGAGAGGGAAGCATGGAGAGGCAAGATAAGGGTACAGAACTAACAGATACAAACTACTATGTACAAAATAAACAAGCTACCAGGATATACTGTACAGCACAGAGACTATTGTCAATATTTGATAATATTAATTATTCAAATATGGATTGAAACTTTCAAGAAAGGATTACATTTTCTCCATAATACAGCAAAGCCCAATATTAACTATTTTGAGTGACATACAATATCACTACCTATTTTTATTATGAGTATTATGATGTTACTATAATTAAAGCATAAGCAAGGAGATCCAACCAGTCCATTCTAAAGATCAGTCCTGGGTGTTCATTGGAAGGATTGATGCAAAAGCTGAAACTCCAATACTTTGGCCACCTCATGGGAAGAGCTAACTCATTTGAACAGACCCTGATGCTGGGAGGGATTGGGGGCAGGAGGAAAAGGGGACGACAGAGGATGGGATGGCTGGATGGCATCACTGACTCGATGGACATGAGTTTGAGTAAACTCCGGGAGTTGGTGATGACAGGGAGGCCTGACATGCTGCAATTCATGGGGGTCTCAAAGAGTCAGACACGACTGAGCAACAGAACTGAACTGAACTGAACTGAACTGAAAAACACATGAATAGGCAATCATAGTTTATGCTCAGTTGACTCAGAGTCAGTTAATGATAGCCATACTCATTAGGTTACAAAGTAATTAGACCTAAATAATAAGAAAATGCAAGTGCCTGAAATCAGCATTTTTATATGATCAAATCAAGTATCTCTCTTCATGCTTTAATTTGATATAGCTGCAATAACCCTAATGCCAGCATTAGGCACCATCCTAAGATGCGAATAGAGTCCTACCTGAAATGATTTCCTCCTTACCCAGAATGGTGAGTTGGTGCTGGGTTGCAGAGAAGTCCCTCAGTAATGAACTCTTCAGATCTGACATTTAAGCAAAGATAAGGAATCCCAGTTGAGTTCAAAAGAAACAGGGAGGGCAGGACACTGGGACAGGGAATGAGACCTAGAGCTGGAAACTGAACCCAAGCAGGATATGTCTCAGATTGGAAGAACATATGTTGCTCATCTACTCTCATCAGTTCAGTTCAGTTGCTCAGTTGTGTCCAACTGTTTGAGACCCCATGAATCGCAGCATGCCAGGCTTCCCTGTCCATCACCATCTCATGGAGTTCACTCAGACTCACGTCCATCAAGTCAGTGATGCCATCCAGCCATCTCATCCACTGTTGTCCCCTTTTCCTCCTGCCCTCAATCCCTCCCAGCATCAGAGTCTTTTCCAATGAGTCAACTCTTTGCATGAGGTGGCCAAAGTATTCGAGTTTCAGCTTTTGCATCAGTCCTTCCAATGAACACCCAGGATTGATTTCTAATATCAACTGGTTGGATTTCCTTGCAGTCCAAGGAACTCTCAAGAGTCTTCTCCAATACCACAGTTCAAAAGAATCAATTCTTCACTGCTCAGCTTTCTCCACAGTACAACTCTTGCATCCATACATGACCACTGGAAAAACCATAGCCTTGACTAGACGGACCTTTGTTGGCAAAGTAATGTCTGCTTTTCAATATGCTGTCTAGGTTGGTCATAACTTTTCTTCCAAGGAGTGAACGTCTTTTAATTTCATGGCTGCAGTCACCATCTGCAGTGNTGACTGCAGCCATGAAATTAAAAGATGCTTACTCCTTTGAAGGAAAGTTATGACCAACCTAGATAGCATGTTGAAAAGCATAGAGATTACTTTGCCAACAAAGGTCCGTCTAGCTAAGTTTATGGTTTTTCCATTGGTCATGTATGGATGTGAGAGCTGGACTGAGAAAAGCTGAGTGCCAAAGAATTGATGCTTTTGAACTGTGGTGCTGAAGCTCTTGAGAGTTCCTTGGACTGCAGAAGATTCAACCAGTTCATTCTGAAGGATATCAGCCCTGGGATTTCTTTGGAAAGAATGATGCTAAAGCTGAATCTCTAGTACCTTAGCCACCTCATGTGAAGAGTTGACTCATTGGAAAAAACTCTGATGCTCGGAGGGATTGCGGGCAGGAGGAAAAGGGGACGACAGAGGATGAGATGGCTGGATGGCATCACTGACTCGATGGACATGAGTTTGAGTAAACTCCAGGAGCTGGTGATGGACAGAGAGGCCTGGTGTGCTGCTGTTTCATGGGGTCACAGAGTCGGACACGACTGAGTGACTGAATTTGAACTGAACTGAATTGAATATGTTGATGGGTTACCTCCCCAAAGAAAAATTTATAGGAGTCATATGTATATAACTATGCAGTTTCAAGAAGTGTGTGCTCTCAGATAATTACTTAACAGAGTTATCTTGCCTACATTTCTGGTGGCTGGGACATCTCTCAGAGTTAAGGGTCATGTTTCCTGACCACTTACTGTGTATAAGCCTCTGGCTTTGATTCTTGAAAAATAATCCTTTGAAATATGTCAATAGTTTGATTGGACTTTTGCTAAGATCCATCTTCTTTGAATAAAAACCGTGTCCCCATTCTTGGTTTGAGAGATACTACACCCTCTTCCCCATTCTCTGACTGCCTTTCTTCTGCCTCATACCCTTCTACAGTTTTGTTTTTTTTTTCCCCTCCTATAGTTTGAAAGAGGCAGTGGTCTTAAGTATGTGGCCACCACCTTCTTTCACTCTTCTCCCTCAATATCTCAATTACTCCTACTGCTTCAGTGGGCACCTCCAGGAAAACAGCTCTAACATATAATCCTTCACCCTCAAGACTTTTCAGCCTAAAATTCCTGACTACTTGTTAACATTTCCAGCCACCACCAAGTTCAATTTAACTCTTCTAAACTAGCCTTGCCTTCATTCTCCCAATTCCTATTCTTACTTCTCTGCTTCTAACAATGGTCCATTATTGTCTGTTTTACCAAGGTCTGAAAATTCAGTGTCACATTTTATCTAACTCTCTCTGCCTCAGGATCCCCTCTCACTCACTAGTATATCTAATAATTGTCCAAGTTTTATGCTTTTTTTCCTTCATTAAAAAAAACTCTTGGGGGAATTCCCTGGCAATCCAGAGTTTGGTGCTCCACGTCTCTATTGCAATGGGTCTAGATTCAATCCCCGATTAGGGAACCAAGATCCGGCAAGTCACACAGCATGGCCAAAGATAAATAAAATTAAAACATGTAGGTCATATGGGATTCTTCATGATCTCTCCTTTTTAACGTTTGATACTTTATTTGCTAAAATATTTAGTGGCAAAGAAACATTTATCCGATGTTTAGCAACGTCTTCCATTTTTATTTCAATTTTCTCTATTAAATTCAAGTCTCTGTAGTATTTTTCATGATGCCATTTTATTAAATATAAACCTACTTCTGTCTATCTTTCCTCTACCCACCAGTGTATTTCCATCCATCAATTTCTCTATACACTAAGAGGTACTGGACATGATGCTCATTTAGTGTTGTCAAACATTACTTCTGAGACTTCCCTTGTGGTCCAGTGGCTAAGACTCCATGCTCCCAGTGCAGAGGGCCTGGGTTTCATCCCTGGTCAGGGAACTAGATCTCACATACTACAACAAAAATCCTGCTTGCTGCAATGAAGAGTGAAGATTCTGTGTGCCACAACTAAGACCTGGTACAGCCAGATAAATAAATGCTAAAAAATATGTTACCTCTAAGTGACAGTGGTGGCATTTTTACATTCTTCTTCACACTTATCTGAATTGCTTAAATTCCTAAGAGTATACTTCATTTTAATAAATTAATTAATACATTAAATTAAATCAAAATTTATTCAATTTTAATAAATTAAATTTTAAAATACTTCAGAATTTCAAGCACACGGAAAGATCACAAAAGAAGAGCGCGTTAACAGATGTAGAGAACAACCAAATGGATACCAAGGAGAGAAGAGGAGGTGGGAGGAATAGAGAGATTGGGATATATAAATATATATATATACACACACACACACACTGCAATGTATAAAATAGATAACTAAGGAGAACCTTGGGTTCCTTGATAGCTCAGTTGGTAAAGAATACACCTGCAATGCAGGAGATCCCGGTTTGATTCCTGGGTCAGGAAGATCCCCTGGAGAAGGGATAGGTTAACCATTTGAGAATTTTTGTGCTTCCCCTGTGGCTCAACTAGTAATCTGCCTGTAATGCAGGAGATTTAGGTTCGATCCCTGGGTTGGGAAGATCCCCTGGAGAAGGGAAAGGTTACCCACTCCAGTATTCGGACCAGGAGAATTCCATGGACTGTATAGTCCATAGGGTCGCAAAGAGTCAGACATGACTGTGTACAATGAGAACCTACTGTATGGCACAGAGAACTCTACTCAGTGGCCTGTGGCAACCTAAAGGGGAAGGAAATCCAAAAAAGACAGTATATAGATACACACATTGCTGATTCGCTTTGCTATACAGCAGAGATTAATACAACATTGTAAAGGAAATTTACTCCAATAAAAATTAATTTAAAAATAGAAGACTGTGTTAACAACTTGAGTGCTCTAAAAACAATGTGAATTTGAAAAAAAAAAATTAAATGTATATACAGCCATGTCCTTGTCTTTCTTTGATTAAATAAAGCAAGGATGTTGAATTCAAATACATACATATAACTATATAAGAAAAATCAAGCTAAAACTATGACTGTCTCTGGAAACAGGATTTTAATTTTTCTATACCATCATGCTCTCCTGAATTTTCAAAATGAGCATATATTCCTTATATGGTCAGAAAAATAACATACATTTTAAAATATAGTTTACCATTTATAGATGACAGATTTAGCCATGAACAGGTACAGTCATGTGCTGGGTTAACATCTTTGTCTGCAAGACTTTACAGCTGCTTGTTTAACAATGAAACACAGTGATCAAATGATGCCTGTAAAGCTTAGTTAGAATTCTATTAGACATTATTGAATACACCCATACTTTTGCACCTGCAACTTTACAAGCTCAAGTTAGGTAAACTATCATATTAAAAAAATAAAAATATTGCCTTCAAATTTTAATAAGCATTGCAGAATTGTATAATAATGCCCTTTGTAAGACTGATAACTACTACCTTTCATCTTAAGGTCAAGCCAATATATTTTAAACAGTTAATTAAAAATATTGAGCTATTTATATGAAAAACAATACTATTTTTTAAAGTCCAGGTGTTCAAAAGTCTCAGTAAGCCTTTAGAAACACCCAAATAAAATATTCAGCAGCAATATAATGATTACAACATCACTCTATCTTGGAGTGAAAAACAAAACCATAAACTTCCTTTTCTGTAGTGTTTTTGTCTAGTTTAGGGTAATGGTGGCCTCATAGAATGAATTTGGGAGTGTTCCATTCTTTTAGTTTTTTTTAAATACATTTTTAGAAAGATAGGTATTATTCCTTATTTATATATTTGGTAGAATTCCCCTATGAAGTTGTTCGATCCTGTACTTTTGTTTGTTGGAAGTTTTTAAATTACAAGTTCAATTCCACTACTAGTTATCAAGCTGTTTAAATTGTCTGTTTCTTCTTGGTTCAGTCTTGGCAGGTTATATGTCTAAAAACTTACCTGCTTCTTCTAGGTTGTCTGATTTGTTGGCATATAACTGATGATAGTATTCTCTTATAATTTTCTACATCTCTGTGGTATTGGCTGTAATTTCTCTTCTATCATTTGTTATTTCGTTTATTTTTTCCTCTTTCTTTTCTTCTTGGTTACCCTGGCTAACAGTTTTTCAGTTTTGTTTAAATTTTTCCAACACTAGTTCTTGGTTTCATTGATCTTTCCTATTGTTCTTTGAATTTCTGTTTTATTTACTTCTCTGGTCTTTATTATTTCCTATCTTCTGCTGACTTTGGGCTTTGTTTTTTTCTTTTCTCACTTCTTTAGATGGTAGGTTATGCTTTTTATTTGAGATTTTTCTTGGAAAAGAATAAAATAACTAGGAATAAACTTAACCAAGGAGGTGAAAGATCTATACTCTTTGAAAGTATAAGATACTACATGGAAGAAACTGAACATGGTACAAAGAAATGCAAATGTATGTCATATTCATGGACTGAATGAATTAATGGTTAAGTGTTCATACTACTTAAGCTATCTACAGATTTACAACAATCCCTATCAAAATAGCCATGACATTTTTCAAATAACAAACCTTATGGATAATTACAGATAATTCATATGGAACCACAAAAGTTGCCAAAGCAAACTTGAAAAAAAAGAACAAAGCTAGAGGTAACATACTCCCAGACTTCAGACTATACTACAAAGCCACAGTAATCAACAGTACATTTCTGGCACAAAAACTGACACATAAAGCAATGGAACAGAATAGAGAGCCCAGAATTAAACCCATGTATTTATGGCCAGTTAATCTATAAGCAAATGGGCAAGAATATACAGTGGACAAAAGACAATCTCTTCAATAAGTGGTGCTGGGAAACCTGAAGAGCTACATATAAAAAAATGAGATTTGAATATTTCCTCACACTACATACAAAAATAAACTCAAAATGGATTAAAGAGCCACTTATAAGACCTGAAACCATAAAACTCCTAGAAGAAAACATAGGCAGAATACTCTTTGACATCAGTTCAGTTCAGTCGCTCCAACCCTTCACGACCCCATGAACCACAGCACACCAGGCCTCCCTGTCCACCACTAACTCACGGAGTTTACCCAAACTCATATCCATTGAGTCAGTGATGCCATGCAGCCATCTCATCCTCTGTCATCCCCTTCTCCTGCCCTCAATCTTTCCCAGAATCAGGGTCTTTTCCAGTGAATCAGCTCTTTGCATCAGGTGGCAAAAGTATTGGGAGTTTCAGTTTCAGCATCAGTCCTTCCAAAGAACACCCAGGACTGATCTGAAAGGTAGTAGTTATCAGTCTTACAAAGGGCATTATTATATAATTCTGCAATGCTTATTAAAATTTGAAGGCAATATTTTTATTTTTTTAATATGATAGTTTCCTATCAAAACTAAGGGAACCCTGAGCCACTGTTAGTGGCAATGTAAATTCATGCAAGCACTATGGAAAACAGTATAGAGGTGCCTCAAAAAAATTAAAAAATAAAACTACCACATGACTTCTAAAGATTCCTCAAGAAATTGTAGCATACAGAAGTTCCCCCCAAAATTTAAAAAATAGATCTAGTATATGACTTTATTTTCTTGGGCTCCAAAATCACTGCAGATGGTAACTGTAGCCATGAAATTAAAAGTCACTGCAGAGCGTGACTGCCGCCATGAAATTAAAAGACGCTTGCTCCTTGGATGAAAAGCTATGACAAACCTAAACAGCATATTAACAAGAAGAAACATTACTTTGGCAACNGGGCTCCAAAATCACTGCAGATGGTAACTGTAGCCATGAAATTAAAAGTCACTGCAGAGCGTGACTGCCGCCATGAAATTAAAAGACGCTTGCTCCTTGGATGAAAAGCTATGACAAACCTAAACAGCATATTAACAAGAAGAAACATTACTTTGGCAACAAAGGTCCGTATGGTCAATGCTATGGTTTTTCCAGTGGTCATGTATGGATATGAGATTTGGACCATAAAGAAAGCTGAGCACCGAAGAATTGATGCTTTTGAACTGTGGTGTTGGAGAAGACTCTTGNAGTTTGTTGTGATCCACACAGTCAAAGGCTTTGGCATAGTCAATAAAGCAGAAATAGATGCTTTTCTAGAACTCTTTTGCTTTTTCAATGCTCCAGCAGATTTTGGCAATTTGATCTTTGGTTCCTCTACCAGAAAACTACTAGAGATTGTCAAAGAATTCAATAAATCTGCAGGAAACAAGATTAATACACAGAAATTGTTGCATTTCTATGTACCATAACAAAATATCAGAAAGAGAAATTAAAGAAACAATTTCATTTACCATCTGATCAAAAGAATTAATTACAGTGGAATCTACCTACTTAAGGATACAAATGAACAGTATAAAAAGGCAAAAAGATATGACACTGAAAGATGAACTGTCCAGGTCGGTAGGGGCCCGATATGCTACTGGAGAAGAGCAGAGAAATAGCTCTAGAAATAATAAGGAGACTGAGCCAAAGCAGAAACAAGACCCAGCTGTGGATGTTTCTGGTTGTGAAAGCAAAGTCCAATACTGTAAAGAACAATATTCCACAGGAACCTGGAATGTCAGGTCCATGAATCAAGGTAAATTGGATGTAGTCAAACAGGAGATGGGAGAATGAACAGTGACATTTTAGGAATTAGCGAACTAAAATGGACTGGAATGGGCAAATTTAGTTCAGTTGACCATTATACCTACTATTACTGTGGGGAAGAATCCCTTGAAGAAATGCAGTAGCCCTCATAGTCAACAAAAGAGTCTGAAATGCAGTACTTGGGTGCAATCTCAAAAATAACAGAATAATCTCTGTTTGTTTCCAAGGCAAACATAAGATTTAGTTCAGTTCAGTTCAGTTGCTCAGTTGTGTCCGACTGTTTGCAACCCTATGAATTACAGCACGCCAGGCCTCCCTGTCCATCACCAGCTCCCAGAGTTCACCCAAACTCTTGTCCATCGAGTCAGTGATGCCATCCAGCCATCTCATCCTCTGTTGTCCCCTTCTCCTCCTGCCCCCAGTAATCCAAGTCAATGCCCCAACAACTAATGTGGAAGAAGTTGATATTAAATGGNTTGGCCACCTGATGCAAAGAGCTGACTCATTGAAAAAGACCCTGATGCTGGGAAAGATTGAAGGCAGGAAGAGAAGGGAACAGTGGAGGATGAGATGGTTGAATGGCATCACCGACTTGATGGACATGAGTTTGCATAAGCTCCAGAAGTTGGTGATGGATAGGGTGGCCTGGCATGCTGCAGTCCATGGGGTCACAAAGAGTTGGACACGACTGAGAGACTGAACTGAACTTAACCGTATGATCAAGCAATTCCACTCCTGGGAATATATAAAACAATAATACTAAGTCAAAAATATACATGCACACCAGCGTTCATAGCCATCACTATCTACAATGGTCAAGATATGGAAGCAACCTAAGTGTCCATCAATAGATGAATGAATAAAGAAGATGCCATATATACATGCAATGGAATATTATTCCAGCATAAAAAAGATGGAATTTTGGTATTTGCAGCAATGTGGATGAACCTAGAGAATATCATGCTTAGTGAAATAAATCAGACAAAGAGAAAGACTTAGATGATCACTTGTATGTGAAATCTAAAAAATAATACAATGATACAAGACACACACACACACACACACACACACACACACACACACATATCTCAAAACAGAAACAGACTCACAGATATTGAAAACAAATTAGCAGTTACTAGAGGGGAAGAGGAAGAGGGGAAGGACAAATTAAGGATATGCAATTAAAAGATTATATGTATAAAATAGATAAGTAATAAGGATATATTGTATAACACAAGGAATAATAGTCAGTATCCTGTAATAACTTTTAATGGAGTATAATCTATTAAAACACTGAATCATTATGCTGTACACCTGAAACTAACATACTTTGTAAATCAACTACATTTCAATACAAAAACAACTTTTATAATTCTAACATGTGTCTTAACCATATTATTCCCTTATAAACTGATTACGTTTTCCTGATTGTTTGCATGTTAAGTACTTTGGATTTTGTCCCAAATATTACATCGTGAGATTATGGGTCCTTTTAAAATCCACTAAAGGATGTTGATTTTTTTAAAAGCAGCCACTCAGCCCAGTTAGGTTCAGACCATAAATTCTGTCTCTTTTGTGGGTATGGTTCTAAAATCAGTTTGGTTGTCAAAGTCTTGGCTATGTTGCTAAGGGCCTGCCCCATGCATGCATCACTCAGATACCAGTGAAGAAACTGGGCACAGGTTCATACTGTGGTTTAGTTATCAATGTCTTTGCTGTATAGCTTTTAACCTGTCCTACGAATGTGTACCTTAGGGCAGTGGTCCCCAGCATTTTTGACACCAGGGGCCGGTTTCATGGAAGACAGTCTTCCACAGATCGGGGGTGGTGGGCACAGGGAAGGTGGTTTGGGGATGATTCAAGAACATTACATTTATTGTGCACTTTATTTCTGTAATTAACACAACAGCTCTACCTCAGATCACCAGACATTAGATCCCAGAGGGTGGGGACCCCTGCCTTAGGGATGAGCCCAGGACTAGTGCCAGTTTATATACAGAATTACAGAATTATGTACTTACCAGCTCTCTTATCTCCAGAATTCTTTCGTCTACTCAAAGAAGCTTTCTTTCTTGGTCTTCTACCCAAAAAAATGAAGCTTCTCTCAGAATTTGGACTGCCCAAACTGCCACGGTAGTTCTGCTGAGTGTTTACTTTTTATTCAAAGCTGGGGGAAAGGGTAAGAAATAAAACCAGAAAACTTAACATTGTATGAATTGTTTTCCCAAATTTGACTTCTGTTTCCAATCCAGTAGTTTTCATTTAGTTTTCAGAGACCACAGATCTATTTTTGCTGAAGTTTTTAGTTGTAATTAGTGGGAAAGAGAAAGAATGTACTGAGTTTATTGCATCTTGATCAGCCCTTAAAGACCTAATTTTATTCTCACTTATTTTTTAAAATATTTGGCTGTCCCAAGTCTTAAGTGTGGCACGACAGATGTGAGATCTAGTTCCCTCACCAGGGATTGAACCCAGGCACTCCAAACTGGGAGCAGAGTCTTAATCACAGGACCGCCAGGAAAGTCCCTATTCTCACTTATTTTTAAGCATTTTTCTATATCATTAAAATTCTTAATAACATTATGATTTCATTCTGTTATACATAAATTATCCATCCATTCACTTCAAAGCTATTATTTATAATATTCTACTATTTATAATATTCTACTGTTCTACTATAATATTCTACTAAATAATACTGTGATATATAAGTGTGCATTTAATTTCCTGATTATTTTTAGGATAATTTTCCTATATAGAATGACCTGTTCAAATTTTAGTAAGGCTCTTAAGGCATATCATCAAATTGCTTTTAAGAAAGGTGTTAGATATATATGGAGTCTAGAAAGATGGTAATGATAACCCTATATGCGAGACAGAAAAAAAGACACAGAAGTATAGAACAGTCTTTTGGACTCTGTGGGAGAAGGTGAGGGTGGGATGATCTGAGAGAATAGCATTGCAACATGTATATTATCATATGTGAAACAGATCGCCAGTCCAGGTTCGATGCATGAAACAGGGTGCTCAGGGCTGGTACACTGGGATAACCCAGAGGGATGGGATGGGGAGGGAGGTGGGAGGGGGGTTCACGAAGGGGAACACATGTAAACCCATGGCTGATTCATATCAACATATGACAAAAATCACTACAATATTGTAAAGTAATTAGCCTCCAACTAAAATAAATAAAAATTTTTTAAAAGGTGTTAGTAAAACTAAAGCATTATCTGCAACCTTTTCCAATTTATATTGGAAAGTAGTATCCTAAATTTAGGACCACAATCGATTAGAAATTTCTTTTTTTCGATGCACAAAGTAATTCATTGTGGCACTATCTGTAACAGAAAAGACTGGAAACAATTCAACAGTTCGATAGAGGACTGGTGAATAAATACTGAACCATCTAGACAGACGCAGACAGATCTCAACCAAAATATTTCGCTCGTGTTCTTTTTTTTGTAAACTATTTTTTTGCGGTTTAATCCATTACTCATTATTAGAATCATAGTTTCATAATAAATTTGTATGAATTATATATATATTATATATAGAGAAAAAATTCCATGTCTACCTGCCCATTAGTGCAAAAATAAAAACAGAGCAAATCAGAAATTAATGAGAGTTTCACTTTCAGGGGTGAGAATAAAGTAAGAAAAACAAGGGAATGAGAGTAGGGTAAAAGATGTAGTGGGAATGACTTCTCTGATTATATATTTTTATATAGTTCTGACTTGTAGAACTATGTGGATGTTTTACAAACTTATAAAATTAAAAGAACAAAGATGTAAAGTCAAACCAGAAACAATTGAACCCAACTATATTACAAATAAATAACATAATCACTTTTGAAGAGAGGGATGGGAAATAAGAACCTACTGAAGTAACTTTGGAAAACAGTATAATTGAATATCCAAAGACCAAAGACAAAAAGAAGTGTATACAGATATTGTAATCTAATTAGCCACCCTGCTTTTTACAGAAGTATGGGTTAACAATTTAGATTATGTTTTATATATATATATATATATATGAGGCAAGAATTTAGTAAATAATTATACTCTGGATAAACAGCCCAGTTTTCTCACAATTGGAAAAGAGTTAACAAGTAAGGAAAGAGGGGAAGATTAAAATGAACTCTGCCTTATTGCATCAATATGAACTCATGTGCTCAGGCGCTCAGTCCTATCTGATTCTACATGGACTGTAGTTCACCAGGCTCCTCTGTCTGTGGAATTTTTCAAGCAACACTGACGTGGGGTACCATTTCCTCCAGACGGGGATCTTCCCAACTCAGGGATCGAACACTCATCTCTAATACCTCTTGCATGGCAGGTGGATTCTTTATCACTAGCAAAACCTGGGAAGCTCCATACGAATTCATGTGTTTCTAAATATTTTAAAAATCCATTAAAAAAAGATGTACAGGATTCCTTGATGGTTCAGTGGTTTAGGACTCAGTGCTAGCATTGCAGGGTTCAATCCCTGGTCAGGGAACTAGGTTCGCACAAGCTATGCAGCCAAAAATAAAAAAAATGTTCATAGAGATATAGACATAATATTCAGATAGATATAGAAATACATATAGCTGTGTACACAAATGTATTTTATTATTCTGTCAGCTGAGAGGACCTAGAAAGCAATGATACTCAATACTAACGAGTATATCTTGCACTGAGCTCTTCATTTCTAAATACCTTTCTCTAATAAAGAAGTCAAGGCTTTTTGGAGAAATAATTTCAGGACTAGGGTAGAGAATTTACAAGAGAAACATCTGTGGCAGACGTCTTGTGTGAGAAGATAAGGAAGTGCTAAAAAGTGATGGGGTTTTTATTAGCTTTTTATTGCTGCATAATAAAATTATCACAAACTAAGCAGTCTAGAAGAACAAACTTCAATTAACTCAGGGGTGCCCAAAATCTGGGATCTAATGCCTGATGAGCTGATGCAATAGAAACAAATTGCACAATAAATGTGCTTTAATCATCCCCAAACCATCACCCCCAGACACACACTGGTCCATGGAAAAATTGTCCTCCCTGAGAGTGGTCTCTGGTGCCCAAAATCTGGAACCACTGAATTCACTTTTGTATGTCAGAAGTCCAGTTTGACATGTAATGTTCTCTGTTCAGAATATCATTAAGCTGAAATCAAGACGTCAGCCAGGCTATGCTCCTTCTCAAAGTTCTTTGGAAGAATCCACTTCCAAGTTCATTCAGGTTGTTGGCTGAGTTTAGATCCTTGAGGTCGTAGGACTGAGATCCCATTTTCTTTTGGGTGGCCACAAGGACTTACCCACAGCCTCTGGTGATTGCTCTCAGGTTCTTGCACATGGGCTCCCTCAATCTTCAAAGCCAGAGAATTACTTTCCTATTGAACCCCTACGACACTTTGTAGCTCTCTGACTTCCTCTGTCTCTAACTTCCTCTGTCTCTAACCTCTCTACTCATTTTTAAAGGGCTTGTGTGATTTATATCAGGCCCACCTAGTTCACCTCCCTATCTTAAGATCAACTGATTTGAGACCTTTGTAACATCTGCAAAGTAGTCACAGTAGTACCTAAATTAGTGTTTGATCAAATAAACTGATGTTACAACAGGGGCTGGGAATCTTGGGATCCATCTCTGCCTATCATGGGGTCATACAACCAACAAATACAAACTGTTATGATATTATTGTTTAGGTCTGTAGACTCCAGATAATAGCTGAAATTCTCTAAAAGTAACCTTTGTAGAGTGTTTACCTCAGTCAACTTTAGGTACTGATATCACTAATAGTTAATTATCTATCAGAAAGATAATGAATACATGCACTTCAAGTACTGTAAAGGAAGAGAAATATGTATTTAGTGGCAATTATGGGTTCCTCACAATTACCATGTCATTTCACCTCAACTCTGTTCCTCTGAGGTATTAGTGTTCCCATTTTCTGAGAAGAAAAACAAGACTCAGTTTGTTAAGTAACATAGTGATGCCACAGCTGGCACTGATTTCCATCCTTCACCTTGTAAGTGCAGAAGTATTCTCTCAATATTAATCAGTATTCACATAGTAAATAACAAAATACATTTTAAAAGGGGGAGAGAAAAAGAAACAACTTGAAGTGACTTTCAATGATTAAACCTAGGATTTGTGTAACTAAATAATGATAGCAACAGATTATAACTCATAGGATAAAATATATACTCATTAGTTTATATTGATATAATCAATTGACTATAGAAACGAGGATGAAAGGAAAGCTCTCCTTTACAGAATTCCAATAAATATAGTAGAGATGATGGAAACAGAAAATTAACGTTTGAGATATACCAGAGAAATAAGTATTTCAGGCAAGAATCATCAAGCTTCTAAAATTTGTGTGCAGAACGAGAAATTTATATAGTTTCAAAACTTTTCCAGAAGCTAATTATTAATTAAAGGAGAAAACTGTAACTTTACAAGAAAGAAACATGGCAGACACCACCTTAGCCAACTAATCAAAGTTACAATCACCAGTGACACAAACTGACATCCAGTGCCTCCCAGTACAATGAACCGAGCTTACAACATTTCTATGAAGTTCTTATCAAAAATGCATAATTATCGGAAGTATCAGACAAATCAACAGAAATCAAGTGTCATCTGATGAAATAACTAACCAATCCTCTTCAAAAAGTACCAAGGTCGTGAAAGGCAAGGAAATTTTGAGAAATTGTGTAAAGAGGATTAAGGAGATATAACTAAACATATAACATGGATTGAATCCAGAGCCAGAAAAGAGATGTTAGTAAGACAGCAATGAAATCTGAATCTTCCCTTTAAGTTTTTGACATACATTCTTTAAAGTTGTCTGATGTCACTCTTTCCATGTCCTCATAAAAGTGTAATAGACTTATACTGATGTTAATTTCCTCATGTTCATAATCATACTGTGATAATGTAAAATAGTACATTAGGGAATCTGAGTGAAGGGCATACAATTCAAAAAAAAAGAAAAAACCTACTTTTAAATTTCCATTTCAATTTATCCACAAGGTTATTTTGCCAAGTTACCTGAAGCGACCAAGTTTTTTTTAAAGGACAAAATTATTTCAAATCTCTGTATATATGTAAACACACACATACATAGCCTGTATGTGTATATTATACATATTTTATGTATTTATATGTTATTACATTTTACTAAAATACATGTACAGCTATATAAAATATTAAAACTTTAAACATAATAACAGCAAGTATTTTCCCTGAATCTTTACCTTACGGTTTTGCTTTTTGACATATCCTTGAAAGACATCCAAGCTACTCTGCATCTTCACTCAGTGCCATGTGGTATCCTATGAAATTTCCTGTCAAAGTAAACCATCTCTTAATTGCTCATTTGGGAGACATCTTAGTCCTTATAGTCTTAGTTATTATATAATAAATATAATAAACTTAACACATTTCCAATGTCTATTGGATCTCTACAACAAACCTTTTGTATACACTTCTAAGGGAAATGGCCTAAAATTGCCAGCATGACCTTCCCAACAGATAAGAGCACACACTCATTCGTTCATGCAACTGGCTACTATGTGGCAGGCATTGTTCAGGCACTAGGAAGAGCAGTGCAAAAAAATGGACACCCTCCCAAAATAGAAGGGCACCTTCTTACCCTCAGGATTAACTATCAAGGAGGAAGAAAGTTTCCCCTTTCCACTGACTTTAACTGCTACCCTCCACTCCACAGTTCCTTTGCTATTTCTTCAAATTCCAGCTCTTTTCCTTAAAAATTCTAGTAGCAATTAAAGCGGAATGAAGTGCAACTATAGGAAGCACATTTATTCCAAATATCTTTTTTGTACCTTTAAGAATATTATGAGAATTAGACAAGATGATCCAGGTACTTGGTACATTGTTTCACAATATATACAGTCTGAGGTAGATACTATTTATTCTAATTTTACAAGCTGACACATCTGGGGCTTGGAGATGAAAAATAATTGTCCATGTGGATTCTCCAGGCAAGAATACTGGAGTAAGTTGCTATGCCCTCTCCCAGGGGATCTTCCCAACCTGGGATTGAACCCAGTTCTCCCACATTGCAGGTGGATTCTTTACCATCTGAGCCAATAAGGAAGCCCAAATTTAATATTACATAGGTAGAAAGCAGTAGGACAAGACTTTGAACCATACCTGACCCCAAAGACTTAGCTATACAAGTTTCTCTTCTAGAATATTCTTACTAATGTCAGCCCATACGTAAATGCTACAGTACACACTCAAATTTCTTTTTTTCTCAATGGCATCCTTCCTAAATTTTGGATCTAATGTCATTAACAACAACAACAAATATACAAAGACAAGTCAGTCAATTACAAAGCCAACACTCTGGGTGCAGTACAAAAGTTAACTAATTACTGAAACTAACATAACTGAAAACACAAATTGCTTAATTTCTTTAACAATGAAAGACTCATAACATCACAATTTAATTGTAACAAAGCCATCAGCAGAGCAAAATAAAAACAAAGTTAATTAAGAAGGCAGTGCTTCAGCTCATTAGTTATCTCCTTTAAACAGGAAAACTTACTATTAGTCTACTGGTTCTCAAACCAGTCTGCACATTTGAGAAATGGGAGGAAGAAGGACTGGTGCTTAAAAAAATAGTTATACCCAAGCTCACCTCAGAACAATTATATGAGAGTCTCTCAAGAGTGAGGCCCATACAAAATCTTTGAAAGTTGCAAGTGTTGATGACTACAAGTCTAGATAATAAGCAATAAACACCATGTCCTCAAAGCAATTAAAAATCAAGAAGTAACAATAAAAAAATAAAAAGAAATATAAATTTCTTCTTATCCTAGGAAAGGAGGGGAAGGAATCACCTGCTCAGTTCTCTTTGTTCTTTATCCATTACTGATGGCCTAAAGTCAAGTTTAAGAAATATTAACTACTGGAATTTATACAAACATGCTACCCAAACTGAAATTCTCACTACATTTAGAAAGCTCTAAATGTATACCAGGTTTCAGAAAGAACCCCATTTTAAGTTTGCACAGATGTTTAAGTCAGCTATTTGTTCAACGAAAAAAGAGTCAATGAAGTGTATTAGAAAGTATTTTATTAATAAGTTATTATAAAACAATATTCATTTCATGTACACAAATTAACTTTTTGGTGCAACAAGAGGAATATCTGAATGTTTCCCATCTATTTCTGTAACTGTCAGAATTACTTTTGTAAGACTGATACCTTCAAATTTAGAACCTACACATACATTTTTCTTAAGAATGCACACATAAAGTACTTCCCCTACAACTGCACTACACCCTTGACAAATCCCCATTGGGAGGTACAGTAGTGACTGCAGGCATTTATCTTTGAAACAACTTTTCCTCATTTTTCAGGTTTCGGAATGATAACACATCAAGTATGGAAAATAACTTTTTCCTTAAGAATACATAAATTCACTTAGAGATGTCTCCACAAGTTGAGAAAAACCCACTTCTTTAGCTCCTTCTGTCAAGACTCCATATCAATCTCAGCCACTTCAATCTTGCCCTGCAGTGCTGTTTCTGTCAGGCTGTCTTCGCTTACATCTTCAATGTCTGCCAGATCAATAGGTGGTAAAGGGTTCCTCCAGTACTGGAAGGTGTTATACTGCCAAAATTCTTCACTGAGCTTTATGAAAAGGAGAGAGATGAAAGTACATCAATGGTCTAGAAAAAGCTGAGGTTTTTCATGAAACCCATTTTTTGTTTTAAAAGCAAACTCACATAAGATTTTGCAGTCTTTAATTTTGCACCTTCAACAAATAAACATTATTAACTCTGCCTAATCAAAGTACTTCATGGGCTCAGTCAAATCCATATTTTCATAGTCATGAATTTGTGAAAGTATGTCTTGCTAGTAGTTTAAATTTAAAAGAATCTCCTCCAAGAGCTTCTTTTCCCAGAATTTTCTTTTATTTGTCAACCCAAAAATAATGCCTGAAGATGGTCTTAGAATTTTTTCCCTTTCAATGAGGAAAACAATCTAAAAAATACATAGACTCATCTTAAAACTTACTTTTGGCCTCTGCCCTGAGGTTTGGAATTTTAATGGGTTGATTTTACATAGGCTAAAATATTTTGATAACCTTCTAAAAAATATTAGAATAAAAATATAGTAAATAACAAGAAAATCTGAAACTGATCATTTTATTAAACATACCATTTTTGTTCAAGACATGACTTTTAACTCAATAAACCAAAACTGATAAATTCAAGTAAGTGCAAGTCCTTTAAAAATTCAACAGCTTATTCTTAAAGGCTATAAAACTGTTCCAAGTAACTATGAAGTTGATGTTCCAAAGAATTTCAAAATTTGCACAAAATTTCAAAAGCATCTCTTAAATACATTGTGCATTGCGATTATATACAGATTTCCAAGGTGATCACTTTGAAGGTTAACACCTTTCCTCAATGGGTATCAATATATTTAGTCTATTAAGTCGTGTCTGTACTTTAGGTTCATACTTGCTATAGCAGCAGTATCCAACAGAAATATAACAGAAACCACATATATAATTTTAAAATTTCTGGTACCTTCAGTTGAAAAAAAAGAGTAAAAAGAAACATGTGAAATCAATCCTAAAATTTTACTTGACCTAGTAGAGCCAAAAACACTATCATTTCAAGATATAGTCAATATTTTAAAAAATTAATGTGATGTTTTTATATTTTTCTTGTCATAGTAAAAGTTTAAAATCTGCCAGGTATTTTACACTTCCAGCACTATTCAGACTAGCCGCATTTCAACGCTCAACAGGCACATGTCGCTAGTTACTTAAATGGAGAGCACCAGACTTTTCAATAAGTTCATTCAGTGCCGTAGACACTAAGGCTTAGCGAATTAAGAGTCCCTCAGGAATTTCTTAACACTGGGATAAAAATTTAATAACCCAAATGATGCCAAGAAAAATTTCATTTTAAGTAAACAGTTAAAAACAATGACCTATTTCTCTGTCTTTTGGAAAAAATCTATTGTTCAAATTACCTACTTATAAAACATAAATCTAAAAAGATCCCTTAACAAGGTCAGTATAACCTACTAGCTAAGAGCACAAACTTTGCCCACAGGCCAGGTCTGCATTTATATAACTCCACCACCCATTAACTCGCATCTTATCTTGACTGAAGTCTATTTCATCATAGATGGAAAAAAACACTCTTTGCTCTTGTGCGAATTATGGTCTAGCACAAATACAGCTAATTATTATATTCCAAGAAGCCTCTGAAAGTGAAGTTGCTCAGTCGTGTCCAACTCTTTGGGACCTCATGGACTGTAACCTATCAGGCTCCTCTGTCCATGGGATTTTCCAGGCAATAATACTGGAGTGGATTGCCATTTCCTTCTCCAGCGGATCTTCCTGACCCAGGGATCGAACCCAGGTCTCCCACGTTGTAGACAGACGCTCTACCGTCTGAGCCACCAGGGAAGTCCGCTAAGAAGCCTTTCTGCTTTCTAAGTGTACTATATGTCAAGAAAGTATGTGACATAATTGCTTGTCATCTGAATTTATGCAAATACAAATATCTTGAAGTTCAAAAAAAATAAAATAAAATATCAATTAATAACAGTAAAGATCAGCACTGACAAGAGTACTGAATCTGCATAAAGTGACTCTAACATGAGAAAATACATGAATATTCATTGAAGTAACACCTGGTTTTTAGTTCTCCAGTTAAGAAAATACCTGAAACAACTCAATACTCTTGAGATTCTAGGACAGAAAACAGGTACCATCATTCCGCCTAGATTTCATCCTTCGTATAGAAAGGACATATTTGAGGAAATTCTTCCTAAATGAGATCCCAAGGATAAGGATAGGGACTTAAGCTCTGAGAACAAGAGGAACAAAGGAAGACATTTGCTTCAGGAACTGAAAAAGCTTTTTAATTTCTACATGTTTCTGCTATATCCTATTTTCCCTCAGCTGTAAGACTCTTAACACAAACGTCATGCATCTTTGGTGGCAGTGGAAAAAAAAGCTGAAGAAAATTAAGTTTGCTCAAAGAAGCAGCTCAAGAAAAGGGACAAAAAAAATGGAACATGAGAGTTCCTGGGGAAAGAGAACAGGGGACTAGTCTTTATGAAGAAATCCCTCAAAACAAGCTTGTTCCCTGCTTCAGTCTTATAGTGAGTCCAGGAAGCAGAAAGCTTCTAGATGTAGTCACTGCTGTGGAAGAAGATATAGGTTGCGTCCAGGAGATTCTAAGCAGATATCTGCTGTCAATTTACTAAAAAATTCCTTTGCCTATCTGCCATTTTCATTTCCCTTTTACCAATTTGTGGCATACTGCAGTCAGTATACTCTGGTAGGAAAGCCTACGTATGGGTAGGGTAACAGAAACAGTCAAGTTCTCAGACTATACAATACTTAACTCCATACCAAATAGGTCTGGATGACTATCATCGTAGATTTTTTTTTTTCAGGTTTTGCACATTGGTATGACATGATTTAACTGGAAATTCTAATTATTTATTCTACTTTAAAACTAAGGACTATCATTCAGTCTTAAGCTGACTTGAACATCTAAAAGCAGTTTGAATTTAAAAAGTCTAAATAAGGTTCGTTTTCTAAATTCCAAGAAAACCTGGGGTAGAAATGCTCATCATAATAATTATATCTAAAGGATAATTTCCAACGACCATGGAACAAGATCTTTCGAAACTACTATATTTTATTGGCAAAGTATTTGATGTATAAGATATTTAGGACAATGGAGAAATGTGGGGCAGATGATATGATGTAGTGGTTGAAGAGAACTTGCTGAAGTCTCAGCTCTTCATTTGCTTCTTCCACCTGCAAAGCTCCTGGTTCAACCCCTAAGTGCCAAAACGCTGCCTGAATTCCTAAGATGAGACCAAAGCTGCCCAATAATACACACTGCCAGTCACAAACATTATTTAAAATTCTCTAGTGGCCATACTTCAGAGTCCCTTGGACTGCAAGGAGATCCAACCATTCCATCCTAAAGGAAATCAATCCTGAATATGGATGGGAAGGGCTGATGCTGAAGCTGAAACTCCAATACTTTGGTCACCTGATTCGAAGAACTGATATTTGAAAAGACCCTGATGCTGGGAAATATTGAAGGTGAGAGGAGAAGGGGATGACAGAGGATGAAATGGTTGGATGTCATCACCGACTCAACGGACAGGAGTTTGAGTAAACTCTGGGAGTTAGTGATGGACAGGGGGTTCTGGCGTGCTGCAGTCCACGGGGTCGCAAAGAGTCGGACACGACTGAGCGACTGAACTGAACTGACTGAATGGCCATATTTTAAAAGCATATATTTTATTCAAGCCAGTATCTTCAAATGATTTCAATGTCCAATCAATATAAAATTTTTTGAAATCTAGTGTGTATTTTACACTTTGAGCACATCTCCGTTTGAACTAGTCACACCTCAGGTGTTGTGTCATAATTCGAGTGGCTGCCACACCTAAGACAACAGATCTAGACATCTAATGGGCAGATACGCGGCAGGCTCATTTCCCACGGAAGCGGAACTCTCCAAAGACCCTCATACATACGCCTGATGTTGAGAACCAGATTAATTTTCTGACCCTTTTTCATAGGATCAGACTTAACACTGCGTTAAGAATGCTTTTTCCCCGAATACGGAGACCCTTCCTCTCAACCAAAAGAGCTGTGCCATCCCTTAAAGGACGTCCAACTGGTGACTACTACACTGGTCACCCTCTTTAGAAAGAAACCGATCACGAACTCCAGAAATCATCGTTAAACAGAGGCAGACGTAATACACCTTTCTCTGAACTTTGTCGAGGAGCTTAACTTACTGCAGTTTACGGTCAACGTCTTCACCAAGCTCTCCCGTCTGTCATGACCCATACCCCTGCTTCCCTCTTGGACACCACAAGTGCTGAAGGTGCAAGGCCACGTGTATACCTCACCCAACGGTCTGTTTCCCCCGTCGTAACGAACCAAGACGCTGCCCAAGGCGGGCTCTAGGGCCCTTGGTGTGTTGCTTCGGGCGGGAGGAAGGGGGGTGTCAGTGTACATTCTCATGGGCAGGATCCCAGCTTTTAATCTTGGGCGGGGGTGTCGTGACAAACACGACTTTACAGGGGGACGATAGGTTCCTTCCCGGGACGCGCAGTGCCTGGGAAGGAGTGACCCTTTCTCCCCGACCCCGGCCCCCGCAGCCCACGGGAGCGCCCAGCCCATCACCAGCCCCTACCTGGCGCGGTGCGGCCCCCCAGTCTCCTCGCTGGGACTCTGCGCGCCCCGCCCCATCGTCGCCACCGCCTCTCGGGGGGCGGACACCCCGGGGCTCCTCCCTCGGCCCGCGGGGCGGCACGGGAGGCTGCAGCAGCTGCGACTCGCCGGTCTCCAGGCCGCGGCCCTCACGCTCCGCGCCGTCCTGGGCGCCAGTATCCCCGTTGTCGCGGCGCTTGCTGGGCGAAACCGAAGGCTCAGTCATAGCCCCCGCGTCGATTTTACGCTTTCGGGGGAGCTCGGGGAAGCCGAGGGGCCGCCCGGGATGCGAGGCCCCCGGCGGCGGGATCCAGAGCGGCGGCGGCGGCGGCTCCTCAGGAAAGTCGCAGAGCAGGAGCCGCTTCCAAGGCACGTGGAACGTCAGCGGCTCGGCCGCACGGCGCTTGGCCATGGGCCCCGAAGGCTCGGGCGGAGCCCGCCCGGCGCGGGAGGCCGAGTGCTGATAGCTGTGGGGGCGGAAGGCGAGGGCGGAGCGCGCAGCGCGCGAGGGAAGGCGAGGACCGAGTCCAGGCGAGGCCGCCGCTGGAAAGTGCGGAGGGCGGAGGGGGCGGGGCAGCCGAGCCGGCCCAGCTCGCGCGGGCAGCCCTCGCCGCCGCCGCAGCCGCCGAAGTGCTGCCGGACGTTGGGGAGCAACCGCGAGGCGGCGGAGATTCGAACCTGCGCACAAATGTGCGCGCGCGCACTCGCGCAAGCCAGGCAGAGCCGCTGGTTGGTAAAGGCTCGCCGGGCCGAGCTCCCGAGCGCCCCCGCGGCCGGAAGTGCGCGCCCTGGGGCGAGGCGGGCTTATTAAAGGCCCAGTGGCATTGCAGAGGTTTCAGAGTAGGTGTGTATTCCACTGTGTATGTAGCAGTATTCTTTCCGATTGAATATTGCTTTCCGATTGAAACTTGAAATTGTTTGGCTTTTAAATTATGTGGGAAGCGCAGCGTTCCTTGCTTGCTCTGCGCGGTGTTCAGAAGTGAGATTCCAAAATCTTTCTTAGAGCAAAACTGTGTGTGTTGTCAAAGGACATGAGAGAATAACAACCTTATTTTTAATAGTTAATAAAACAGTAACCAAGTAAAGAAAAACGTGAGGAAGAAAATTATGTATAAGTGATTTAAAGGGAGAAACTACTATGATCTAGAGAAAAGTATGAAAGGAAGATAATTGTTCTCTGATTAGTAATTAATTATCCCACGCCCCTACACATCAAGACTGTCGTGAGAAGTTAGGAGTAAGCAACTGTTTATTATAGAAATATAAGTAAGGTAGTAAACAGTAGCTTTTCTGTTTGATCTTTGCATTTCCTCCCGTTTTCTCATCCCCAGTCCCCCTCCCCTCTGGCAACCACCTGTTTGTTCTGTGTATCTGACTGTTTCTCTGGTATATTTGCTCATTTATTTTGTTTTTTAGATTCCACGTATAAGTAAAACGATACCATATTTATTTCTCTTATTTCACTTTGCATCAGTTCAGTTCAGTCCAGCCGTGCCCGACCCTTTGCCACCCCATGAATCGCAGCACGCCAGGCCTCCCTGTCCATCATCATACCTTTTAAATCCATCCATATTGTTGCAAAGGAAAAAATTTCATTTTTTTTCTGGCAGAATAACTTGCTGTTTATTATATATATATGGATATATCACAGTCTGTTTATTCATTCACTTTCGGTGGACATGGTTGTTTTCAGTTTGGGGCTGCTGAGAACATTTATGTGTAAGGCTTTGAATGGACATAATATCTCGTATCTCATTGGATTTCCCTAATGACTAATGATATTCAGGATCATTTAAGTGCTCACTTGCTATTTGCATGTCTTCTTTGCTAAAATACTCAAATTTTACTCAATTTTAAAATACGGCCTTTACTTTATTTTCCTTATTTCATATTTTTATGCATGTAATTTCATTCATGTTAAATACAGTATTCCACCATATGAATCCATTTAATTGTTGATAAGCATTTGAGTTTTTTTAAATTTTTAAAGAGCGTGTACTGTTAACTGTGAACAAAGCTAGTGGANCGAGGGCGGAACACAGGCCGGACCTCGGCACAGGGTGACCGCGGCACACAACCCGGACGTGGGGAGATGGGGACCGCGGCACAAAGCCCCGACCTCGGAACAAGGCGACTGTGGCACACAGCACGGACCTCTGCAGAAGGCTACCTCGAAACACAGCACGGACCTCAGAACGGGGTGATCATGGCACACAGTCAAGACTTTGGCACAGAGGTGATGCGACACACAGCCCAGAACTCGTCAAAAGACGAGGGCTGAACACAGCCTCGACCTCGGTGCAGGGTGACTGCGGCACACAGCCCGAACCACAGAGAAGAGCGACTGAGGCATACAGCATGGACCTCGGCGCAGGGCGACCCTGGAACGCAGCACCGACCTCGGCAGATGATGACAGTGGCACAGAGACCGGACATCAGCACAGGGGAACTGCGGAACACAGCCCGGATCATGGCAAACAGGAACCGTGGCACAGATCCGGGAATAGGTCGCAAGCCGAGGGCAGAACACAGCCTGGACCTTGGTGCAGGGCGACGGTGGCACACAGCCCGAACCACAATGAAGAGCGACCGAGGCACACAGCACAGACGTGGGTGCAAGGCGACCCTGGCACACAAAACCTACCTCGGGAGATAACGACCGTGGCACACAGACTGGACATCCACACACGGCAACGGTGGCATACAACCCGGACCTCGGCGCAAGGCTACCGCGNTCCCTTAGGAATGAGGATTTGTTCAAGGCCAGGCTGATCTTTTCTTCTGCTCCCTGCTAGGGAAGCTAGGGACTGCTGTTTTTCCAGATTGAATAATGATGGATTGTCCTCCCCAAGTTACAGTGCTCCTGAGTCCACTGTTTTTTACTGAGATCCAACCATTTTGCTGGAAAAAAGCGCTGCCTGGATTGCGGCAAGCCTTTGGTTAACGTCCAGATTCACGCTGAAGTTATTTTATGATGACGTTTTCCAGCTGTCTCACTGATTTTACAGGGAAGGGAAATTATGCTGGTCCTTACCTTGCCATTTTCACCGCTGTCTGCTTTATTGCTTTCATTGATAAAACCTTATGAAAGATGGCAACGCTGGCCACAGGCTTTCCCTCCCGTCTACGCATGTCCTGTTCTGATGCCAATCTGTCATTACTCCCCGTGACTGCTGAAATCTCCAGATCCACCTTCTGCCTCTGGGTTTGGCCATGGAACTTGTTTGCAGCGGAAAGTCGTATACACACAGCCACACAGACTTGCAATGTGTCTCTACCTGGGGTTGCCCTCGCCTCAGTTCAGTTCAGTTCAGTTCAGTCGCTCAGTCGTGTCCGACTCTTGGTGNAACTGAACGTGTGTGTGTGCTCGGTCATGTCCAACTCTTAGATCCCTTAGACTATAGCCTGCCAGCCTCCTTTAGTCCATGAAATTTTCCGGTAAGAATACTGGAGTGGGTTGCCATTCCTTCCTCCAGAGGATCTTTCCGACCCAGGGATCTAGCCCGTGTCTCGGAGTCTCCTGCACTGGCAGGCAGATTCTTTGAGACATTGGGGAATCCCTGATATGAGCATGCTTCTTCATAATTTCCAAGGCACATGTGCAAGAATGTCTCTGCATGTTTGCTTAGTTGCTCAGTCATGTCCAACTCTGTGCATTCCTATGGACTGTGCCTGCCAGGGTTCTCTGTCCATGGGATTTCCCAGGAAAGAATACTGTAGTGGATTGCCATTTCCCCCTCCAGGAGATCTTTCCCAAATAGGGATCCAACCCAGGTCTCCTGTGTCTCCTACATTGGCAGGCGGATTCTTTACCACTGAGCCGCTTGTCTCTACAGAATGGAACTCCTGAGTAGTACAGCATTATGTTTAATTTCACCTGGACTAGCTTCCTAAAGTGCTTTTTACAAGCTTATTCTAGTACAGGATAAGATGCTTTTGTCACATCCTCACCAGTAAACTTAGTATGGTCCTACCTGAAAGTGTGATATATCTCATTGTGTCCTGTTTGTATTTCCCCAGTGAAACTGGACATCTTTTTCCATAGTTTATGGGCCATTCCTGGAGCAGTAATTCTGGCTCTTTACTCTGCATGGTGTCTTGTTGAGTAATTTCTAAATGTAAATGTGGTCTACATTATCAATCTTTTCTTTCATTGTTTATAGTTTATGCTCAAGACCACTCTGCCTGATCCCGGCCAGCCTCTGCTTGGCCCAACTTGGATCTAGCTTTTTGTGAAAGGATTGTTAAATTCTTTGCAGCTTTAAAAAGTTGGTATGGTTGTTTTTTTCTAACTGATTTGGAAGAGCTTCTTTTATATTCTGGAAAGAAATGTTCTTGAGTGAGTAGTAGCTGTTGTAAATATTATAAATATTTCCTCCCGGTATGTCTTGTATTTTTACTGAAATCTTAATTTTAACATAGTCAAGTTTATCAATGTTTTGTTTTCTGGTTTACACATACTACTTGTTAAGAAGTCCTTTCCTGTTCCAAGTTCTAGACATTTTATGGTTTTATATTTTTACTTCCATATTTAAATCTTTCATCCATGTGAACTGATTTGTGTGTATACAGTAGTCAACATATATGGATATCACATTTACTTGTCCAATGTGTCCTTTCATATATTCACAGAGGCACACATCAGAGATATTGCAGATACCGCTGCAATAAAGCTAATATCGCAATAAAGTGAGTCACACAAATATTTTGGTTTCCTAGGGCATATGAATGTTTACACTATACTGTCATCTGTTAAATGTCTTTTAAAATGTGCATACCTTAAAATCAGTGTTTACAGATCACCACAGCAAAATACAATAATAATGAAAAATCTGAATTACTGCAAGAATTACCAAAATGACACAAGGACAGGAAGTGAGTAAATACTGTCAGAAAAGTGATGCTGACAGACTTGCTGGACACAAGGGTTGTCACAAAACTTCAACTTGTTTAAAAAAAAAACACTATTTTCAAAGTGCAATAAAAGGAGGTATGCCTGTATCATATTAATATTTCACAGTACAGAGGACCTCACAAAAACCACTGAACTAGGTGGTATCAGTCCTCTTTCACAGATGAGGAAACAAACTCAGAGCGCTTTGCCCAATATCACAAATAATAATTCAGGAAAAGTATCTAAGTGCCAGTCCAGTGCTCATCATTCTAATGGCTGTTGCTGGAATTTTCTTCTACTGGTTCCTTTATAATTCTTGTTTGATTATATAACAAAACCAAAGACCAAGTTTAATTAGTACAAGGCCTAGCATACTCAGAATTCAACTAATCATATTGACTTTCTAGAAACACATAAAAGGCTAATCCCTGGGTCTAAATGTATTGTTCTCAATTAATTAAAATTCCCATATCTATGGTTATCCCATGTTAGATGGAAACAAGCAAGCAAATAGTTTCATAGCAATTGTCAGATTTTAATATTCAAGAAAAATTAAGTCCATCATACACATTAAAAATATAGGAAATTTCATGCAGACATGAAGCTTCCAATTCAGCCTTTGTGGCAACTTTTAGAATGAGTTACATATAAATACAGTACATTTTACAATTCCCAAACTTAATAATTTTATACTGTGATTTATACAGCTTCTCTTTATATTTTACATATCTCATCTTGCTCACTTGATTAACATACCCTAGCCTGTACTGCTTCATATTATGGAAATTAAAAAAGAAACGAAAGCAAGCACAATGACTTATCTCCTCCCACTTTATGAAAATAAATGAAAAATCTGTGTATAGTTATTTAAGAAAAATGTTTTAAACTTTAAGGCTTACACACTTTAGTAGCTATTTCTACACATAATACAAAATTAAATCCTCCAGTGACACCTCTATTATTGATTGATACCATAATTTTCAAGTTTAGAATATATTAACTACAAAAGCTATAAGAGAAAAAAAGGGATGCAAATTTGTGTAGTATATTTTTAAAACAGCATTCATAATATGGAGGAGAAATCAAGAAACAAATGAAAAAACTGATTTCATAATTAACTAAAAGCTGTAATTTAGAAGTACAAATAACATTATTAAAGGATAAACCTGATAGCAAAAATTTTAAGAAATGCCAACCCATTGGTGTCAACCTGTTTTGCCCTTTATGAGAAAACCAAAATCATTTGTTTTGATACAAGCTGTAAAAAAGTGAATACTTATCAGTGAATAAAAAGCATTTCTAAAGTACAAACAGCATGCATTCCTTTCAATGGCTTTTTAGAAATAACTTACGCTCTTTTTAAGTTTCTTTAAAAGAAAATAAATTCATTTTTTTTTCCCTTGCAATTAATTTCAAGTTCATCCATGTGGTAGGTCAGAATTCCCACTAAATGAACATCTGCCAAGTACTCAGGGACACACAAAAAAAGAGAAATAGTTTTTCAGAAGCATTCAGTAGATTACATACAGGTGTCCATAACTTGACAAATCAACTTAATGGAATCCTTTATCGCATCACGGGCATAAAGGGCCCAGGCGGTCCTGTAGTGTATGCAGAAAAGATCCTACTGGCAAGATGTCAAATCACACCAGGACTCCCCTCACCTAACTGACAATAAAGGTGTAAAGATTTATAAATAAGTTTTCCTATGAAAACATGACATTTATGTTACCAGCACATTACTGAGATTAAGTCTATTTAATTAAAATTGCCACAGAGGTCACTTTATGTCATCACAACCATCTATGAAAATATTCAATATTACTCCCTTTTCTCCAAGAAAAGGTTAAAACACATTAAATTAGTCATCTATTTATCAAGCTACTGGAAAACAGGGTAATAAACATTAAAAAAATACAAAGGAAAACTCCCTCCAAAAATGATCTGCTAGAGGTAGAAATTTAAAGCAGCATATACTGTTTTAGCTATAGCTATCAGGGAACAAAATGGATACTAATCTGAAATTATACTAATAGCTGCTGCTTACAATATTAAATACACAGACCATGGGCAGTAATTTATCCCTAAATTTCATAATGAAAATTTCTCCACATTAATACTATCATGACAGTTTTTACTAGTATATAATTGTTTTAACGGAAAAAAAAAAGTGCTTGCTTTTGTAATTCAGGTAATCTAAAGGAAAGACATTATTGTAAACATCTAACTGACAAATTTATAGTTTGAAATATACATTTCAAATGGGCAGATTTTCTTCTTATTTTCCCGGTTTCCTAGCAGTACCTTTAATAAATACTTATGTGCCTCACTTAGAATGCTGACTGAGATCTCATATATTTCAGAGTGATCCATGATGAGTATGCTTTCAAAGTGTTCAACTTAGTGTGACCAGAAGACTAATTTGATCTTATAAACTCAGCATTTTGTAAAGATGAAATGTTTGATGCTATTAGTCCAGCTGAGCTAGAAAATAAAATAATTTGAATGATAAAAGGATATACATTTTCTGTATAGATTGCTTAGGTTCAAAGTAAACAAAATCCCAATTCCAGATGTTGAAAGTGACAAAGGATCCTTAGACTCTAAAAATAACATGTACGATGCATACAAAACAACAAAAAGGGAGATTTTTATCGATTGCAATACTATAAGTTATTCATACGGCAGACTTAATGGACAGCTTCATGAAGACACTGGAAATAAAGTTTTTTCTACTGAAAGATAATTCTGGGCTTCAAGAAAAAAGTATACTTGAAGACATTTCCTCCATTTTTACTTGTGTAGTACAAATATGCATGGCACAGTATATTTCTGAAAAAGCGATAGACATATTAAGAAAATAGACACTATTTCTAAATTTTGTTAGGAATAAGAAGGCACCACTGATTTGAGGTTGTATCCTGTCATTATGATAGTTGATTTTGAGTTGTTTATTTCAGCATTTTCTATTAAATTTTTTTCTTGATGATAATCACTTGAGATTGTTATTGTGGTTTACGGACCACAAACAAAACACATTCATAGTAGTATTTCATCATGGATAGATCATTCACAGTATACGTTGACAAGACAGATTCTTTTTCCACCTGAAATGCAAACAGTAATCATGATGATGAAAACTACAATGATAGTGCTATTTTAAACATATTCTGTGTATTAGTCATTTATTACACATACGTACCCTCTAAGATTGGCACTATAAGTAATCTCAGTTTACAAACAACAGGTCACACCTACAGTAAGTGGTGAAACTGGAATTCACGTTCAAGAAGTCTTCAATTCTGGAGCCTGAACTCTAAACTACTATAATATATTGCTTCTTTTTATCTTTAAGAACAAACCTGTTGTTTATTTTTTAAATGAATCGAATGCTTCTAAATAAACTAAAACAATAGTCGAAGTATCATGAATCCTTATAATCACATAAGGGAAGACCACACAGTACAAAAGTACATATAGTAAACAATATCCCTCTTACATCTGACCTCCCATCCCATCTATGTGCGATCTGTCTACAAGAGCCAGTATTATGATAATGGTCAGCTACCACTTATTGAAAGGTGATTACACTAGGTATGACAGTTTTCCACTTACATACACATTACCCCAAATCCTTATAATTCTAAAAGCTAAGAAGTATTATTTTCACTTCATGGTTTAGAAAACAAAACAGGTTAAGAAGTGAAGCCAGTAACTGCCATGATATCACCATTCCTGTTTGAGTGCTCTGAAAGTTAAACTTGGACAATACTCATTCCATCCTTACCTCTAACTGGAATCCATACTGCAGAACAACATTTTTTATATCCTCATAGCTCAATTCTATGGAAAGTTCATTTGCCAAATTTTCAAAGTGGTACAGCAGAGGACCTATAATTTAAAGATATTATGACACTACTTAAATATAAACATGCACCACTAGCTGTCTAAACTGAACTCCCAAGTTGGGCAGAGGATGAAACATAAAAAGGAGAAGTAAAGAACTGTTATATTTGCGAAAGACAAGTATCCCTAAAACTTTGCCATTTGAGTGACAAGTATCCCTAAAACTTTGCCATTTGAGTGCCAGGCCTACATTCACAGGGAGTGAGTCCCTCTGGTGTAACAGCCTTGCACTATGATTCTCCACGTCATGGGCTTTACACCTATAACTCTGTAAGTTCCTGAAGGAGTGGCTGAATCACAGAATACCAGGTCCCCAAACTGCAAGGGTATCCTGTAACTGTAATTCCATAAGTATATGCAAAATTGCAGTTACAAACTATTTCGTGAAAACAGAGAAGGGTCTTCAAGCCAGACTGGGCAGGAAAAAGTGTAGGGGTGAGGGGGGTTGGAGAGTTATAGGCATGGCTTCCTGGAAGGAAAAGGTGATACTAGAGCTGGCTTTTTTTGGCTGTGCTGCACGGCTTGTGGGATCCTAGGTCCTCAACCAGTGATCGAACCCAGGCCACCACAGTATAAATGTTCCAAGTCCTAATCAATGGACCACCTAAAGCTGGCTTTTTTAAAGCACAGTTAACATTCCAGCTCTAACACCAATGAATTCTTCCCCATCTGTAACATGACTTTAATGTGATATAACACACCATGTATACAGAAGGTGCTAGGTTAACCACAACTATTACAACTTTTTAAAATGACACCCCCCCTTTACTATTCTAACTCTAGATATCCAAGCAACTGTTATCTGACTCAAACCAGATATTCCATTCTTTTAAATCTCATATTTTGCCCAATCTATCCACTTCATCCAGGTAACTAAGGGACTAGACAATCTTCTTTTTACTTTCATTGGGTTAATTATAAATCCTGAGACCAACTCACACATCCCAACCCTACCCAACTCTTACCATGTGTTAATAGGCACAAGAGATAAAAGCAACAAACAAGACAAAATTGCTGTTCCCAACTGTGGAACTTAGTTAGGGTTAAAAGGTTTTTCTTCTTTTTTTACTGTACATCAACCACTAGAATAAAATAACTACAATTTATATATTAGTGTTCTTTTCTAAAGATAGTAATGATTACCCACCAAACTACTCTATCAAAGTTAAGTTCCTGTTAAATTTTATTACTAGTAAAAATGGAAGGTGCTACCATTTACTGAGTACCTGTTTTATCCAAGATCATTAGAATGCAGAGCCTCACAGCCAAGTATCTCCAGTACTAAAGCATATGCTGTTCCTCCTCTATTATTTGAAGAACCTCCAACAATACTGTTTTATAACATTTACATAAACACATTCCTATACTTCTTACAGGCTCAAACCATATTTTACTTCTACTAATGCTGTGTTTCATTACAAGCTACATGAACAAAGGAACATGTCTTATGTTTCTTTTCAATCCACTATAATGCCCAGCATAGCACTGAATGTAGTTAATCATCTGTAATTTTACCACCTGAAGACAACCATTACAGTTGCGCTGTATTTTTCAGTCTCCCATTACAAATGGTACTTCAACAAACATATCTGCTTATATTTCAGAGATATATTACAAAGACATGCCTTGCAGTGGAGTTTCTAGGTCAAAGAGAGTAAGTATTTTTACTAACTTGATTCAGACTGCCAAAATGCTTTCCAATAGAGACACAGTACTTTTCACTCACAATTGCAATTAAGTACTTGTTTTAACACCTTACTTAACAAGGGGTGGGAATGCAATGGTACAGTCACTCTGGAAAACTGGTTGGTGGTTTGTTGTAAAGTGATGCATGCATGTTCCACATATGACCCAGCAATTCCACCAGTAGGAATGAAACCTTGTGGCTACACAAAGGCTATACATAAGGGTTTATAGCAACTTTACTCATAATCGTAATAATTTGGGAACAACCCAAATGTCCATCAGCCAGTCAAAGAATAAATTGAATGTAGTATATCCATACAATGAAATACTACCCAGCAATAAAAAGAAAAAAGCCACTGGTACATGCAACAAAATGGATGAATTTCAAAAGCATTATGCTAAGTGAAGGATGCCAGACACAAAAGGCAACTTTCTGTATGATTCTATTTATATGGTTTTCTGGTAAAGGAAGAACTATAATAACATAAAACAGAGCACTACCTGCCAGATACTGAAGATGAGAGAATGGACTACAAAGGGTCAGAAGAGACCTTTTTCAGGCGAGTGATAGAAATGTTCCCTATCTTGATAGATGTAATGGCTGCATGATTATCAAGTTTCCAAAATACTTCAAGTTATACATTTCAAAAAAGTGAATTTATTATATGTCAACTTTACCCCTCCTCAAAAAATCTAAATTATAAAGAAAAAACACACTAAGTATTTTTATTAAACTAAGTATTTGCTAGTTTCGCAAGAGGAAAATGATAGGCCATGCATAATTTCATCTGCATTTCCTTGAGGCTGAGCAGTTTTTCAGATTTATTATGTTCATTCTTTACTGTTTTTAAATTTTTATTTTTTAAATTTACTTTATGGCCATGCCACAAGTTATGCAAGATCTGAGTTCACCAACCAGGGATTGAACCTGCGCCTCCTGCAGTGGAAGAACAAAGTCTTAACCACTGGACCACCAAGGAAGTCCCCAGCTCATTCTTTAAAGGAATGGTTATCAAGCACCAAGCAAATGCCTGGCACTGAAAATATAAAGATGAATAAAACACAATCACAATCCTGAAGGAGTTCTTTATTTTCTCAATTCTCCTGTCTCTTCACATTTTTTAAAGTTTTTTATTGAAGGATAATTGCTTTACAGAATTTTGCTGTTTTTTGTCAAGCCTCAACATGAATCAGCCATAGGTATACATATGTCCCCTCCCTTTTGAAACTCCCTCCCAATCCCACCCCTCTAGGTAGATACAGAGCCCCTGTTTGAGTTTCCTGAGTCACACAGTAAATTCCCGTTGGCTATCTATTTTACATATGGTAATATAAGTTTCCATGTTTCTCTTTCCACACATCTCATTATCTCCCCATGTCCTAAGTCTATTCTCTGTCTGTTTCTCCATTGCTGCCCTGTAAATAAATTCTTCAGAGCCATTTTTCTAGATTCTGTATATGTGCGTTAGAATACAATATTTATCTTTCTCTTTCTGACTCACTTCACTCTGTATAATAGATTCTAGGTTCATCCACCTCATCAGAACTGACTCAAATGCGTTTTTTAATGGCTGAGTAATATTCCATTGTGTTTATGTACCACATCTTTATCCATTCATCTGTCAGTGAGCATCTAGGTTGCTTCCATGTTCTAACTATTGTAAATAGTGCTGCAGTGAACAATGGGATACATGTGTCTTTTTCAACTCTGGTTTCCTCAGGGTATATGCCTAGGAGTGGGATTGCTGGGTCATATGGTGGTTTTATTCCTAGTTTCTTACGGAATCTCCATACTGTCTTCCATAGTGTCTGTATCAGTTTACATCCCCACCAACAGTACAAGAGCATTCCCTTTTCTCCACACCCTCTCCAGCATTTATTATTTGTGGCCGTTTTGATGATGGCTACTCTGACCAGGGTGAGGTGATAGCTCATTGTGTTTTGATTTGCATTTCTCTAATAATGAGCGATGTTAAGCATCTTTTCATGTGTTTGTTAGCCATCTGTATATCTACTTTGGAGAAATGTCTGTTTAGGTCTTTACCCCACTTTTTCACTGGGTTGTTTGTTTTTCTGGTACTGAGCTGTATGAGTTGCTTATATATTTTAGAAATTAATCCTTTGTCAGTTGTTTCATTTGCTATTATTTTCTCCCATTCCTAGGGTTGTCTTTTCACCATGCTTATAGTTTCCTTTCCTATGCAAAAGCTTTTAAATTTAATTAGGTCCCACTTGTTTACTTTTCTTTTATTTCCATTACCCTGGGAGGTGGGTGATAGAGGATCTTGCTTTGATTAATGTCATCGAGTGTTCTGCCTCTGTTTTCCTCTAAGAGTTTTATAGTTTCTGTTCTTACATTTTGGTCTTTAATACATTTTGTCTTCACATTTTTTTAATGGCAATAACAGAAGTAAAGAAACATTTTTTCCTTGACTGTAAGTATAATGTAAGCTCAATAACAGAAAGCTAAAACAACATAAATAACATAAAATCAAACCCATGTCTAATCCTAGTAAACACAGATAACCACTTGAAAACTTAATGTATATCCCTGCAGTCTTTCCTTGATGCATTAGAATGAGATATTACATGTACAGTTTTGCATCTTATAGCCCAGGGAAACAAACAACTATAAGCAAGAGCCAGCAGGAACAAGAGAAAGCAGAGGCTGACCTGCAAAGATTCGAGATATTACAATTATCGTACAAAATACACTATTTTCAGAGAAGTAAAAGACGATCGAGAAAACATATGCAGAGAACAGAACATTCTTAAATGGCACAGCTAACCAAAAACATACAAACAAAATAATAAAAATAACCTCACACACACAAAGTCCCCACCAAACAGAAATGAAACAGATGTTAGACATAGTGAAAGAAAAAAATTGTGAATGGGAAGACGGGTCAGAATAAATTACCTAGAATGCAGGACAGACAGACCAAAACAAGAAAAAAAATAGCAAGTAAAGCAAAGTGAAAGCTTTGTGAGTGAGAAGGTCGAGAGTACATTTGACTGCATTTCCAGAAGAAGAGAAAAAGAATGTGGGAGAGGAGGTATACAAAGAAATAATAACTGTTACTCTTTAATGCTACGCTTATCTCATATTGGCAAGTGGAGATCTGTTTTAAGCTAAGATTTTTCAGAACTGATGAAAAAATTTTTTAGACTTAGGTAGCCCAACAAAGTGTATCGTTTTTAAAAACAACAATTCACACCTGCATATAATATTAAGCCTGAAAAAAACTACAAAGTGAAAATCTTAAAAAACAAAACTGATTACTCAAAGAAGCAACAATTAAAATAGCTGAATTCTAAACAACAAAAATAGAAGCTGCTGGAATGACGTCTTAAAATGTGCTGAAGCTATGTGCCAACTTTGTACTCCATACCTAGAGTTGCTATGGAACTAGAAGTATCAGCATAAATTCATGGTCTATAAACATGAACTCATGTTTATAGACCTAGAAGGATACATACATATACTTATAAAAAGGCCTAGAAGCAACACCATGGCAGTGGGAGAATCCAGAATTTCGTTTCTTACATACCATTTCCTGTTAAAAGGAACCAGGAATCCTTGGAAAAACTGGCTGATCTCAGGCAGAAAAAGTGCAAGATGAGCCCAGAATACCTAGTTATGCCAGAAAGAAGATGCTCAGACAATGGCAGGGATATATCAAAAGGACACAGGAGCCAGCTTGAAGGAGATCTCATTTTACTGAATCTGGAATAAGTTGATTTAAATCATTTATATCCTTTAGGTTAAGAGACAGTGATTATTAGACTAGATGAAGTGAAGTGGAAGTCGCTCAGATGTGTAAAACTCTTTATGACCCCATGGACTATACAGTCCAAGGAATTTTCCAGGTCAGAATACTGGAGTGGGTAGCCGTTCCCTTCTCCAAGGGATCTTCCCAACCCAGGGATTGAACCCAAGTCTCCCTCATTGCAGGTAGATTCTTTATCAGCTGAGCCATCAGGGAAGCAATATTTAACTATATGTTGTATACAAGAGATACATCTAAAACATAAAGATACAGAACGGATTTAAGAGAAAAAGATCCACCATACAGTTATTTAAAAGCTCAGTAACTATATTAATATGCCACTTAAAGAAACATGGCTTACATCCATGCAAAACAGACAGCTGATACCCAAACCCCAGCAAAAAGCTTTATAGGCAGGGTAGGGAGGTGTGGGTAGAAGTAGAGTAATTGGTGGTCAAGGTCCAATCATTTTCCAATGCAGACTTTTGATTGATCCTCTTCTTTTCTGTCCTATATTTCATCCTCACTCTTTATTAGGCCATGCTTTCATAAATTCTGTTCCTTTTCCATTCACTTTTTCCAGTGAATTAAACTCTGGTCTCCTGGCTGAGCATGGTCTGGAAATGCATGTAAGGTGGGTGTCTTGGAGGAGGTCAGCTATTCCCTACATATACGCTTTCAATTTATGTTTGTTTCGTTTGGTGTCTCATTTTCTATGGTTATTCCAGGTCAACTGGCTGTATTCACATTGGTTTCTTTCCAAAACTTATCCACCTACCCTATCTTCTGAAATATTGTTACATTCTTTTGTCCTCTGATGACATCGTGCCATTCTTTATCCATGTTTATAACTTTTTATGAACTGTTAACATGATCTCAATGAGGAACTAATGTATGTGTTCCATGTGTCCAATCATCTACATTTTATAGGCAATCTCTCATGTTTTTAAAAATTCTGTAGCTTTACAGTGCTTTAAACACTAATAGGCTCCATTTCTCATTACAAAGATCTCCTTTGGTACTTTAACTTGTTAATTCTTCCAGATGAAGGTAGATTCACTTTGATAACTGTCTGCCTTCCACTTATCAGGGCATAAGTGTACACAGACAGACACATACACACACACACTTCTGCACCCCCACTTTTAAAACTAAATTACATATAAATGCATTTAAGGGGTACTAGTCGTGAAGAGTCAGACACCACTGAGTGACTTCACTTTCACTTTTCACGTTCATGCACTGGAGAAGGAAATGGCAACCCACTCCAGTGTTCTTGCCTGGAGAATCGCAGGGACGGCGGAGCCTGATGGGCTGCCGTCTATGGGGTTGCACAGAGTCGGACACAACTGAAGCGACTTAGCAGCAGCAGCAGTCACTATGAAAAACCGAAAAACAGGATGCATAGGCATTTTTTCCGCATTTTGCAAAATCAGAGCCTTTCCCAAAGGATGTATGCAAACTTAACAGTTCCCTTGAAAAGCTCACTAGTTCTCCTAAACCTGGAAAACATTCAAGTGAGTACCTTAAACACCCCTCAGAGCATTTTATAAGTTAATAATATTACCAACTCTAACTTCATACACTGTGGCAAATTTTCCATTATAATTTAACTTCCAATATAACTTTTTAGGATTCCAGAATGGCTAGTGGGCATATTTCTCATTACATATGAATATACTGACATTCTGGTCTAATAAGCTTCAGTTCAGTTCAGTTAAGCTGCTCAGTCGCGTCCGACTCTTGCAACCCCATGAACTGCAGCACGCCAGGCCTCCCTGTCCATCACCAACTCCCAGAGTTTACATAAACTCATGGCCATTGCAGCCATGAAATTAAAAGACGCTTACTCCTTGGAAGAAAAGTTATGACCAACCTAGACAGCATATTCAAAAGCAGAGACATTACTTTGCCGACTAAGGTCCTTCTAGTCAAGGCTACGGTTTTTCCAGTGGTCATGTATGGATGTGAGAGTTGGACTATGAAGAAGGCTGAAAGCCGAAGAATTGATGCTTTTGAACTGTGGTGTTGGAGAAGACTCTTGAGAGTCCCTTGGACTGCAAGGAGATCCAACCAGTCCATTCTGAAGGAGATCAGCCCTGGGNTGCCAAGATTGATTATTTCCATAAGAGCTGTAAAATGGATGTTTCCTTTCTTTTCTTTCTTTTCTTTCTTTTCTTTTCAAAAGGCTTTTATTTAGATCCATAGAAAATGTCCTATTTACTGTTCATCTTGGATCCTAATAGCATTAACATAATCATGTATTTTCTTTCATATGTATATATGAAATAATTAAATAACTATATGTATATTATTATTATTAGCAAAATGTGTAAATAGCGTTATGATTCTTTTGGTCCTTAGGATATAGACTGCATCCCACTAGTGATGAATAGTGATGTATAGACAGATGAATAGTGATGTACAACTGTCTGACACCGTATTGAAGGGGTCCCTCTGTTTGCTGGGTTGAGAATAGATGGTAGGAAGGGTCATGGAAGCCATGTAGAAGTTCCTGTAGTTGCTCAGGTGAGAAGTGATTGCGGATTTGGTCTTGATAGATGGGGGTGAGAAGGGGACATATTCTGGATATATTCTGAAAACAGATTTCATTTGATTAGAACTGGACATGGAACAACAGACTGGTTCCAAATAGGAAAAGGAGTACGTCAAGGCTGTATNCAATTCATGGGGTCACAAAGAGTTGGACACGACTGAGCGACTGAACTGAACTGAACATGTCCATTGAGTCAGTGATGCCATCCAACCATCTCATCCTCTGTCGTCCCCTTCTCATCTTGCCCTCAATATTTCCCAGTATCAGGGTCTTTCAAATGAGTCAGTTCTTTGCATTAAGTGGCCAATGTATTGGAGTTTCAGCTTCAGCCCTTCCAATGAATATTCAGGTAGGACTGATTTCCTTTAGGATGGATTGGTTGAATCTCCTTGCAGTCCAAGGGACTTTCAAGAGTCTTCTCCATCACCACAGTTCAACCGCATCAATTCTTCGGAGCTCAGCTTTCTTTGTAGTCCAACACTCACATCCATACATGACTACTGGAAAAACCATAGCCTTGACTAGATGGACGTTTGCTGGCAAAGTAGTATCTCTGCTTTTTAATATGCTGTCTAGGTTGGTCATAACTTTTCTTCCATGGAGTAAGCATCTTTTAATTTCATGGCTGCAGTCACCATCTGCAGTGATTTTGGAGCCCGAAAAAATAAAGTCTGTCACTGTTTCCACATCTATTTGCCATGAAAGGATGGGACTAGATGCCATGATCTTAGTTTTCTGAATGTTGAGCTTTAAGCCAACTTTTTCACTCTCCTCTTTCACTTTCATCAAGAGACTCTTTAGTTCTTCCTCACTTTCTACCGTAAAGGTTGTGTCATCTGTGTAAGTTAGACTGAAACTGTCCCCAAGGGGCTAGGGACACATTCTCAGTTTACAGATGTAACTAATTTTCAAGTCCACATGACTGAAGCCCAAACCACAGGAATGTTTTGAATTTACCAATGCAAATGCCATTTTATCATCATGTCTCTTAGCAGCCAGTCAATCTTCTGTGGCATCTTAAAATTACTTTCATCCTTATTTCAAATTCTAAAACAATACATCCATTCATATACCTAACAGTCAACTCCAAGTAAGGAAGAAGCACTAGATTCCTCCCCTTGTGAAAGTTAGAAACTAGTAGGGGAAACAAAATGATGAGTGACTACACCGCAATACATTAAATGCTGACAAACTTGTCAGAGTATAAAAGAGAATTAACATAATATTTAACCCAATATGAAAGGATCTCCTGAGCAGAGTATTAAAGAGCACACATGGGGAAGAGCCAATGAAAATCGAGAGGAAAGAGAAAGGTCTTTCCAGGTCAGAAGACTAGTACCTGAGGTCAGGACAAGGAATGGCAGTCAAAACAAAACAAAACAATGAAGCTGAGACACAAGACAGAAGAGAGATCACAAAAGGCACTGTACACATCCAGAAGGGTTTAGGTTACCAACAAAGCTAGACTTTTATGCAGGAGAGATCTGATAAGAACAGATTTGCATGTTGGGAAGATCACTCTGGTGGTAAACGGAGAACTAAAAGAAGTGTAAAGCATTGAAGATAACTTACAAGTACAGTGGTTGAGAAACCCTGGGTTAAAAAAAGATACAAGATCCATTAAGGAGTTTTAGGAGGTAAAACTTATAGGCTGACTAGATGCAGATAGAGAAGAGAGGTTAAAGGCCTATAACAGTTTTCTGGTTGGGGAAATCTGAGTAGATGATGAAACAGAAAAGGCAAGGGGGAAGCATGGGCATCATTTCCTCCAGACACATGCATTAGGAAGCCTCTGTGGTGCATCCAAGTTGGACACACTGGCTTGGGGCATAAGAGAAACTCTCTGGTAAGAAGAGTGGAAGCCCTGTTCTTAACTGATATTCTTAACAAACATGCTGAATTAACTGTGATGCCAACGACAGACCACAGGCCACACCTCAGCACATCTACTCTTATCAAACAGTATACTTACCAAGGGCCACATGTATTTGCTCCAGGCAGTTGTAACTGTTGTTATTATATAACTTAATAAAATATTAATAAACCAATAAATGTTCAAAAAGAAAAGTTGTTCCTATGAAAGTTAAGTCAAATGCTCTGGAAATACACAAAACCTTACATAACTCAATAACCTGTATGAGAAATTTTAGACACATAAACACACAGTCAGAATAAAGGTAAGTTATAGACTGATCCAGTGCGAGCCTGCAGAGGTAGCTGATCAGGCAGTCAAGGGGTTGGATGGGCTGTCAGCCCATCCGCCATACATAAACGCCACAACTTTTCTGCTAGTTACTTAACCCCAGATTCAGTTTCTTCAACTATACAGCAAACCCCATTTCAACATATGGTTGTTCTGAGACTACACAGGTATTTTTTAAGTGGCCAACATTACACCTAACCACAAGGAAGCAAATACCCAGTTGGTAATGCTATCTTTCAGTCATTCCTTCAGGAAAGGAGTACTTTTCTTTTAAGGAAGACTCAAGGTTGAGATACTTACTTCATATCATGGTTATATATTACGCTGCTCTCATCTGTCCTATGGACTTCTAAAAAGAAGTTTGGAAAAGACCTACTAGACCTGGAGGCTTAAACCTACTGACTACATCTCTGATAAGCTAAATCATTAAAGAGACCAAGTAACAGAACCTACCAACAGAACTACACCAATACTGAAGACCAAGGACTCAATATTTACTTGACTTTTATGTATATAGTCTTTCTTAATAAGGATTATCTATCTTACTAAAAAAGAAAAGTATGTTTATCTTGAGTATCATTATTTCCCCTTTATTTTAAAGGATAAAATGTGTAATTTTCCTTAGGCTCCAGATGGAAAGGACCATGTCATACTCATCATTTGATTTCTAGCAACCAGCAATAAAGGATGCAGTAAAAAGATTTTTGCATGAAATTATATTTCTACTCTTTCTTAAATTTAAATGAGATACATAAGTTATCATACCTAGTCTTTCCCCATACATATATATACTGGGGAGGAGGATTTAATGGGAGAGATTAAGTGCTTCCCCTCAAATGTTTCATTACAGAAATTTTAAGGGACCACTCTCTCCTGAACAGAAGTGCTGTTTCTCCATAGAGTGGAGAATTGGGAAGATGAAGGGATGATTATCACTGAATTAATAATTAGTACCTCTATGGGCTTCCCTTGTAGCTCAGTCAGTAAAGAATCTGCCTGCAATGCAGGAGACCTGGGTTCGATTCCTGAGTTAGGAAGATCCCCTGGAGAAGGAAATGGCAACCTACTCTAGTATTTTTGCCTGGAGAATCCCAGGGACAGAGGAGCCTGGTGGGCTACAGTCCATGGGGTCGCAAGAGTTAGGACATGACTTAGTAACTAAACCACTACAGCCTCTTTGAAATTATGGCTGCTATGAGACTGAGCTAGTATGAATATACAACTTTTGGGGGTTCCACTGCTTTTGGAAGGACTAGTTATGATTGGAGGAACTGCACTACCAACTAGAATGCAATCTAAAGGAAACTATGGAGATTTTAAAACACGTACAACATTGCAAAAGAGTTCCCTTTTCTCCACACCCTTTCCAGCATTTATTGTTTGTAGATATTTTGGTGATGGCCATTCTGACCAGTGTGAAGTTGATACTTCATTGTAGTTTTGATTTGCATTTTTAATAATGAGTCATGTTGAGCATCTTGTAATGTGTTTATTAGCCATCTGTATGTCTTTGGAGAAGTGTCTGCACTGTTGGAATGTAAATTGATACAGCTATTATAGAGAACCGTATGGAGATTCCTTAAAAAAGTGAGGAATAAAAATATCATACAATGCCAACAATCCCACTATGGTTCCAAAACCATAACTGGAAAAGACACATGTACCCCTATGTTCACTGCAGCACTATTTATAAGAGCTAGGATATGGAGGCAACCTATATGTCCACTGACAGATGAATGGATAAAGAAGTTGTGGTACGTATATAACGGAATATTACTTAGCCATAAAAAATGCATTGAGTAAATTCTGATGAAGTAAATGAACCTAGAGCCTGTTAAACAGAGTGAAGTAAGTCAGAAAGAGGAAAACAAACATTGTATATGTATATGGAGTCTGGAAAGACAGTACTGATGAACCTATCTGCAGGGCCGCAGTGGAGACACAGACATAGTGAGCAGACCTGTGGACACAGTGGAGGAGGGAGAGGGTGGGACAAATTAAGAGTAGCATGGAAAAATATACATTGCCACATATAAAATGGATAGCCAGGGACAATCTGCTATATGATGAAGGGAGCTCAAACCTGGTGCTCTGTGACAACATAGAGGGGTGGGATGGGGTGGAGATGGAAGAGAGGTTCAGGAGGAAGGGGACACATGTGACATATGGCTGATTCATGTTGAGGTACAGCCGAAACCAACATAATATTATACAGCAACTATCCTCTGATTAAAAATATGTTATTTAAAAAACCAAATGTACCACATAATGACAACTTTTGTGAATATTTAGTACTATGTGTGAAGTTACTAAAGGCACAACAGCTATAAGTACTCAGATTAATGTATAAGTTCTAATAAATACTGAGGAACTTACCTAGATTTATCCAAATTCCACCTGGCTTGAGTATTTTCCATATTGTATCAATATAATCAATTACATTGTGAGCTGTGTCTATGAAGAAACAGGTAGCAATACAGTCCCAGGTATCTATTTAAGGAAAATCAAATTACTACATGTTATGCTATTTTGCCTTTTCATGAATTCTATAAATGAACCAGTTACCTCTTTACAGATACGAATATTTAACTGCAGAGGTATAGAAGCTAAACTCTTCCAATCAAATACTATAATCTAGGCAACCAACTAACCATTTACAAAATATGTCATCATTCATAAAAGCTTTTTTTGCTAATTTGATAATGTAACCAATTTGGAAATCATTTTTGATAACCTATATCATTATGTATGCACCAAGTAAATGAGCTTTGTTTATAATCTTTTCAATTTTTAGCTTCAATTATGATGACTCCAATAAAAATTTTAACAATTAAAAATTTTTTTAAATTTAAAAGTAAAATCAAGTTGCAATGAAATTAAGTCATTTTAAGTTGTGATTTAAACCAGTATTAACTACCAATTCTGGAAGGTTTCAAGAAAGACTGAATGCATCTGCTGCCAACTGAGAAATGAATGGTATCAAAATACATAAGCATCTACCAGTACTTGGGGGAACTGCCAGTTAAAAAGAGGGATGGGACAGTCAGCAGCAGAGCGTGAAAAGAGAACAGTTTGCCTTCTGGAGGCCGTGGCTCCGCACAGAGACAGAGGAGACTGCACTGAAAGTGGCCGTCTGTACAGATTAAGGCACTTAATCCAACCACGGATCACCTTCCCACCTCCTCTCTCAAACTGTGCTCCAGAAGAATCATTTTTACATGCCGAAGCAATGTTTTTCATTATTTCACTTGTATTTTGAGACCTGCTCCCTAACTTATCCTAACATCATCTCTCTCCTTGTACCTTCAGTGCAGGATCTCCCAGTGTCAGCATTCAGGGAAAAACAGTAACTTCACTACCTTATTACTGTCCTGCTCTAATCTCTCTTCCTGAGCAGAACAAGTGTCTTTCACACCCCAGAATCTTCCTTCCTTTGCCATTTCCTTTGTCTGCAACACTTTCCCCCCATATATCTGAATGACTTGCCTCTTCAGTCTTATGAAGTTCTCTGCTCGATTTTTAAGTTCCCCCCCCCTTAGAAAGACCTTCCTAATTCCATATAAAAGAGCAGACCCTCCCCAGTCAATCATTATCCCCTTTACCTGCCATATTTTTCTTCCTCACAATATTAATTATTGCCTCTCTCCAAACTAGAATATGGGCTCCCTGTGAATAGGAACTTTGTTTTGCTCATTGCGGTCTCCACAGGACCTATAATATACCTCCTACTTAGCAGATGCTCCACAAATAACCTGTTAAACAAACAAACTTGCTGACCCCTCAGCCTTCTTTTTTTCTTTTTATTGCCAAGTCTCTCTCCTCTTTCCCCATTATCATCTCCCTTTCTCTAATGACTAGCTCAAGTTTCTTCTACATTTTGCCAGGCCGAAGTCTAAACTTCATAGATTATAAAGGGCCTCCACAATCTGGAACCAACCTACTTCTCTAGCCTCATCATCCATTAAATCCCCCAGAGTCCTCTTCCTTGCAGCCAGGCTGTTCTACCATCCCTGATTACCTTAGTTAAGTCACTCAGTCGTGTCCGACTTTTTGCAACCCCATGGACTGTAGCCCACCAGGCTCCTCCGTCCATGGGATTCTCCAGGCAAGAATACTAGAGTAGGTTGCCATTTCCTTCTCCAGGGGATCTTCCCAACCCAGGGATCGAACCCAGGTCTCCCGTATTAGAGGCAGATGCGTTAACCTCTGAGCCACCAGGGAAGCCCATACTACACTGGTTACCTTACTCATTCATATCTTTGTACCTCTGAATGCCATTCCTCCCTATTCAAGTCACTGTCTCCACAAACAGCTCATTTTTCATACTAACCTACTTTCATTTTCACTATATTCATTACTCAACCTATTACAGGTTATATTAATAGACCCAACAGATTATAAATTTCTCAACTGCAGATCCCATATTTCTTTATAGTTCCCATGACTGTCTTATACATAACTCGACTGTCTTATACATAACTCTGAAAATATTCTACTGATAAACTGTCACTGAAATATACCTTAAATTCTACCATCAAAATGAATGATAACTTTGGCTCAGCACAAAATTAGCTCATTAAATTTAGAATAAAGGATGTGATTTTTAAAATGCTTGCTTTGGACTTACTGCATTCTGAGTATATCTCCTGAAAATCTCCTGCTGTCATAGAAAAGTTAGAACCGGGAGGAAGACTGTGGGGGTCAACATCAGGGAAAAAGATGGGTCGAATCTGATCAGCTGACCTTCGGTTATTGCTAAACTGATGAATCCAGGGATAAAGCTTATATTTATTAATTTCAGAACATCTGTAAAATATGAGCATAAAATTCAGTGTTAAGTAAATATTTTACCAAGAAAATCTACTTTAAATACCAAAATTTATAATCTGATTGAGGATTTACTTCTATAATTAAATACAGAAAAGTATCACCACTATACTCCACCCAATTATCTGAAACTCCACATATGCATGTAGATGAGTAACCAATCATGGATTAAAAGACGGAAACAAAATTAAGGTAAATTCAGATATATAAATGAGCTGTTCATTCAAATTTTTAAACATATACTGCCAAAACTCAAGCCCAAGTAAAAAACAGTCTAAGTATTTTTTTTTCAAAGTTTTGTTACCTATTTTTTTTTGTAACACTCTCCTTTTTACCTTTTCCCTATCTCCTAACTCACACTGCTACCAAGACAACGTATTGTTTAAACGAGGCAGCTATTTATTTTTTCTCTAATACACCTCTTCTGGATTTAAAGACTCTTCTCCACTACTTTATAAATGAGGCCACAGAAGTTCTGAGAAATCTTTCCAACTCAGTTATGTGGAGTCATTTTATGTGAATCATTCTATGAGAATTTGATTAAGTAAAAAAAAAAAAATGTGATTACTACATGAAAATCTTATTCCACTAAAGAAACAAAGGGGTGAAGAAGTTTAAGGAACAGTAAGAAAATACTCCTTCCTGGACAATACTCAGCCCTAAATTCTGCAGAGAAATCATTTCAGTGTGATGAATACCCAATCACTTTTTAAAACATCCCTTACCCATCCTGTTCAACATTCTTTAAAACTAGACAACTAATTAAAGTAATAACAGTATAAGCAATTTAATTTTAATACAAGAAACACTTATGATATATACCATAATTAAACACTATGCACTTCTCTTCAAATTCAGAATTTTTCAAAAATAGGGTAAGTCAATCCAATTCTGAGAAATTACTGTTTCTAGCAAAAAGTAAATTAAATACCTGTTGAGTACAAAGTTGGAAGAAAAAAGCATAAAAAAACTCCATTCATTTCCTTGACAAGCATAACCTAGCATAGCTATTTCCCAGGCCAGTCTTCCTAGTCCAGCACCAGGTACCAGAATATTTACTTTAGAAGGATCCCTGAAATGAAATAAGGCAATTATGTCCAAACTCCTCAAAGGAAAGGGGAGAAAAAAAAAAGACAAAATCCATATTAACAATTAAAAACTTAAGATATTTAGTAAGAATAAGCTCACTCTGCTCTGACTTCTTAAATTTGACAAATACTTCTAAATATCAATGAGAAATAAGTATATAGGGAATTATCAAATGTTAGCAGACTAGGGTTTTATCCCCAAAGTATTATTTTTCAGAAGATAAACTCCTTTCTATCTAAGACTTATGAAGGTACTCCTAGCTATCACCTGTCTTGGAAAGACAAATCATTCCAAAGGAATCTCTGTACATACAAAGAAACCAAGCACAATTATTTCGGCACATGAAACAGTAAAAACAAAACTTTATTTTTAAATTCTGTTTCTAATACAATGGTTTATATAGCCAAATCAAGTACAAGCAGATTTTAATGTGTCAGGTCTCTCTTTAAAATCTGATATATTTCAGTTGGCAAAATAATTTGGAGCTGGGATATTCTTATAAGGAAGATAGGGAACTGCTTTCTAATTGAGCATTGCTGTTGTTGTGGTTAAGTTGCTCAGTTCTAACTCTCTGTAAGCCCATGGACTGCAGCCTGCCAGGCTCCTCTGTCCATAAGATTTCCCAGGCAAGAATACCGGAGTGGGTTGCCATTTCCTTTTTCACTAAATGAATGTATATAATGGCAAAACATCACACCATGCCATAGGTTTGCAACCAAACTGTTCTCCACTTACTAGCATTACCTTACCATCACAAATTTCCTTTGCTATTACATCTGCCATTCTACTTTCAGATCACGAAAAAGCCATAGCAAACCAAAAACCTTTCAGGACTTCTGGTTCAATATAATCTTAAGGAAACTAAAATGGTATTCTTGTGGAAAACCAAAGAAAAAAGTATATAATCAGCTGTTATCACGTCAACTAAAAAGGAATTTCACTATTGTCTGTATTCCCCAAATTTAGCTCATAAAACAAATCCAATTTCCAAACCTACTCCCATGAATACTTCTTTATCTTTAAACTGTATGGTCTTTAAGTCTGATGTGATGCAAACAGCAATAGGACTTTTTACTAGTAGCTCATATGATAACCTTTAGCATTCCCCACTTTGAAAACAAACACAGAACTATGGGGCTTTTGAAAATTCAGTCTACAAATATAGTAACAAGAGGATTTGTTCAGGGTCCTTCAATCTTAGATATATATGGAACATATATTTGTATAAAAACCTCAACAAAGTCTATTTAGCCTGTTTCACTGCTAAATTTTATATATACAATAAGGCATACACTGAAATTTGTTAAAAAATGATTTCTGACAAATAGGCTTACTGTGATTAGGAAGACATTCTTTAATACTTGACATGGGCAAACTAAAACCAAGGTGCCTTATAAAAGTTTTCACTAAAATAGAATGTTGCCTTTTCATTCCAGATTATATACAATACGTCTATGTGTATGAACACTTTAACTTTTTAATAAAGAAAATGGGAACATCTCATTTGGTTCATGCCTACCTATACTGATTATCTAACATGAACACACATGTTTAACACTAGATTCTGAAAAACTCCTATCTGTAGGACACCATGTGAGCCCTTGTATAAAGGACCCATCATCATTTTCTACTCCCTTCTAGACCCACCAAAACATTTCCTCTCTACAACTACCTCTTTTCTCAGCTTCCATTTGTCCCATCAAAAACATGCATTTTCCCCAAGTGGCTCTGTTCAGCAATTTTTTTAAAAATCAAGGTAATGCAACAGAAAATATAAAGGATCTGGAAGTAAATTAATAGAGTATTTAAATCTTTATCCAAATAATCAATAATAATCAATTTCTAAGAAAGTAAAAGACTACCATGCAGAAATTAGAAATCATGCCAACCTGAAGGGAAAGTTGTATTAATAACAGTACTAATATTTATTTTGTTCACATAAAGTTAGCTTTTTGACAGCTGTTATTAAATACTCCCGAACTAATCAAGCTTACAGAACTCTATTCCTGCCTTGCGGCAGAAAGTTTCTATATAGAACTGCTATTAGAAGGCTGTCCTAAAGCCAAAGAATAAAGAATACAGCAAGCCTTACCTTAAGAGTTAAGAGAGATTACTATAGATCTACCAATTATTTGTGTTAAGAAAAAAAAAGATTTCAGTAGACATACTAAAGAAAACACATCATAAAACAAACTAAGAATTGAAAAATTGATCAAGAATCAAGCAATGAATGGGAGAAGTTTTTCCCAAACCTCTGCTCTTAGAATTTTTTTTTTCTATTCAGTCTTCATATAAGGGATATTAACAGCATACAAGAAAAAGTCTCTACTCACAATGTATGTAAAACAAAGACTTTCTAAAAGGCATTTTCTACTGAGTATATATGAAGTCTAGGGCATTTTCTATGAAAATAAGAGAAATACAAATCTAAGTTTAGAACTTTTTGGTGAGCTGACTTTTTAAACTTAGAAAAGCAGGAGCCATATAATTAATATGTGCCTCCGTAATCAAGTGTTGCTTGCTTGAAATTCTTAGCAAAAAACAGGCAAGTAAATAAGTGTATGTATTTATTAGGCTGGACTATGGATGAGCAATCTTTTTTGCCTTTTCATACTGTTCATGGGGTTCTCAAGGCAAGAATACTGAAGTGGTTTTGTCATTGCCTTCTCCAGTGCCACTCCCTTCTCCAGGGATGCTAGGAAAGTTTGAAGGCAGGAGGAGAAGGGGACAACAGAGGATGAGATGTTTGGTTGGCATCACTGACTCAATGGACATGAATTTGAGTAGGGTCTGGGAGTTGGTGATGGACANGGAGAAGGGGATGACCGAGGATGAGATGGCTGGATGGCATCACTGACTTGATGGACGTGAGTCTGGGTGAAGTCCCGGGAGTTGGTGATGGACAGGGAGGCCTGGCGTGCTGCGATTCATGGGGTCGCAAAGAGTTGGACACGACTGAGCAACTGAACTGAACTGAATGAAACTAAGATCTAAAAAACTACAATCCGGTAATTTTCAGGATTCATAAAAGAATATGATTCTACAGGTTGTGATTTCCCATTTCAAATAGGAGTTGAACCTAAGAATCTCTCTTTCCCTTAGCAACTATAAATTCATAGCACTAAATTTCTGAGCTAATAATAACTGAGGTATCTGGCATTCAGCACAATTAAAACAGCATTTCATTAATTTACAAACAGGCCCCAACACACATGTCAGTCTGTCAGCTTCAAAGCTGCTTATACTTGTAAACTTAGACATTTAAAAATTCTCAACAGGAACAAATTGGACAAACTGATAAGACAAATACGCTTACACAGGAAAAAAGTATTTTAATGACCACAATAATTAATTTATGCATATTTAAGTATATTATGTTTTGCACACAGATCTCTTAGAAAAGGCCTTTATTGAAATTTCAAAAAGAAAAGAACACAATCAAAAGCTAGCTGACATAAACATTACTGAAATTCAGCCTGAGTATAACAATATCAAATTCACAGGTGCTTGCTGTGGCACAAACAGAATCCTACAAATTTTATCTGAGTCGCAAACTTGACCAGAATTTATCTGAATTCTGAAGCGCTACAATCATGTCCCTTTTCAGGACTTAGAGTTTACCTTTTGTGGTAAAGTTATGACTTTAATATGGATAAAGACTTTGCTATGTTTTGTTAGGCTTATTTTTTAGGGTTTTTGAAAAACTCATCTTATATGCTCTAAGGAAACCAATCTAAATTACACAAGCAAAACAAACAACAGAGGTAAAAATATGTAAATTTTCCACTGGATACCAGAATGACAAAAAAAAGTTTGATATTTTAATGTACTTGATTTAAAATTCATACATCCCTGCCTACTTTTATAACAGTGATTACTATCAGAGAAGGGAATGGGTAACTGGGGAGGAGATTTTATATCCTTTGGAACCTTTAAAATTTTGAATCCTGTAAAATACCTATTTAAAACATTTTAAAATTATTCTTTATTAAAATAACCTGTTAGAAACATTAAAGTTAATTCATCCTTTTCTCACCAGTCTACATTTTATCTGTCAACAGTAATAAAAATACTACCACTAATAATCACAGGTAAATAACAATAAAATAATACTTGTGCTAGTTCATTAAGTGCCTTTAACCATGAGATCCCCTTTTACTATGGCTAACATTGTCATGCTGACAGGATACTATGGTAATATACATGATTCACTGATCACTAAGTATGAATGAAATCATATTTAAAGTGCTAGAAATTATGCTGACATATGCATTTGACATTCAGCCTTCCAAAAATACCCAAACTTTAGTATATTCCACCTGTAAAGAGTTTTATCTCACAGCCTCCTTTTCAGAAACAAACATATTTTGAATATCGAGAAATACCTGGACTTTATGTTTACAAAGACTAGTAAAATGTAAGATCTATTATTTTATAGATAGTACATACATTGAGTATACCAACTAGAAGAATCTTTAAGATTTTTGAAAGCAGCAATATTTATAAAAGTTCCCTAAACTGAAAACATTTATAAAAAGTATCAAAAATAAGCAAATATGAGACTAGATTATGATTCTAACAGTTGCAGAATATTTAATGTAGGACCACTGATAAAAATTAACGAAATAACTTGTAGCACTTATTAAAGTAAACAAAGGTAGCCTTACAGAATAGAAGAAAATTATTAATAATAGGAAAAAGAAAAAAAACGATCACTTCATTTGACATACAAAAGGCATTTGACAAATGCAACATCCTTTCATGACAAAAACTCTCAGGAAATAAGAGAGGGAAAATTTCTCAATATCAAAAAAGGGTATTTATAAAAAACCTAGAGCTAAAATTACATCCAAAAGTAAAAGACTGAAAGCTTTCCCTCTAAGATCAGAAACTAGATAAGGATGTACTTCCAGAGCTATTTTAATGGGAAAGGAAGAGGCAGAAATCACCTTTATTCACAAACAAGATGATCTTTTATGTAGAAAATCCCAAAGAATCAACAAGAAAGCTACTAGAGCCAGTAAACAAATTAAGCAAAGTTGCAACACATAAAAATAAACACATTAAAAAATCAGTTCTGTTTCTATCCATTGGCAAAGAACAATCAGAAGAGGAAATTAAGACGACAATTCCATTTATAATAACATGAAAAAGAATGAAAAATTTAGGATTAAATCTAACCAAGGAGATGCTACATTGAAAACTTGTATGAACGGGAAGTCACTTAGACGTGTCCGACTCTTAGCGACCCCATGGACTACAGCCTACCAGGCTCCTCCATCCATGGGATTTTCCATGCAAGAGTACTGGAGTGGGGTGCCATTGCCTTCTCCACACTGATCATAAGGGAAATGTAAACCAAAGCACAGTGAGATACCACATCACACCTATCAGAATAACCANTACCAGGCTCCTCCATCCATGGGATTTTCCATGCAAGAGTACTGGAGTGGGGTGCCATTGCCTTCTCCACACTGATCATAAGGGAAATGTAAACCAAAGCACAGTGAGATACCACATCAACCTATCAGAATAACCATCATTAAAACTTGTATACTGAAACTTAAAAAACAAGGTTGAAAAATATTAAAGAATACCTAAATAAATGGAAAGACATCCTATATTCATGAATTAGTGCTAGCGCTGAATTGCTTCAGGTGTGTCCAACTCTTTGCAACCCTATGGAATGTAGCCCACCAGGCTCCTCTGTCCATAAGATTCTCCAGGCAAGAATAATGGAGTGGGTTGCCATGCCCTTCTCCAGGGGTCTTTCCACCCAGGGATCAAACCTACACCTTTTACGTCTCCTACGTTAGCGGGTGGGTTTTTTACCACTAGCACCACCTGGAAAGCATTACTCATTATTAAGATATCAGTACCACCAGAAACAATCTACATATTCAACACAATCCCTGGCAATATTCCAACAGCCTCTTTCAGAGAAATGGAGAAACTGATTCTGAAATTCATATGAAACTGCAAAGAACCCCAAAGAACTAAAATAATGTTGAAAAATGTACAAATCATACTTCCTGACTTCAAAACCTGCAAAGTTATAGAAATTAAAGTAAGTATGGTACTGGCATAAGGAAAGAAATATAGACCAATGGAATAGAACAGAGAGTCCAGAAATAAATACTTACATATGAAAAAAGTCAAAGTGTTGTTGCTCAGTCCTGTCTTGACTCTGTGACTCTTGGCAACCCTAGGGACGGTGGCCTGCCAGGTTCCTCTGTCCATGTAATTATCCAGGCAAGAATACTAGAGTGGGTTGCCATTTCCTTCTCTACGAGATCTTCCCAAACCAGGAATCAAACCTGGGTCTCCTGCACTGCAGGCAGATTCTTTACCCACTGAGCAACACCAATACATGTCAGTCCTATGATTGTGTTACATTAACAAACACTCAATTAAGTCTTATAATGTAACAGCCTGCTTACTCTAAAGACTTTCCTGCTAGTTTGACAAAGTCTAAGTAGCCACTTGTGAAAGCCCACAAAGGGACCTTCAGGAGCTGAGATAGGCTTCTAGCCCTCAGTCAGCAAGAAGCCAGGGCCTACAATCACAATGAAACAAATTCTGCCAATCAATCTGCCAAACAATCTGCATGAGCTTGGAAGTCTATGCTTCTACAGTCAAGTCTCTAGATGAGAACAAAGTCCAGCACATATCTTGTTTATAGCCTTGTAAGATCCTACACAGAGTGAAACCATGTCCAGATCCCTACCCACACAGAAACTATGAAGTATAAATGTGTACTGTTTTAAGCAGTTAAATTTATGGTATTTTGTTGCACCAATATACATCTACCTTCCAGATGTAGCAATCTCACATCTAAGAATTTACACTAAAGATACATCTCCAGCAATCCAAAAATAAACATGCACAAAGTTATTAACTACAGCATTATAATTGCAAGATACTGCCAACTTCTTTACTTAAATAACCAAGTATAAGAGATCTAAGTAGTCTGAAACTGTTAAAAAAAAAAAAAAGGACTGACTAAGAGCTCCAAGAACTGATATACAGCTAAATTAGGATGTATCATTAAGTGAAAAAAATCAAAGTGCAAAATAAAATCTATATTATGCTGCAGTTTGTGTATGACAAAAGGGGACTCCAGAATCACTGCAGATGGTGACTGCAGCCATGAAATTAAAAGACGCTTAGTCCTTGGAAGAAAAGTTATGACCAACCTAGATAGTATATTCAAAAGCAGAGACATTACTTTGCCGACTAAGGTCCGTCTAGTCAAGGCTATGGTTTTTCCTGTGGTCACGTATGGATGTGAGAGTTGGACTGTGAAGAAGGCTGAAAGCCGAAGAATTGATGCTTTTGAACTGTGGTGTTGGAGAAGACTCTTGAGAGTCCCTTGGACTGCAAGGAGATCCAACCAGTCCATTCTGAAGGAGATCAGCCCTGGGCTTTCTTGGGAAGGAATGATGCTAAAGCTTAAACTCCAGTACTTTGGCCACCTCATGACAAGAGTTGACTCATTGGAAAAGACTCTGATGCTGGGAGGGATTGGGGGCAGGAGGAGAAGGGGATGACCGAGGATGAGATGGCTGGATGGCATCACTGACTTGATGGACGTGAGTCTGGGTGAAGTCC